>CAUDMG010001831.1:587500-685000 GCA_958450375.1 Homarus gammarus
CTGTTAACTACCAAATCAACTACCTTCTCATAACTTTGCCTTACCGACAGACCTCACCAGTAGTATACCCCAAGATGAATGACTCTTGACACCTTCAATAAACCAACTGAGTGAATTTGACCTCGCTGCTAAACCTTGTCACTCATAATTTGTAAAAAAAAAAAAAATCACAATCACCCCTAAAATATTCCCTAGCTAGAGAAATCACCCCGAAAATAACGAATTTCCCCAACATACAAATATGATAACAGTTCCCCAATTCCCCCCCCCCCCCCCCCAAAAAAAAAAAAAAAATTAATAAATAAATAACTAAATTACAAACCTTGCCTGTAATATCTCTCCTTACGTCGTAACTGACAATATTATCGGCAATAATTCCCCCACCTCTCCCCCCCCCCACCTCCCCCCCCCATGTAACAAATAATATATCGGTGATAATATTTCCAGGGTAATGAATGTCGGGAGGAGGTGTGTGTGTGTGTGTGTGTGTGTGTGTGTGTATGACAGGTACGACAAGTTCCTCACAAACGAAAAAAAAAAATGTTTCAAATCCATCACTGAGTTTCTTCGTTTTCGTCGCCTCAAAGATTTTTTTGTTTTTTATGTTAATGATAAATACTGGGGAGGCTATCTCGTGGTTGATGGGGTGGTGGTGGTGGTGGTGTGTTGTTGTCGTGGTTGATGGGGTGGTGGTGGTGGTGTGTAATTGTCGTGGTTGATGGGGTGGTGGTGGTGTGTTGCTGTCGTGGTAGATGGTGGTGGTGTGTTGTTGTCGTGGTTGATGGGGTGGTGGTGGTGGTGTGTTGTTGTCGTGGTTGATGGGGTGGTGGTGGTGGTGTGTAATTGTCGTGGTTGATGGGGTGGTGGTGTGTTGCTGTCGTGGTAGATGGTGGTGGTGTGTTGTTGTCGTGGTTGATGGGGTGGTGGTGGTGGTGTGTTGTTGTCGTGGTTGATGGGGTGGTGGTGGTGGTGTGTTGTTGTCGTGGTTGATGGGGTGGTGGTGGTGTGTTGTTGTCGTGGTTGATGGGGTGGTGGTGTGTTGCTGTCGTGGTAGATGGTGGTGGTGTGTTGTTGTCGTGGTTGATGGGGTGGTGGTGGTGGTGTGTTGTTGTCGTGGTTGATGGGGTGGTGGTGGTGGTGTGTTGTTGTCGTGGTTGATGGGGTGGTGGTGGTGGTGTGTTGTTGTCGTGGTTGATGGGGTGGTGGTGGTGGTGTGTTGTTGTCGTGGTTGATGGGGTGGTGGTGTGTTGCTGTCGTGGTAGATGGTGGTGGTGTGTTGTTGTCGTGGTTGATGGGGTGGTGGTGGTGGTGTGTTGTTGTCGTGGTTGATGGGGTGGTGGTGGTGGTGTGTTGCTGTCGTGGTTGATGGTGGTGGTGGTGGTGTGTTGTTGTCGTGGTTGATGGGGTGGTGGTGGTGGTGTGTTGTTGTCGTGGTTGATGGTGGTGGTGTGTTGTTGTCGTGGTTGATGGTGGTGGTGGTGGTGTGTTGCTGTCGTGGTAGATGGTGGTGGTGTGTTGTTGTCGTGGTTGATGGGGTGGTGGTGGTGGTGTGTTGCTGTCGTGGTTGATGGTGGTGGTGGTGGTGTGTTGCTGTCGTGGTTGATGGTGGTGGTGTGCTGTTGTCGTGGTTGATGGGGTGGTGGTGGTGGTGTGTTGTTGTCGTGGTTGATGGTGGTGGTGGTGGTGTGCTGTTGTCGTGGTTGATGGGGTGGTGGTGGTGGTGTGTTGTTGTCGTGGTTGATGGTGGTGGTGTGCTGTTGTCGTGGTTGATGGGGTGGTGGTGCTAGTGTGTTGTTGTCGTGGTTGATGGGGTGGTGGTGCTGGTGTGTAATTGTCGTGGTAAATGGTGGTGGTGGGCTGTTGTGGTGGTTGATGGGGGGTGGTGGTGGTGTGTAATTGTCGTGGTAGATGGCGGTGGTGTGCTGTTGTCGTGGTTGATGGTGGTGCTGGTGTGTTGCTGTCGTGGTTGATGGTGGTGGTGTATCAGTAAAACTAACTCGTACTAATGACGTAGCGTGGGTGTTCCTTGTACGTAACATTCACAACTTGCCATCAACACATCCTCGCATACGTAACAGTCACTGAAGCAGATGATAGGATTGGAGAGTGTTCCTTAAGTCACCACGAACTGTTCCTTACGTAGCAGATACTGTAGCAGCTGCCAGGAGTGTGTGGGTGTTCCTTAAGTAAGAAACATCATGATTAAAATGGACCCTACCTGAACTAATAATGAACTGCTCCTTAACGTAACAGCCGCAGTAGCAGCAGGTAATTACTAAGTCGGTGTTCTCTCGTGGTAACAGTCGTCAATCATAATCTTGAATACAGATGAGAGTGTTGAGTGGTGAGTGGGAGGCAGAGAGAGGGATAGAATGCATGGCGAGGTGAGTGGGAGGCAGAGCGAGGGATGGAGTGCATGGCGTTGGTGTGGCTTGGCTCGGGAGAGTGGCAGGACCCACACGCTACAATCACCACCAAAGCTGTCAGTAATGCAGGCAGATACCTCGAGTAGGGGGGGGGGGGAGCCTGTGACGAGGACACAGTGGGTGGCGAATCTGCTGCTACGGCTCGTGCCTGCCTGTCACTCCTGAAGGGGGAGCAGGTACATGGCCTCTTGCAGTCCTCCAATTTTATCTTTTTTTGAGTTTTGCAATTTATAGAGTCCACAGGGTTTCAGTTTCTCACGAGAGAGTTCAATGTTTACTTCTTATGGTATAGAGTGACGTCTTCGGTTCTTTAAAAGTGCAGAAAATTAAAAGGAACGCTTGGGATGGTCAGTCCCCTCAAGGTTGTTGTCTGGAGAGGATTTCAAGTTGAAATTTCGGCTTTTGAAGGAGAGATCGGAGTCTCCACTTTTAAACAGTAAAAGGGAAGATTTGGCCCTCAACAGTCTGCTCCTGGAGTGGAGATTTGAGCTCTTGAGCGTCATCACTAAAAGAGGAAGGACTCGACGCGTCCCAAGTTTAACACCAGAAGGGGGAAAAATGCCGTCTTCATCCTCACCCCGTGAAGTGTGTGTGGGTGTACGTGGGTGTCTGTGTGGTTTGTGGATGGGCGTGTAAGAGGTTGAGGAGGTCTTTCCACCCACCGAATGCCGTCTCATGACCTTGATAAAATCTGGGTGGTGGGAGGTGAAGGAGCGGTGTTGGGGGGGGGGGGGGGTAACGTTCTCTCCCAGCTAGTTATACCGTCCTGGTTCTTGGCTGCAATTTTCTTAGTCTTGTGTAATGTTGTTGTTGTATATTGTTCTTCATCATAGGCCGCACAGCCTTCAGTGGTCGTGTAAATCATGTATGTTCGTCCATGCGTTGGTTCGTAAAGTGTTTCTTTTGCTGCCATGTTTGTTTTACAGTCACAACCTTAGCGTTACACAATTACTTATACTCGTGGAATTAGAAAAATGGATGATGCACTGGTCATGTAGTTAGGATTAAGGGTATAATGGTCGAGATATAAATGGGGATAAAATTGGGACGGAGGGCCAGGAGAAAGCAGAAACTGAGATACATGAATAAAATTAGAAACTGTTGTCCCCGGAGAGTGAGGAAATCTGGGAGGATTGGTATAGACAGCAAGAACATAATATTCAGAAAATTAAACACACAAACCTTTTGAAATCCGGGACAAAGGTGGTGGAGGTCGCTTGACTGTGCGGATCATTACACAGTATGCGCCACCTGGTCTGAGGTCCCAGGTGTACATCTGTTGAAGCTCTTGGTCCCCTGAGGATAAGAATCTACGCACCTCAAGATTAGGATTCACACACCAAGGCGAGAGGACGTAGCCGAGTGCACGTTAAGGGAAACTGTCCTTGGTCGACCATTACCGATTTCCGTTAAAATACAGCCTCTGTGACGGGGACTTGAGGTGATACTTGGTACTTGAGTGGTGTTTACTCTGGGAAAATCGTTGTTCCTCCTTATTTGGGAGCTCGAGATGGCGAACGACCACTGGGGGGTAAAAATTCTGATGGAGAGGCCCTCGCTGGGTAATGTCAGCTTCTTTGCAGTTTCTCCTACATCCTCCCTCCTTCTCTCTTTCCATCATCATCCATCTCTCTTCCTCAGTCATATCTCTCATATCGTCTCGTCCCCGTCCTATACACTCAAGAAATAATATCCATCTCCTCTTTGGTCTTCATGGTATAGACCTACGACCCACAGCCAGTTTCAATGCCGTGTTCCTCAAGGGGGTCGGGGTGGGGATTCGACCCCTCAATTTCTTCATGGAGAGAGTTCGATCCCTTTTAACCTTCATTAAGGGAAAGAAGAAAGGTGTTAGCGCCTGACAGCGACAGGATAAACATAGAGAGTTGCTGGTGGTGTTATTGGTGATTGTGACACTTGTAGGAGGAGTGAGATAACCAAGCACCTGGTAAGAGATAAGAGACTAAGGTTCTCAATGTACAGGTGAGAGATGAGAGAGATACTCTTAGTGTACAGGTGAGAGATGAGAGAGATACTCTTAGTGTACAGGTGAGAGATGAAGAGATGAGAGAGATACTGAGACTCTTAGTGTACAGGTGAGATAAGAAACTGAGATGGCGGCAACACAGGTGAGGTGAGGTCTAATTGCACCTGGGAATTATTGGCTCCTTGTATATAGTCCCCTAACACGATCTCTGAAGTGTGTGTTGCTACTTCCCCACCACCTGTCCATCCACCACCTGTCTGTCCACCATTTGTCTGGCCACCACCTGTTTGTCCACTCACCTGTTTGTCCACCCACCATCTGACCGTTAACCACCTGTCCATATGTTACCTGTCTATACACCACCTGTTCATTCATCAACGGCCCGTCCACCACCTCTCCATCCACCATCTGCCCATCAACCACCCGTCCTTCCACCACCTACCTGTCCACCACCTGATCAGACGCCACCTGTCTTGGAACACCTGTCGTTTACTCACCTGTGCCTAAGGCGGAGAATGACGGTGCACCTGGATGACGTCATTAACCTGTACGAGGCTGCTTCATCTCTCTCTCTCATTTCCTGTGTCGTAACTCTCGTGTACGTGACACACCAGGCGTTCTGAGGTGTCATGTGTCTTTTACAGGTGAGGTGTCATGTAGTGGTGTGCATATAGAATGTGGTTAGGTATCATGTAGTGTCGTATCATGCGAGGTGTCATAAAATAATCTTGCGTAATGTAAGGAGTTTTTCATCTTTGTCATGTGAGGTGAAGTGTCATGCAGCAATATTGTGGTGTCACAGTAAGTGCCATGCAGTATTGTGGTGCCATGGGAGGTATCATCCATCATTTTAGTTTCATGGGAGGTGTCATACAGAGGCGTGGTGTCATGGAAGGCGTCACGCAGGTAGCTAGGAGCCAAGCGCAGAGTAGGGGGAGGTAGGTAGGTGCAGGTGTCAGGGCGTCGCCTCAGCATAACAGACGACGATAACACCACACACACAGCTGGTTCCCCTCACCTTCATCAACACCATGACATAACTCTCCTCTCCTCTCACCTGCGGATCCTTAATCATCCAAGGGTGACAAATTCTCATACCTCAGCCATAGGGTAAGGGAAGGCACATAGTATTACCCCCCTCCCTCCCACCCACCCACTCATCACCCCTACCTGTCTGTACGTAATGTATTTGTAGATAGGAATGAAATTTTAGTAAAGAGTTTCAGGTTATCAATATCTAGGTTGAGTTAGATAATTAATGGTTTAAGTCTATATTTACTAGAGTTGTGGCCTTTAATCTCCCGACTGTCTAGTTTTTGTAAGGTAAAATAACAGTGGGAATAACGAGGCAAAACAAGACAGGCGAGAGATTGAGGCCAACAGCAGCAGGACCAGCACATGTACTTGTCACTGACTTTAGTGGGTCCCAGTCCTAATAGACCCCAGCCTGACCTTTACCATTAAGATTTGGGTTCAGTCTTAATGGTTAGGTCAGTCTGGGACCCCATTCGAATTAGGGCCTATTTGAGTTTGGGGTCTATGTGACATTGAACCCACTTGTCAAGGGGGGTCGTGGGGGGGGGGAGGGGAGGGATTGTGGTTGGAAGTAAGGAGGCAAGAGGTCGTGTCTCCTCCCGCTCGAGCAATTTGTTGACAGAGAGACCTTGGCCGAGTCACTCCCAGAGGCGACAATTTTTAAGGTTTTTACTTAGACGACTGAGAGAGGCGTTGAGTAAATTGTTGTTTAGGAGAGTAAAGAAGGACTTGTTGACGTTGTTATTTTATTATTATTGTCCCCGTTTCTCTTATTATTGCCCTCGTTTTGTAAGTGGTATATAGAATTACATGTTTTCTGTTCATTCTCCCGTCCGCTTGTGTCAGTCTGGCTGTCTGTACGTTTACCTATTGGTGTGTTTTGGACTTGTCAACACGATAACTTGGACAAATAACATCAGATTTTAATCAAACTTGGTCACTGGATATAACACAAAAAGATCTTGGATAAGTTTGATAATTACCACTTTTTGTTAATCTTATCCTGAGTTACGGCCTCCTGGACTTTGCTCTGACGCGGCGGGAGATTTACCTACCTTTAGTGACTACCTTGTCCATACGAATACAAGGGATGACTTTCTATACCTTATGCAAGTCATGTAATGCACTGAGTGACTAGCCCCTAAGGTGAGCGTCCACTCCTGAAGACGTCGCCTGCAGGAGGTGTTGACAGGTCTCGAGTTGGTTGTAAGAACGTAGGTGTAGGAGTGAGTGACAGCGAAGAGTACTGAAGGTAAAGACAAGTTGTGGGTGAGAGATACGGTGAGATAATTCCTGGAAGAGATGGAATGAGAAATACAACATTTTCTGTCGATTCATTCGTGTTCCACCTTGCTCCAAACGTCGACTTGATGATACCTAGCTGTTCCACTTGTCACCTAGCTGTTCCATCTGTCACCTAGCTGTTCCACTTGTCACCTAGCTATTCCACCTGTCACCTTGCTGTTCCGCTTGTCACCTAGCTGTTCCACTTGTCACCTAGCTGTTCCACCTGTCACCTAGCTGTTCCACCTGTCAACTAGCTGTTCCACCCGTCTACCATATAACATAAAGGCACTCCATCCTTTGGCTAAATGACACAGCTGCTCTACATATCTAGTAAATGACACCACACTGCCTTACCTCTCTACAGAATGATACACCGCGCTACACCCATCTACTAAATGACACCCCGGCTCCCCCAACCTCCTCTAGCTGGCGTGACAGATGACCAACCATCACGGTAACTCATCTGACGGAGCCAAATTACAGTTAACATTACACTGACTGTCCATCACCAACAGTCGTTACAGTCTACAATCCTCTTCATCATCATAAGCGACTGTAAACTTCCCCCCTCCACACCTCCCACCACTCTATCCCTCCACTACCCCCTCTCCACCCCTCCTCCAGGCTTGATCACCCTTATGAAAAGTGACATTAATGGGTATTTTACGCCCATTAATAGAGGTTTAAATCGTGATGTATCGTCGCTGGGGCTGGAGATTGTGGCGACGATAATATCAAGAAATGTGACGTAGGAGGAGGGGAGAGATCCTAGAGGAGGAGGAGGAAAGGGGAGAAGAGGGGCGGGTGGGGGGGGGGGGGAGATGAGGAGGGAGGGGTTATCGTAGACAGTTCTAGAGCGAAGTAGGGGATGATCTTCTGTCTGACTTGACGTATGGAACCTCCCGCTGTTGGTGAGAATCAGGAGATGATGGTCGCAAGGAGTGGCTAGGGAAAGAGGGAGGGAGGGAAGGTGATGAAGCAGTGATGAGGATTGTGAGAGGGAATGAGGGTTGTGAGAAGGAATGAGAGGATTGTGGGAAGGAATGAGAGGATTGTGAGAAGGAATGAGAGGATTGTGAGAAGGAATGAGGATTGTGAGAATGAATGAGAGGATTGTGGGAAGGAAAGAGAGGATTGTGAGAAGGAATGAGGATTGTGAGAATGAATGAGAGGATTGTGGGAAGGAATGAGAGGATTGTGAGAAGGAATGAGAGGATTGTGGGAAGGAATGAAAGGATTGTAGGAAGGAATGAGAGGATTGTGGGAAGAAATGAGAGGATTGTGAGAAGGAATGAGGATTGTGGGAAGGAATGAGAGGATTGTGAGAAGGAATTAGAGGATTGTGAGAAGGAATTAGAGGATTATGAGTAAAAATGGCTGGATTATGAGTAAAAAATAATAGATAATGTGGAAAAACAAACCTCATAAATACTATCGTGAGAAAGTTAATCTTACACTATATACCTGTCAAGGGGTAAACATTCCCTCTCAACATGCAAACCCATCCTGTCAACGTAAACACATTCTGGCAACATGAAAGCACATTCTGTCAACATGAAAGCACATTCTGTCAGCACAAACACACACTGTCAACACCTGAGCCAACAAGGTATGTCAGACTCATACTTTACCATGAACAGGACCGCTGTCGACACGTCCCAAGTTGGGCATACAACCCCGGCAATATTCCAAGATGGTCACTCACCGACACCTCCTAACACGCGCTGGACCAGAGACATATTCTAACACGGGCTGTCAGGGTTCATAATATAACATAGCTGGTCGGGGTTATACTCTTAACATATTCTAAGATGGCCTGTTTCCTCGACATACTATATGTAACATGTCCCTTTAAAGATATATTCTAAGGTGGCTTCTTGTCAGCTTTGTGGTATAACAAGACTAGTGTGTTACATTGTATAGTAGTTAGATTATTGTTATTATTATTATTATTACTATTATTGTCGTTGCTGTTGTCGTTGTTGTTACTATTATTATTATTATTATTATTATTATTATTATTATTATTATTATCGGGAAAAGTAAACTGATTGAAACTGACGTAATATGAAAATAAGAACAACATAAACGTAACTAATGATAAAACACAAGACAATATTAGAGGCGAAGTCTAGGTTTATTACACACACTTATTAAAGACTTGCAGTACACAGTATATAATATAACATCTGATGTTGAGGCGTGTTATGTCTTCATTGAGGGAGGGAGAACGTGTGTGTGTGTGTGAAGGGGGGGTGAGCCCTACTGTAAATTTACAACACAAATAAACTGTTGAGAACCTAACCTAACCTAACCTAACCTAAACAAAGCCTAACTTAACCAAAACAAGTCCTCGCTTTTAGTATGAAATTTACTGACCGTGTTAAATGTGGTTAAGTCCAAAGCATTAAACTTGTGTCAAATGGTCGAACTTGGCTGCTTACGTTATATTGACACCTTCCTCCTCCTCCACCAGACAGACAGACAGACAGACAGACAGACAGACAGACAGACAGATAAGAAGATTTGAGAACCAACCAACAATTACAACAACAAGTAAACAGATGGATGACGCACGACAAGCCAACTGATAACACGCAAATGAATCTGGGACACCCCTTCCCTCCCCCCTTCCCTCCCTCCCCCTCCCCCACACTCCTGATGAGAGGGGGAAA
Source organism: Homarus gammarus (assembly GCA_958450375.1). Taxonomy (NCBI): domain Eukaryota; kingdom Metazoa; phylum Arthropoda; class Malacostraca; order Decapoda; family Nephropidae; genus Homarus; species Homarus gammarus. Next base: position 596,911 of record CAUDMG010001831.1, read on the forward strand.
AATAAAATCTCACTTGGGGAGGACGCGGGGAGATGTATTAAGCCTTCGTGGTAGTGCTGTCGCTTTTATGTACACAAGTAAACCGGGATTTTTTTTTTTCATCTTACAGGAAGGAAGAGTGTAAATAAAAGGAGCTCTCTCTCTCTCTCTCTCTCTCTCTCTCTCTCTCTCTCTCTCTCTCTCTCTCTCTCTCACCACCCTAGTCATCGTTCTCACCACATGACTTCATATTTTACCTCAGACTTTCACTATTTTATCTTCTTGGTTTTTTTTTTTTTAAAGAAGACTAACCAAGACGGCGGTAAATTGTATCACTGGCGCCCGGGTCTAGGTGCTGGTGTGTGGTTGGTTGGTAGGGATGGTGGTAGTGGTGGTTGGTGTTGGTGGTGGTTGTTGGTAAAGTAGGTAGGCGATGGTGCTTCGATGTTTCCTTCTCAGCAGAGGGTATTTGTGTCGGTTCTTCCTTGGCGTGAAGGAGGAGGAGGAGGAAGAGGGGGACTTAAGGAAGAGGAGGGAGGGAAGGAAGAGGAGGGAGAGAAGGAAGAGGAGGGAGGGAAGGAAGAGGAGGGAGAGAAGGAAGAGGAGGGAGGGAGGAGGGAGAGAAGGAAGAGGAGATATAGGTAACAATTTTATGATCTTAGTTTTATTAGGGTTCAGCTTTAGTGGGTTTCAATTCTAATGGCCCTGGGGGTTATCTTCGTAATGGGTTTCGGTTCTATTAAACTCTATCTTAATGGGGCCCAAGTCCTAATGGCCCCAATCTAGTAAACCCCAATACTAATCGCCCCCAATTCTAATAATTAGGTCAGATTAGATATGGGCCTATTAGAACTGAGACTCATTAGAACTATAAATACACGTAATAGTTATATTATCAGACACATAAATTAATATAGTGCTGTAGTGCTGAAAGTGTGGTGAGGTACCTACCTGTACCCCTGCCAGTCAGCTGTTTTTACTACGTCCTGCCAGTCAGCTGTTTTTACTACGTCCTGTCAGTCAGCTGTTTTTACTACGTCCTGCCAGTCAGCTCTTTTTACTACGTTCTGCCAGTCAGCTGTTTTTACTACGTCCTGTCAGTCAGCTGTTTTTACTACGTCCTGCCAGTCAGCTGTTTTTACTACGTCCTGCCAGTCAGCTGTTTTTACTACGTCCTGCCAGTCAGCTGTTTTTACTACGTCTTCCATTCATAAATATAGCACCGGGTTCTGTTTACTTAGTATAATGTTGCCCTTATCTTACGTGTTCACAGGGACTTCCATTCATTGTTTTGAATCGTGTACCCATGTTTTGTTGACTCGTTGTTTGATAACCTTTATTATGATGGTGGTAATATTTTAGTTGTTGTTGTTGTAGTTATTATTATTATTATTTGTTTTTTATTGTTATTATTATACTTTTGTTATTATTATAGTTTTATTTTAATTAAGTTTATTGTTTTTATTTTATATTCGCTCGGTCAGTAAGTCAGTTGTGCGTCAGGCTCGCTTACCACCAGCGTGTGGGTGAGTGATACACACACACACACACACACACACACACTCACCAGTTTGCAACATTTCAACTAAGATTTCAAGATTTCTTTTTGAGGATGGTGGTTGACACAAATCCTGCAGTGGGTTCCTCCTCCTCTTCACTTTACCCCGCCTCTCACGTCTTCTCCCTCCTCCTCTCACCTCCAGTTTAGTGACACGGGAAGAACTTGGGGTTGGACGTCCAGCTCCGCCTTACGAGGAAATATAATTAATAGACATAAATAAAACTTAACATAGCATTTCCTTTTACATTGTTTTATCATTCATTACAGATTTTATTATTCACTGTCAACCACCAAGGTATTTTTTTTCTTTCTATTATCTAATATTCCTCTTTTTATTCATTATTTTTATTATTATCATTCAACATTCAATATTACATCGACCAGTCCCACGAAACATAACAAAACACTTATTCACATTTTATTCATTTTTTATTTACTCGTCTATATTTCCCACCTGTGTTTTTTGTTATCCAGTTCACTGACTCTTTTTTATTCATTATTCATTTATTCATCCCCTCTCGAAGCCGGAACACTTTTTGTGTGAGTTTTTATTTTTACGATCTAACAACAAGACAATTTTGCCGTCATTTGAATGTTTCTACATATTTTGGTATAATTTTACACGAGACACACACACACACACACACACACACACACACACACACTCTCTCTCTCTCTCTCTCTCTCTCTCTCTCTCTCTCTCTCTCCCGACGAATATGTAAATACCGTATCTGATGTGTTGCGTCGCCTGCAGAGAACCACAACGTGTTTAGTGGGACGAAGAACCGTAAAATTAACGAGTATATGAACCCTGACACTTGTAGAACCAGTTGAACCCTAGGACGTAACACCAATGGTTATTTGAACCTTTGAACTTCCAGAAACAAAGGAAACAGACAGTGCAAACCTGAACTTGTGACGAATTGAACCCTAAACTAGTGACAAAATGAACCCCGAAACCTGATCAAGTAACAAATTGAACCCAGAAACCTGATCAAGTGACAAATTGAACCCCGAAACCTGATCTAGTGACAAATTGAACCCAGAAACCTGATCAAGTGACAAATTGAACCCCGAAACCTGAACTAGTGACTAATTGAACCCCAAATATGAACATGAACCCGAGAAACATTATCTGTGACTATTACAACTCCGAAATTTGTCGAATAAGACCGCAAATGGAACTTCGAAACTGCTTAAATCAACTGGTACTCGGTGTGATATCCACTGAGATGGGAAGGTGTGGTGAAGGGGGTGTCCTTGGTGAAGGGGGTGTCCTTGGTGATGGGGGTGTCCTTGGTGATAGGGGTGTCCTTGGTGATAGGGGTGTCTATGGTCATGGGGGTGTCCTTGCTGAGGGGGACGCACACTATAGAACTAAACATAAAACTATTTCCAAGAGTCATGTTCCTTTATCCAATGTCTTAATGATATGCAAATAGACTCACCTGAACATTTACCTGAGTGTATGACTGACTAAGATGAGAATATATTTTCCTCCCATACTCCCAGCCTTTACCTTCCCTCACTGGCTCCTCATTACACACCCCCTTGGTCGACCACTCATAACTAAAGCTTATTTCATGACCAATTGTTTCATTACCTACCGAGTTTGTTTTTCTTGTTTGTGTATCCAATAGTAAGTCGTATCGTACTTTAGTTTGGGATAGACTTTCCATTTTCCTTTTGTGGTTAATATATTCCTTCCAAACTGTCAGTATTATCATTGTGTATTGTTGCCTTAGGGATTAATTTTCTTCATAAGTGGTTCACAAACTTTTACTGTCACACTCGGCAAAAATTTTCTGCATTGGAGATGATGAGTGATTGACTGGTGACGTGAGAATAGTATCTGGAAATCCGTGCGTGCGTCAATTCATGCGTCATGCGTCCATTCGTGCGTCATGTGTCCATCCGTGCGTCCGTCCATCCGTGCGTACAAACTCTGGTTGCAAAAATTAATAACAATAACCAGACCACACATATAACTGTTTCCTTCTGATATATATTAATTCCCTGTCCCATTATATCAGGTGGTGACTGGGTGGTTAAGTGTACCTGGGTGTATTGTGTTAGGTGTACGAGTGTATCTGGTGTGTACCTGAGTGTAGAGTATATACTGTGTGTGTGTGTGTGCGTGTGCGTTTCCAAGTGTTATTCTGGCGTTATGTACAGGTATATATCGTCGTGATTACAGCGTGGCACCTGACGCTTTGTTGATGTCACCGGTGCTGGCCAGATAAATTGATGCTGTCTCATCTCTCTCTCTCTCTCTCTCTCTCTCTCTCTCTCTCTCTCTCTCTCTCTCTCTCTCTCTCTCTCTCTCTCTCTCACTCTCTCATATGTTTTATTTCTATTTCTTGTCATTACGTATTTTACTTTCGTATCCCTTATAAATAATAGAATAAAAAAATAACAACATAACAACACTATCAAGAACAATCACAATAACCTTTTCTCTCCCAGCCGAAGCTACAACACCTGCAAGATTTAAAAGTCCTTACCAGAATAACAGGTAAATTCTCCTTAGGCCATCAGGTATGCAAATGAGTTCCTTAGATGACTCCCCCCAAAAACTCTTATGTAAGGTCTAGGATTTTTTTTTTATTATATATTGTGGATCTGTTTACATGTATTGATCATTAATTAAAAATATTCACACACACACACACACACACACACACACACACACACACACCTCTTATGTATCACCAGTGCCCAAGTCAACCAGCCCACAATCCTTGAATCAGCTACGACCTATTGCAATCACCCCAATACCCAGCCTAATCTGTGAAAGTTTTGTGTTCGACTGGGCTTATGCTGATATTGCAGGAGTCGTAGACCCTCAGCAATTTGGCAACATGAAAACTTCCTCCACCACTCACTGTCTTGTCAGCTTTCTCGATTACATATACCGCCATCTCGAGAAACGAAAAACGTCTGTAGCTGTCGCCTTCATTGATTTCACTAAAGCGTTCGACCTAGTCGACCACAATATAATCATCAACAAAGCTATTGACCTCGGGCTTCGAAGAAGCCTCATACCATGGCTTACAGACTTCCTCAGTGACCGACGCCAAGCTGTACGCTTCCGAGGGGCTGTCTCCACCTCTCAGTCACTCACCTGTGGCGTCCCCCAAGGCACCAAGATGGGACCACTCTGCTTCCTTATGCTCATCAATGATGCCCTAAGAGAAACCCCTGCTCGCTGGAAATATGTCGACGACTCCACCATTGGGATCAGCGTCAACAATTCTGCTCCCAACTATACCGCCCTTCAGGATTTATTGAACAGTCTCCAAAACTGGGCCACCAACAACCATGTCACCATCAACCATACCAAGACCATGGTTATGCACATCAACCTCTCCTCCGACATTGTCCCACCTCCTTCCATTACTCTAGGTCCGAACACACTCCAGGTTGTAGATTCCACGAAACTCCTCGGCGTCACCATAGACAACAAACTAAATTGGAAACCACACGTCAATGAAGTTGTCAAATCCTCCAGTTTCCGTCTCCACCTCCTCCGCCGACTCAAGTCCCTCGGAGTTCCTGCACACGAGCTCCTCAGTGCTTACACAACATTCATACTTCCCAAGCTCACCTATGCCTCCCCCACCTGGTCTTCCTCCCTAAGTGCCACACAACGTAAACACCTAGAAAAAGTGCAAAAGAGGGCATGCAAGATTATTCTCTCCCCCTCCTACTCCACATATCAAGAAGCGCTCAACACACTGACCCTTTCAACTCTCACTGACCATCACCACGACCTCATCTGCAAATTTGGTAAGAAGCTTCTACGCCACCCCCGACACCGGCTCCTACTCCCACCTGAGATCCCTTGTCCGAGAATTGCTGTGCGACACCACAACCGCATCCAGCCCATACGTGCACGAACTGATCGCTATAAGAACAGCCCAGTCCCAACCATTGTAAAAATTATCAATAACTTGTAATACTGTAACACTGTCACTATGTTGAAATGAACTGTAGTTTGAGCTTTTCCCCATCTAAGTTATTATATGTCTTATTTGTGTCACTTATGTTACTTGTATATTATTTGTAATTCGTAACCCATTCCCCAAATATGTAACTGTATATTTTCAGCCTTCTGGCTGCCAAGCTCTTTCAATAAACCGTTAATTATTATTATTATTATTATTATTATTACACACACACACACACACACACACACACACACACACACACACACACACACACTTACTTTTTTACCTGTTAATTAATTATGTAGTAAGTCAGGTGTCCGATAACTGTGAGTCGTGACGTATCTCAGGTCGACTAACCGTCTCTTTCTCTACGACTGTTTTTACCAGTTAATCCTGTCATCTGATCCACCACACAGTCAATTAATTTAGTGGGTATTTTTGCTTGTTGAATCCGCTAGCTAAATCCGCTAGTTAAATCTGTAAGTGGAATGCGTTAGTTAAATCCGCTTACTAAATCCTCAAGTTAAATCCGGAACTTAAATCTGCTAGTTAAATCCACAGCCCATAACACTTGAAAATCCCAAAGTCATTCCTAGTTGCGTCTGTCAGCTCTATGTAAGCTCTTCTTGACTCCCTCACTGAGATATTTGTTGTTCCTTTCGTGCCTCTGGTCTTCTCTTGCCACGGTATTCCTCACTAACGTAGCATATGAGGTATTTAACCCATATTTCATGCTACCTAGACTTTACTAGTTGATTAGGGGGTGAAGATGACTGAAATGAATCTCTTATTATTATTATTATTATTATTATTATTATTATTATTATTATTATTATTATTATTATTACGGTATTTTTTTTATTTCATCATCATCATCGTCATCATCATCATCATCATCATCATTCTATAAAAAAAATCGAAATATCCCTTCATGTATCTACGACTGGTGCTGATGAATGATAACATATTACCTTGATTAATCAACAGGTAGGTGTCGTGTCCTACGCCCTCCTGTTCATTGTTACCTGTGTGGTGGGATGCTGTACACCTTATATTGGCTTATTTATTATTAGTATTTTTGTTTATGTTGTTGTTGTTGTTGTCTCTGTGGCAGATTTTAATTCCAGTCGTTAAGAAATGTTGAGTCGGGAACGAGATGTCAAGGTGGCAGTAAGAGAGACCTTACCTGTATGTCTAATTATAATATTTAATCAGTGGACAAATGAAGTTGGGAAGGTGAGGGGAAGTGGGAGGGGGTGAGGGGAAGAGAGGGGTAGTAAGGAGAAGGAGTGGGGTGGAAGAGGTAAGAGGGGAAGAGTGAAAAGGGTGGGAGAAGGTGTGGGGTGGATTTGTGTAAGGGGAGGGATGGAGGAAGATATCTGTTCCTCTCGTCTACCTTCCTTCTTCTTTTACTCCTCCTTTTTACCTTACATCTTCTTCTTCTCCTCTTCTTTTATCCTCTTTCCTCTCTTCATCTCTTCCCATCATCCCCCACCTCCTCACCTTTTCTCTGTCACCTCCTTAGTCCCCTCCTTCCCTCTCCCTTTACTCTCCTCCCCACCACATTTCCCATTTCCCTCCCCCCCTCCGTTCCCTCTCTTCTTCCCCCTCCTCGATCCTTCTCTTCCCCCCCTCCCCCCCCTCCCGAGCAGCAGTAGGAGTCACAATGGGAGGCAGATCAGTATGCAGATAGTGTGTGTTAGAGCGTGTGTGCACCAAGTAGCCAATTAATACTTGCTGGGTTAAACAGTGTTGGGTAGAGCGTGTGTGGTGAGCCGGACCAGCCAGCCATCAGCCAGCCATCAGCCAGCTACTAGTCAGCCAGCTACTAGTCAGCCAGCTACTCATGATAATTTGATAGGTTGGGGAGGGGGGAGGGGGGGAAGGGGGGAGGATGTAAGAATAGGAAGGAAAGAGTAGGGAGGACTATGAGTGATGGGAGAGAAAAAGGATAGGATTCTGGAGCTTCGGAAGGGAGAAGGAGCGTGGGAGGGGAGAAAGAGCGTGGGAGAGGAGAAAGAGAGTGGGAGGGGAGAAAGAGAGTGGGAGGGGAGAAAGAGCGTGGGAGAGGAGAAAGAGAGTGGGAGGGGAGAAAGAGCGTGGGAGGGGAGAAAGAGAGTGGGAGAGGAGAAAGAGCGTGGGAGGGGAGAAACAGCGTGGGGGGGAGAGGGAGTATGGCAGACTGGCAGTGTCTTGCCCCCAGGATGTCTAATTGGTCAAATGTGTACCTGTCAGTTTTACCTCTAGTGCCTGTGGCCTTGATGGTACCTGTTATGATCATACCTCTAGTGCCTGTGGCCTTGATGGTACCTGTTATGGTCATACCTGTAGTACCTGTGGCCTTGATGGTACCTGTTATGGTCATACCTGTAGTACCTGTGGCCTTGATGGTACATACATACATACATACATACATACCACCCTGTGTATACACATGAGTGGTGGAAGAATGACTTACACTCAGGGTCTATTACTTTTAACAAGCACCTCCCAGCAAAATCGAGATTATTAAATTGGATGAGAGTAATTAGGGTGTCAGAGGTAGTGTGCTGCCCTGAGAAATTTATACACCCTATTGTTTACCTGAGTATCTCCCCCCCCCCCCTCCCTGGCCCACCTGACCCACCTGCCCCCCCCCCCTCCTTCCCGGAACCACCTGCCCTCCTCTCCTTCCCTGACCCACCTGCCTCCCTCCTTCCCTAATCTACCTGACTCCTGCCTTAACCCACCTCCCTTCTCCCTGATCCACCTCCCTTGTCCCTGATCCACCTTCCTTCTCCCTGATCCACCTCCCTTCTCCATGATCCACCTCCCTTCTCCCAAATCCACCTCCCTTCTCCCTGATCCACCTCCCTTCTCCCTGATCCTCCGTTCTCCCTGATCCACCTCCCTTCTCCCTGATCCACCTTTCTTCTCCCTAATCCACCTCTCTTCTCCCTGATCCACCTCCCTTCTCCCTGATCCACCTCTCTTCTCCCTGATCCACCTCCGTTCTCCCTGATCCACCTTTCTTCTCCCTAATCCACCTCTCTTCTCCCTGATCCACCTCCCTTCTCCCTGATCCACCTCTCTTCTCCCTGATCCACCTCCGTTCTCCCTGATCCACCTTTCTTCTCCCTAATCCACCTCTCTTCTCCCTGATCCACCTCCGTTCTCCCTGATCCACCTCTCTTCTCCCTAATCCACCTCTCTTCTCCCTAATCCACCTCTCTTCTCCCTGATCCACCTCTCTTCTCCCTAATCCACCTCCCTTCTCCCTAATCCACCTCTCTTCTCCCTAATCCACCTCTCTTCTCCCTGATCCACCACTCTTCTCCCTGATCCACCTCCCTTCTCCCTGATCCACCTCCCTTCTCCCTGATCCACCTGCCTCTTCTTGCCCTTTCCCGGCCTTCCCCTTGTCCCCCTACACCTGGATTTGCTACCAATAACAGTACTACAACTATTACTACTATTATTTCAGCTATTAGTACTATGAACTACCACCACTACCATTATCTCCACCACAATTATTACTACCGCCACAACCAACACCACGTCCAAACAGAAGACGATGACGGCATTGTTAGTAGTTGTATTATTATTATTATTATTATTATTATTATTATTATTATTATTATTATTAAGCTTGAAGGGTCACTTGCTTTCGTACTTAACAAAGGTAATTTACTCCAAAAGTCAATACAAATACACGGAACAGTAATCCATGTAGCTGTAGAGGTATTGGTCTTAGCCTATTTATTTTAGATGTGCCAGTCAGCTCTATAGATGTAACTGACCCTCAATAGTACTCTCTGTGACCTCCCCCCCCCCCCCCCCACCCGGGATTCTTAGGCACGGACGATTAGCCTCCACGGGGATGCCATCACAGTTGTTTGCAAGACACACGACTAACCTAACAACCTTGACAAGCAGTTACATCTTGTTCTACTTCATCTAATGATCTACATAATGATTCCAATTAAGAGCGTCTCAAGAATAACAATTAGCTAAGACAAAGAGGAGGAGGAGGAAATGACGCAGGTGAATTACTACAACATTATAAACCAGAAAGTGTTTTAGTGTGTGTATAAATGAACAGTTGTGACAGCAAGTTATTAAGTAAGTAAGTAAGACAACACGAAACAAAAGATGAATAAACAAGACTAAAACACATTTCCAAACAAGTTAATCGTTTGTGTCGGAGAGTTTAATGGGTCACACACAGTAAATTTTCTCTATATATTTGTTTTTCTATGTTAAGTGATTCAATGACCTTTAGATTCACTGCTTGACCTTGGCACTCTTACTGGGAGAGATTCATGCCAGACGTGACCCTTCCTGGCACTCATTTTAAACAAACAAACAAACAAAGACAGACAGACAGATGGAGGCAATTGCTTTATCATTCGTAAGGGTGATAGGTAGATTACACACACACACACACACACAGACACACACACACACATACACACACACATGCAGGTGGCTATGTAGGCTTGTGGTCAGGTAGAGAGGAAGGGATGGTGGAGGTGGGAGTCTTAGAGGGATGTTGGAGAGATGGACGATTTCTTTTGAGGGAAGGAAGGGGAGAAGATTTTGAGAGGAAGGGGGAGGTTTTGGAAGGGAGGGGGAAGAAGGTTTTAGGGAGGGATGAAAGAGGAGGTTTTTGAAGGAATGAGAGAAAGGGACTTGGAGGATTGAGATTGAAGGTTTGTCTTGGAGGGATTAGGGAGGGAGGTGAAAAGTTTGTCGAGGGATTAGCAACAAGAGTTTATAGGAGGGATGAGTGTGGAAGTCTGGTCACCTGTCAATCATCTCTTACCTCCAATTACTTAACCAGGTAGATATATAATTACTAACCCACATACCTGTTATCAAGGTAAGACTCGTTTAATTAGCCACTTTACGAGGCTGGCTATTGGATTAAGTTGGTTTATTGCGCTAAGTGTTTTAATTGGACTGTGTTTATGATTTTTTTTAACGTTTGTGTACAATGACTGAATCCCCTTGAGTACTTCTTAATTACTTAGTACTCAGGTAATATGGTCGTCGTACTTAAATGGTTGATGATTTATCGTACTCAGTGGGTTTTTAAGTCGTTTTACTCAAGGGGTTAAATCGTGCATGTACTCAAAGGGTTAAGAGATCTCAATCATTGGGCTATTTCATTGTACTCAAGGGGTTAAAATAGCTTATTCATTTGTACTCAGTGGGTTATTATAGTACCAAAAATGGAAAGCTCTTACTTTTGTGAGTAGTACAAGACAAATGTAGAAAGTGACAACAGGAAAGTGACAACAGGAAAGTGACAAAAACAACACGTAGGAACTTACTACACACACACACACACACATCAACCTCTCCTCCGACATTGTCCCACCTCCTTCCATTACTCTACTGTAGGTCCGAACACACTCCAGGTTGTAGATTCCACGAAGCTCCTCGGCGTCACCATAGACAAAAAACTAAATTGGAAACCACACGTCAATGAAGTTGTCAAATCCTCCAGTTTCCGTCTCCACCTCCTCCGCCGACTCAAGTCCCTCGGAGTTCCTGCACACGAGCTCCTCAGTGTTTACACAACATTCATACTTCCCAAGCTCACCTATGCCTCCCCCACCTGGTCTTCCTCCCTAAATGCCACACAACGTAAACACCTAGAAAAAGTACAAAAGAGGGCATGCAAGATTATTCTCTCCCCCTCCTACTCCACATATCAAGAAGCGCTCAACACACTGACCCTTTCGACTCTCACTGACCATCACCACGACCTCATCTGCAAATTTGGTAAGAAGCTTCTACACCATCCCCGACACCGGCTCCTACTACCACCTGAGATCCCTTGTCCGAGAATTGCTGTTCGACACCACAACCGCATCCAGCCCATACGTGCACGAACTGATCGCTATAAGAACAGCCCAGTCCCAACCATTGTAAAAATTATCAACAACTTATAATACTGTAACACTGTCACTATGTTGAAATGAGCTGTAGTTTGAGCTTTTCCCCATCTAAGTTATTATATGTCTTATTTGTGTCACTTATGTTACTTGTATATTATTTGTAATTCGTATCCCATTCCCCAAATATGTAACTGTATATTTTCAGCCTTCTGGCTGCCAAGCTCCTTCAATAAACCGTTAATTATTATTATTATTATTATTATTATTACACACACTTCACATCTACTTCCATAGCCTTCTCAGAGCTACAAAAATCCCTCATTTAAATCTTAAAAAAAATAGTCTTAATGCATTCTCCCACCATTAACCGTTGTTGTTATAGGAAAAGTGTGAAATTATTCTCATAAATTATCATCATTTCTCTTGAACATTATTTTGCATCTGTTGTCTTTTGATAATTACGGCTTACAGGCAGGAGCTACACCGGGAAAGAAAAATTACCCATGTTAATAGCTCCTCTGTTCTCGGTGGCCGTACTACGCATGCTCGGGGTTTTGTAAATAATATGGCGGTAGGGGAATCAGCTGTTTTTTTGTTATGGTTGACAGAATATAAGCTTGGAAAGAACGTAGGAGTATAAGCTTGGAAGGAACGTAGGAGTATAAGCTTGGAAGGAACGTAGGAGTATAAACTTGAAAAGAACGTAAGAATATAAGCTTAGAGAGGATTATAAGAATCATGAGTTCACACAATAACACAAGTAACTATAATGGATTTGAACTAAATTTGAAACGTGGAATATATCTCAACACAATCTCCGACACGTTCAATAATCAGTAATTCCTGTCTTTACTGAACAGAGTTACGGCCTCTTGGACTACAGTATGTCGTGTCGTGTGGCGTGTCGTGGCGTGGCGGCGGGAAAAAACATGTATATACTAAAGACTTAGGTAAAACATTATGATGACAATTGAAGTTGGGGTAATTTTGTGACCGATAGAAAACACACACACACACACACACACACACACACACAGATATACACACGTATATACAGTATACACACGCATACATACACACATACATACTGACCCCATGAATCATAACACTACCTCTCATTGGTCAATCCTGCAGTCGACTCGCCTCCAGTACAACACCTGGTTGGCTCTCATTAACCTGCTCGTTCGTGTTTTTACCTCATACAACCTCACATACTTTAACTACGTGCGACATCAACGTAAACATGGAGCCATCAATCGCCGTAGTTAATAATGGTGTGTTTTTGTAAGTAATCATATCGTGTTTGAACAGTGAGTGGCGTGGTTTGGTGGTGGTCAAGACTCCAACATGTATACAATGTAGAGAGAAAAAAACAAGCGAACAGGACCATTATGATGTAATCTATTGGTGATTATTGTTATTATGGTTTGATAGCAGAGGATATAATGATTCTCAACTTAAACCTGACTAGAATGTGTTTTGAACCGTTTAGGGCTGTATTTAGTTAGGTTTGATTTTGGTTTGGTTACGTCCGGCAGAGTGTGTGTGTGTGTGTGTGTGTGATAAAGAATATGCCCTGATGAAAGCCATAGGTCCCTCGAAAACTGTTAAAAATTCATGAGATTCATAGACCAACTGACCCTTCCTCCCTACCCCATTAGAGGTCACGAGGCAGGACTCACCCCTCACTATAAACTACTCTCCTGTTGTCATATATTTAGACAACAAGATCATATGACATCTGATTGGCTAATTTACCAACAACTAACAAGCGAATCACCGTCAGAGCAATATGAAAGATGAATGAAAAAATATATAGAAAAATAGTAACAAAACTCATAATGTTCCTATCAGGTAGAATTACTTTTGGATTTTAAAGTTATATCAAAAATTCAGACGACATGGTTGTGTTGGTTGATACCTGTTGTCTATGTAGGACGTGTTTACAGGGTACCAGCTTTACCCCGGCCAGAACAAGTTTCTCTGGCGTTGAGCTAAACCGGTTAAGAAATGATAAATATTCGGATAATGAGGCTTTTCCATGGTAAAAGTTGAGGTCAGTATCCATTTAATTCATGCATCCGATGTTCTCAGGTCAGTCTATTATTTACTGAGGAGGGGATTACCTCTGTCTGTCTGTCTGTCTGTCTATCTGTCTGTCTGTCTGTCTGCCTGTCTACTTTAGCTCTTTCCTCTCACTTCCTACACCCATCTTTCATCACATTCTTCTCTTTCCCATTCGCCACCCTTTTTCTTATACTCTACTCCCCATCTTCGCCATCCTCACGCAAAACTTGGAAGCAGAGAACAAAAGATAACCGAGACTGACAGGTGAGATTTACACAGCTCGTATCAAGAGAGAAATAATGTAGGGATGAAAAGTAAAAGAAAGAAGAAAAAAGAAGAAGCGAATTTTGAACATTTGAACTCTTAGATTTTTAAATTGTTGTATCATTTAAATAATTTTTGCATTTTAAGTATACCTTGTTGCATCAATAATTTGCTGTATTAAGTACGCTATTGCATTAACTTTTTTATTGCATCAGTTAAGTAATTTTTTTTTTTTTTGCATTAGTTAAGTACCTTGTTGTATCACCAAGTATAAATTTATTGCGTCTAGTTAAGTATACTCTATTGCATTACTTCCTCTGTTGCATTAGCTAAGTAATTTGTACCATCATAGTTAAGTACCCTGTTGCACCAATTAAGTACCTTGTTGAACCACTCTAACACCCCCCCCCTCCTCCCTTACACACACACACACACACACACACACTCCCCAGTTGGTCTCCTAAGTTCCGTGTCTTGGCCAGTTTAAAGGTCCGTTAATGTAAACAAACTCAGCTGGTGGCGCGGCTCTGCTTGTTATATAGTCGTGAGTACCTTATGAGGGGTGGCTCTGGATGGGGGTTGAAGGGGGGGGGGGCTCTATCCTCCTCTTCTTCTTCTTCTCCTCCCCTTCTTCCTCCTCCTCTCACCTCCACTTCCTCATCTCATCCCACCCCCCTCCCCACCCCCTCGTATCTTCCCTCCCTTACCCTCATCTCAACAACAACCACCACCACCACAGATACAGCTTTCATTTAAGCAACTCACAACATCTCCCCACAAAACAACAACAGGAACAGCAGTAGCAGTAGCACAGGGGAAGGGGGGGGGAGGTGAGATTGAAGCTATACGTTGAAATCTGATCCCTTACCATTTTGGGATTATACATCATTCAGCGTTTAATTTCGGTATGCAAATTAGTGGAGACATTTGACAGGTGTTGGGACGATATGGGGACCTACCCGCCTAAGCATATTCACTACCTCCTGAGATTCTTTTTAAAGTGTCATTTAATGCAACCTACTGCTACTTATTAATGCTACGGTGTTACTTAATGTTATTTACTAGTGTTTCTTGTTACTTATTGGTGTTGTGTCTTACGTATTCCCATTTAGGGTTATTTATTATTGTTACTTGTTGTTACTTATCGGAGTTTAGCGTTACTTCTTGGGATATGTTGTTACTTAATGGTGTTCAATGTTACTTAATGCAACCTATTGTGACTTAATTGGTGCTACGTGTTACTTAATTCTGGTTGATATTACTTATTGGTGTTACGGGTTATTTATTCGCTACTGAACGGATTTCTTATGACATTGTTCCCTGCTGTTACCTGTTCCGTATTGCTACTGTATCACCCCCGTCACTTTTAATGGAGGATGCATAGAGTATAAGTAACCCCGTTCTGTTTGACTTCCCTCTCACTTTCACCCTTTCATCCTTACCCCTCTCACTCTCACCCTCTCACTTTCACCCTCACCCCTTCTTCCCACCCTCACCCCTCCCTCCCACCCCTTCTCCCCACCCTCACCCCCCCTCTCACCCCTCTTAGCTCCCCTCTCTTCTCCCATCACTTTACTTCCCCCATACTCACACGGGAACACAGGGAGATAATGAAGATAATGGTAGGAAGTAATTAGGTGGTGATGTCAAAGAAGGTAGAGGGAGGGAGGGAGAGGGAGAGGAAAGGGAGAGGAAAGGGAGAAGCAGGGAGGAAAGGGAGAGTGTACAGGGGTACGGAAGACGTGTGTGTGTGTGTGTGTGTGTGTGTGTGTGTGTGTCGCATTTTGAGTGGTGTTTAATGGCGCTTAATTTTTTACAATGTTCTGACTCAAGTTTTTTTTTAATGATATTAATATTTCTAAGTAAAAGACGTTTGTTGACTTAGAACCAAAATAAATTATTGTTTTAGTGGTCTTTAATGGTGCTGTTTTATCATTGTAAAGGTGTATTAAGTTAATGGTGTTCACAGTAAATCATTCAAAGAAATATAAGTAAGAGGTAAAAAAATGTCTGACGGTGTATTTCTGGCCATACACATACTAACCTCTATAGATGATCTGATCCCTTTCCATATTTACAAGATCTATAAGTGTATGTGTGTATGTGAGGTGTTGGTGATGATGACGATGTTCACCTGTTACTAAACCCCCTAACACCCCACCCACCCCCCCTAACCCCCCACACACACACACTCGGAGATGATGTTGGTACGTCGACACGAGTTTGTGGTTGGAGTGTAAACAGTCGAAAGAGAGCGTATGATTGGTGGGTCATTACTGGCGTGCTGGGTGTTGATTGGTTGATGTCAGCAGAGGAGGGGATTGGTGAGGCGCTACGGACCTAAAAGTCATGTGTTGAATAAATACCACGAACACAATAACAGAAGCCATATTTTTTCATATGATAGAAATTAACCAAACTTAACCTGACCTATGTATAAAAATAACACCCACAATGGCATCAGAATAAAGCTGAGACTCTTATCTTGATAGAAATTAACCGACTGAGTACAATTTCATCCCCTTGAGTACAGTGAACTACTCCAGTGAGTACCGTAATATATCTTAGCACTTGAGTACGATTAACTATGAATACGATGAACAAATTATTCCCTTGACTGCAATGATATAGTATTCAGGTTGAAGTCATCGTCCTCAAGGGGTCAAGTCGTACTCAGAGGGTCAAGTCGTACTCAGAGGGTCAAGTCGTACTCAGAGGGTCAAGTCGTACTCAGAGGGTAAGTTAATACATTACGCCATAATTAGACCTTAAAGAGTTTACCTTACACACCCACACCCACACCCACACACCCACCCCCACACCCACCCCCACACACACACACACCCACACCCCCACACCCTCCCCCACACACACACACACCCACACCCACATCCACCCACACACACACACACCCACACCCACACACACACACACCCACACCCACCCACACACACACCCACACCCACACACACCCACACCCACACACACACCCACACCCACACACACACACCCACACCCACCCACACACACACACACACACACACACACACCCACACCCACCCACACACCCACATCCACCCACACCCACACACCATTCACACATATACAATTGACACATAGTTGACACATAGGGTACGCAAATGAAGATCAAATTAAACAAATATTTTGAAGAGGGAGAAATTTCGTTTGACTTGGACGATCAACAGTGAGAAGTAGTTCACACCCATAGTAGTAAGCTGTTGACGGCTGGTGTATGGCTGTCTGTCTGTCTGTCTGTCTGAGTGTGTGTGTGTGTGTGTGTGTATGTGTATCTGTCGTCATCCGTCTCTACAGTGTGTATCTCCAACGTGGCTGCTTCTCTCTCTCTCTCTCTCTTCTTCCATCACCCGTCGCCATTCTTCTTTGTTATCTCACTCTTTATCTCTTCTTTATTTATCTATGTTTCATCTTCTGTTCCTTTCTGCCTTAGTTATCTGTTCTTTCCTTCGTCTTCCATCTCTCATTTCTTTGTGTATTTTCTCTTATTTGTTTTTAAGTTGTCGTCTGTTGTAGTCAATTTATTTGATGGTCGGTTCTTAACTCCTTAACCTAACCTAACCTAACCTAACCTAACCTAACCTCACCTAACCTAACCTAACCTCACCTAACCTAACCTAACCTCACCTCACCTAACCTAACCTCACCTAACCTAACCTAACCTCACCTAACCTAACCTCACCTAACCTAACCTCACCTAACCTCACCTAACCTAACCTAACCTAACCTCACCTAACCTAACCTCAACCTAACCTAACCTAACCTAACCTAACCTCACCTAACCTAACCTCACCTAACCTCACCTCACCTAACCTAACCTAACCTAACCTAACCTAACCTCACCTAACCTAACCTAACCTCACCTAACCTAACCTCACCTAACCTAACCTCACCTAACCTAACCTAACCTAACCTTGAGTAAGACGACTTAGAACCTAGAGTTAAAGGACTAAGGTCTTTGAACTTTGTGTACGATGGCATTGTACTCCGTGAGGTTAAAATATGGAGGTTAACTCATCATACTCGAGGGGTTAAAGTCATCATACTCGTGAGGTTAAAGTCATCATACTCATGAGGTTAAAGTCATCATACTCGTGAGGTTAAAGTCATCATACTCGTGGGGTTAAAGTCATCATACTCATGGGGTTAAAGTCATCATACTCATGGGGTTAAAGTCATCATACTCATGGGGTTAAAGTCATCATATTCATGGGGTTAAAGTCATCATACTCATGGGGTTAAAGTCATCATACTCGTGAGGTTAAAGTCATCATACTCATGAGGTTAAAGTCATCATACTCGTGAGGTTAAAGTCATCATACTCATGGGGTTAAAGTCATCATACTCATGGGGTTAAAGTCATCATACTCATGGGGTTAAAGTCATCATACTCATGGGGTTAAAGTCATCATACTCATGGGGTTAAAGTCATCATACTCATAGGGTTAAAGTCATCATACTCATAGGGTTAAAGTCATCATACTCATAGGGTTAAAGTCATTATACTCATAGGGTTAAAGTCATCATACTCATAGGGTTAAAGTCATCATACTCATGGGGTTAAAGTCATCATACTCATAGGGTTAAAGTCATCATACTCATAGGGTTAAAGTCATCATACTCATAGGGTTAAAGTCATCATACTCATAGGGTTAAAGTCATCATACTCATAGGGTTAAAGTCATCATACTCGTGAGGTTAAAGTCATCATACTCATGGGGTTAAAGTCATCATACTCATGGGGTTAAAGTCATCATACTCATGGGGTTAAAGTCATCATACTCATGGGGTTAAAGTCATCATACTCATGGGGTTAAAGTCATCATACTCATAGGGTTAAAGTCATCATACTCATGGGGTTAAAGTCATCATACTCGTGAGGTTAAAGTCATCATACTCATGGGGTTAAAGTCATCATACTCGTGAGGTTAAAGTCATCATACTCATGGGGTTAAAGTCATCATACTCATGGGGTTAAAGTCATCATACTCATGGGGTTAAAGTCATCATACTCATGGGGTTAAAGTCATCATACTCGTGAGGTTAAAGTCATCATACTCATGGGGTTAAAGTCATCATACTCATGGGGTTAAAGTCATCATACTCATGGGGTTAAAGTCATCATACTCGTGAGGTTAAAGTCATCATACTCATGGGGTTAAAGTCATCATACTCATGGGGTTAAAGTCATCATACTCGTGAGGTTAAAGTCATCATACTCATGGGGTTAAAGTCATCATACTCATGGGGTTAAAGTCATCATACTCGTGAGGTTAAAGTCATCATACTCATGGGGTTAAAGTCATCATACTCGTGAGGTTAAAGTCATCATACTCATGGGGTTAAAGTCATCATACTCGTGAGGTTAAAGTCATCATACTCATGGGGTTAAAGTCATCATACTCATAGGGTTAAAGTCATCATACTCATGGGGTTAAAGTCATCATACTAAAGACCTTCGTCTATGAAAACCCTTAAAACACTTCACCCTAAAAACAACAACAAATTCCATTCTACTTAAAAATAAAAATATCTCTTCACCAGGAACTATATTATTAATACCTCATATTTTTTTTTTCTTCTCCAGGATGAACAAGCTTTTAATTAACGTTAAAGTTCATCCTGCTAAACTATACTCACTTTTATCCCTTTGCTACATCATAGATCTCCGAGAGTATTTATAACTTTTAATTTATGTAAATGATTTAATAAATTTGGTGTATAATGAAATAAATTTAAAAAAAAATCCCAGGAACACAAATTTTACCTGATGGTCTTGATGGACTTTTATATCTATCAAGTGATTTTCTTATATGGATTTTGGTTTATAATCACGAGTGAATTTTTTCTTTTTTTTTCAGTCTCGTTTAATCTTTAGTTATGAGTGATTTGCTTATATGGATATTAGTTCATAATCATAAGTGAAATTTTATATATTCTTATTTTTTTTTTCAATATCACTTAACCTGTTGCCCTCGACCCCGTTATCTTGGTGGTCACTGTACCCAGCTGCCACTCTAGCTGATATACACTGATAACATCCCCTCGATATAGTGTCCACCTTTATGGTATTCCCCACTGAGGAAAAATCAAGGTTTTGTTTACAACTTCTATAGTGGAGGTCATGTTTACGGTCCGAGAGGGGAGGGGGGGGGGGGAGGTCACTATAGGGTGGAGGTCATAGGGAATCCAGTCTTGATAGGCCTCAGTTTAATTATAGGATTGGGGTCTATTAGGACTGGGCTTCACTAGGACCCACTGAAACCCGTTAGGACTCGACTTCATAATGTCTCACTAAGACTTACCTACTTCACTAAGACCCAAATATACCGAGGTCTTCACATACGACATTCACAGAACACAGCTTGGGTATAAATTCTGGATATATGCTTCCCGACCCAGCTTGGATATATACACCAAGCTTGACAAACACGCCAACAAGCTGATCTCCATGTAGAGTTGTGTAGATCTTGAGGGGCGCCGATGTGGAGCTGACCACACACACTATCAGATCACCTGCGACATGTTGTGGTCACATTCCTTGCAGGCCATCTACCCTCTCTCTCTCTCTCTCTCTCCTACACCTAGTCCACCTACTTCTTCTCCTATTCCACTTACCTCTTCTGGATCTGGTCTACTTCTCTCCCTCCCTCTCTCGCCTCCCTCCCTCCCTCCCTCACCAAGTCCTCCTACCTATACACTTGGTACATCTTACTCCTTTCTCCCTCACCTGGTCCATCTCTCGCTCTCACCTGGTCCACCTCTCACCATCACTTGGTCCACCTCTCGCTCTCACCTGGTCCAGCTCTCACTCTCACCTGGTCCAGCTCTCGCTCTCACCTGGTCCACCTCTTGCCCTCACCTGGTCCACCTCTCGCTCTCACCTGGTCCACCTCTTGCCCTCACCTGGTCCACCTCTCGCTCTCACCTGGTCCAGCTCTCACTCTCACCTGGTCCAGCTCTCGCTCTCACCTGGTCCACCTCTTGCCCTCACCTGGTCCACCTCTCGCTCTCACCTGGTCCACCTCTTGCCCTCACCTGGTCCACCTCTCGCTCTCACCTGGTCCACCTCTTGCCCTCACCTGGTCCACCTCTCGCTCTCACCTGGTCCAGCTCTCGCCCTCACCTGCTCCAGCTGGCCCACACTTCCGACAGCTCCTGCGGGCGGGAACTTACTGCTGGTAGCTCAACAATGGGTCGTTAAGGCGAGTTTAAGAATGCGAGAATCTGCTTAAATGTTCGGCGGTGTGGGAGAAGGAGGAGGAGGAGGTGGTTGTGGTGGTGGTGGTGGTTGAGGAGGTGGAGGAAGTAGAGGAGGAAGAGGGAGGAAGGAGAAGAGGAGGAATAGGAGAGGGGAGAAGAAGAGGAAGAAGAAGGAGAAGAGGAATAGGAGAAGAGAGAAGAAGAACATAAGAACATAAGAATGGAGGAAACTGCAGCGGGCCTATTGGCCCATACTGGGCAGTCCCGTTTACACCCAACCCCTATTGCTCATATGAGCATCCAACCTATGTTTGAAGCAGGAGGAGGAGGAGGAAGAAGAGTATGGACAGGAGCTCCAGACACACTTATTAGCACCCCGTATACCTGAACACACTACAATACCTGTATGTACTTAACATAGTTAATAGAAGTCAGGTACTCGGTTTACCTGTAGAAATAATAACAATAACAACACTAACAACAACGCCAGAATTAAACCAATAACTCATTAATTACGAAAAAAAAGACAAGTAGAATAAAAATAAGTTAAAGGAAAGATCGTAAATTTCTTTCTTAAATACCAGGAAAAAACAAACGGCAAAGATCACATTTCAACTTGATCGATTTCTTGTGGTCAGGGAGTAAATGAACACCTTGCGAGGGGTGTAGGAGAGAGAGTGGACGATGAGGGGAGGGGAGAGAGGTAAGGAGGGAGAGGTAGGTAGAGAGGCAGGAGGTGAGAGGTAGAGAGAGGGAGAGGGGATGGGGTTTAAATACAAGGTGACATTTGTCGTTTTTAAAACTCGAGGAAAAAGTTTTATCAACATGTGTCGTGGTGATCAACATGTGTCGTGGTGGCTAATGAAACATTAACAACTCAAAGGTCACCGAGCCGGGCTGACGTCTCCTGCTGGGGATGTAACTGAGGCTAACATTTTTGGTGGAGTTGTAACGCTGTTGTACAATTTATGTATATATATATAAATAGGTAGATAGATGAATGGATTGATGGATATAGGGATAAATTGATAGATGGATATGTGGATGGATGGATATATAAAAGTGTAGATGGATTGATGAATAGATAAATGGATAGATCTTTATTTTCTAGATAAGAGAGACAGAGGAAAAAAATATATATATTACTTTTTATTTCGAGATGTTTTGTAAAGTGTAGCAGTTAGTTAAAGAGTGTACTCGTTCATTATAAAGCATATTAGTTCGTTATATAGTGCAGTTGCTCATTATAAAATATGTTGGTTCGTTTTAAAGTGCAGTTAGGTTAGGTTAGGTTAGCTTAAGACAGGTCAGCTTAGGTCAGGTCAGGTTAGATTAGACTAAACTGGGGCCAATTGGGACAAGTGACCCAATGCATCAACCACCACCTACCCCCCCTCCTACCACCCCCCCACAACACCACCTCCTCTCCCCCCACAACACCACCTCCTCTCCCCCACAACACCACCTCCTCCCCCCCCCACAACATCACCTCCTCCCCCCCACAACATCACCTCCCCCCCACAACATCACCTCCTCCCCCCCACAACATCACCTCCCCCCCCCCCCCACAACATCACCTGAATCATCCTGGCCATCACCTAGACGCACTGGGGAACTTAATCTCTCAATCCTGATGGTGGTGTCGGGGATTACTGTCCAGATGTCGACGCTGGTCCTAATTAGCGTTGGGCAATTACTGTAAGTGAGGGGAAGGGGGAGGGGTGGGTGCTGGGAGCCTCTAGCTTGGTAATTTAGGCGCCATTAGGAACCCCTCCCTACCTCCCTCCCACATATAATTATTAATTCCTTATTTTTACTTGGCTCTCACGGTTTTCTCTCCTCCTCCTCCTTCCCTTCTCCTGCTTCCTTCCTCCTCCTCTTCCTGCTTCACTTCTCGTCCTGTTTCCCCCCCTCCTGCTTCCTTCCTCGTCCTGCTTCTCTCCTCCTCCTCCTTCCCTCCTCCGCCTCCTCCTTAATTATATCTTATTTGAGGCTCTTAATCCCCCCCCCCCTCTCTCTCTCTTCCCCTCCATCCTCTTTCCTGCCTTTCTTTCTTTTCCTCTCTTCCTCCTCCCCTCATAATCTTCCTCCTTTCCGTATCTTCTATTCATTCCATTATTTTATTGTTCCTCCTCCTCCCTCCCTCCTCATCCCCCTCCCTCATTTTCTTCCTCTTCCTCCTCCGATCACCTTCCCTCCCATCATCCCCCCCCTCTCTCCTTATCCTCCCCTCCCCTCTCCCTCATTTTCCTCCCCACCCACCCACCATCCTCCTACGCCCCATAAACATCCACCACTCCCTGCTCCCGCCCATCGAGGTCCTTCCTACATCCGCCGTTTACAGAAAAAGACCAGAAAAAGAGCCTTTATTCCTTTACCGCGGGACACCCATTACTACAAGGAGGCGTGAAGATCCCCATAGTCAGCGTCGCTATGTAGGCACCATCCACACTGGAGGGTCATAGGAATTAGTATAATAATGTAGGACTTGGGGTCATATTGTTTTATAGGTTAGTAGCGAAATTAGGACCAATATGTGAACGGTAGTATGTGGCCAACGGGTAGACTGAGTATGTGTCTAGTATGTGGATGGGGGTATGTGGCTAATATGTGGACGTGAGTACAGCATGTGGCCAGTATACCAGGGGAGAAGGGAGAGGGAGAGACAGGAACATGTGCAGCTGGTTCATGGATCATGAGACGCACCATCCCGCAGTATGTTAATCTGAGCACCTGTGATTAAACCAGCAGCTCCAGGTACCAAGTGTGAGCCAGGGTTCGCCCACCTAAGTAAAGAAGATTTAGGCATTATTACGAGTTACCTAAAACGATTTTGTTGAGAGGAATAATTAGGAAGGTGGTGTTGGATGCCCCGTGCCTGAGGACCATAATAAAATGTAGCTTCTTCAATGTTTTTTTTTTTACGTATTCAAAAGTGACTGACCTGACTGACCTTACTGCCCTTCAGGTATTCCCTCAGGTGTTTTTTGTATTTGAGGGAAATTACAGCCAGGTGAGTAATATTAGACTAAATATAGAAAATACAATATTCTAATGACTTAGTAGGTATTAGTATATCTCCCTGTCATAAGCATGAATATTAGTTATGATAGTTGTGGCAATTTGAATTAATTTAATCTTCGTAAGAGAATCATTTCATAAATCTTACTTTGTTGTTAATAAATTGGTAGTTTATTAAGCTTTCAAGTTTTATTATGACAATTAGTTATTTTTGTTATATTAATTAAATAGATCTCTTAGTTATGCGATTCACGTAAGTAATTAAATTTGATGATTTTATAATTCAGAGATGGTTCAGACATGCGAATTTTACCTGAGTAGTCGGCCAACTTTCTTACCTGTACTTTAGGTCAGAAAGAGACGAATTTGGTGCCGTGTAAACAATTAAGTGTGACGTGACCAACATACCTAAGGTGATCTTCCTGCCGCCTATCCCCCCCTCCTCCTCTTCCTCTTCCTCCTCTTCCTCCTCTTCCTCCTGCATCATCTGTTTTGGCTGCCTGACTCTACACACGACCACATCTGACTTGCAACACTCGCTTCTTAGCATGCTAATTTAAGGTGAGGGCAGGTGTGACATATGCTACTTAATGAAGAATGACTGTTTTTGTTACCCCCCCCCCCTCCCCCTTCCTTCCCTCCCCCTTCTTTTCCCCCCTCCCTCTCTCCCGCCAGCCTAGAGATGGAGGGAGAGGAGGGATATAGCGGCCGGCCTGTCTGTCTGTCTGTCTGTGTCTTTCTGTCTGTCTAAAATCAAAACTTTTCATTGATCAAGGGTCGTGCTGTTTTATAATAATCAGAAGTTTGTCAAAATCAATCCTCTCACCAAAAGAAAAATCTCGGAATATTCACGAAATGGCGAGTTTAAATGGCGAGCATAAATGGTCAGACTCTATTGCGAATTTAAATGGCGAATTTTAAATGGCGAATTTTAATGGCGAGCTATCGATAAGAACAGCTGAATAGGACACAACACCTGGATGTATTGACTATTTCCCTTAAACAAAACCTACAGTCAGAGGACACACTTGTAGACCTGAGTGAAGAATAAAGAGAATATATAATGATGAAAAACGAACCATTCTGAGTGATTCGTCTTGAGGTGGACGAGTAAGTTTCTAGGTGATAAAATGTTGGGATTTGAGGGATGTAGAGGGAGGGGGGGGGAGAGGAGGGGGAAGGGAGATAAGGAAGGACAGAAAGACAAGGGAGGGAGGAAAAGAAGGGGGTGGAGAAAGGAAAGGAAAGACGGAGGAAAGGAGGCTGGGAGGAAGAGAGTAAGGGAAGGATTCGTCTCTCTCTCTCTCTCTCTCTCTCTCTCTCTCAAATTCCTTTTTAAGAGACTCGTGTATTTTGTATGGCGAGGCTGTGTTCCTCTCCTCCTCCCGTCCACGCTCTTGGCCATGCCGTGTAAATATTCCCTCACTGTCAAGCTGCCTGGCGCCTCTCTCGACGCTTTGGTGGCTTTCGTTGACCTACAGTGACCTGGCCTCATCTGCCTTGACCCATGGTGACGTGTGTGTGTTGACCCCTGATGACGTGTGAGTTGACCCCTGATGTCGTGTGAGTTGACCCCTGATGTGTGAGTTTACCCCTGATGACGTGTATGTTGACCGACCCCTGATGACGTGTATGTTGACCCCCTTATGACGTGCGTTGATCCGTGGTGACGTGTATTGACCTCTCATCACCCATTTTGACCTCTTATAAGTATGTAATAACCTCTAATATCGTGATATTACCTCATAGCTCTGTATTAACCCGTAATTCTCTCTCTCTTTCTCTCCAGGGACCTGCAGGGAAATGACCTGACAGCCGTATATTACTCTGACCTGGCCGGCCTGTCTCAGCTCCGAATCCTGTAAGTACTGTGGTTAATGATGTTCTGGTTAGGTTAGGTTAGGTTAGGTTAGGTTAGGTTAGGTTAGGTTAGATTTCGTTGTAGAGTAGTTTAGGTTCGCTTTAGTGTGGTTAAGTAGGGTTAGTTTAGGTTAGGTTTAATTTGCTTAAGTTAGGTTCAATTTACTTAGGGTAGGTTTGGTTTCGTTAAGTTAGGTTTTAGATTATTTTGTAAGTTTAACAAATTATAAAGAGGTTTAGAACACAAAGAAATTCATTGAAACTAACGAGTCGAGTGTGTGGGTTTATTATTTATTTTTGCTCTCAGTGTTAAGACAAGAAAGATGGATTTGACTAATGAAATTTTAATGCGGTTTTTATGAGTGGGTTTTTTTTGGGGGGGGGGAGAGATAAGAGGAGAGGTGGGGGTGGGGGGGGGGGGGCTAGAGACGCGAGGGGAGGAGAGGGGGGTGACGCAGGTGCATTTGTGTGTTGAGAGATGTAGAGTAATAACGAGGTGTGTGTGTGTGTTTGTGTTTATTGATGGATTTTTTTTATGGTTGGTGGGTGATGGATGATGGCAGTACCCCCGGCCACACGCCATCACTCCTACATCTATGCACCAAAAGTTCAACTACCAACACTATTTCACTCACAACACACCCTCCCTCCCCTCCCCCCTACGACTATTACTACCAGTACCTCCCCCTCTTCCTCCTCTTCCCCTCACCCCTCCACCAGGCAGTCCCACACACACAGCAGTATGAGTAGGTGATTGACGATCCCCCTCCGCCTCCTACTGTGTTGATATCTGCCTCTCATATTTTACTGTCTGTCTGTAACATTACTACTACTACTACTACTACTACTACTATACTATTATTACCACCAACCATCGCTAGTATTACAACTACTTTTACAACCATCACCACTACTACAAACACCATCACCATTAAGTATATACATATAGGCTACATATATAGGTATACATATAAACACTTATCACTTATTACTACCTGTTCTCCTCCACATTTGTAACTCCTCCTTCACTAGTGGTGTCTTTCCGGATAAACTGAAAATTGCTAAAGTTCACCCGGCATATAAAAAATCTGGGGACAAAGGTCTCTTCAAGAATTACCGCCCCATATCAGTCCTCCCAGCCTTGAGTAAGATACTGGAGAAGCTAGCATGTAATAGACTAAATTCCTTCTGCAATGCCAATAACATCTTCACAGTCTCCCAGTTTGGATTTAGAGCTAGAAGGTCGACTGAGAGTGCTCTGCTATCCTTTACTAATGACATCTTAAATTCCTTTGATGACAGTCAGTTCACAGTCGGCATATTCTTGGACGGTGTTAGGGGCCTGTCCCGCAATTGGTTTACTTCATATCTGTCCAACAGGATGCAGTATGTCTGTTATAATAACCACCAATCTGACTCCTCGCCAATCTTGTATGGCGTCCCCCAAGGTTCAATTCTCGGTTCAGTATTGTTTTTGTTGTACATAAACGACATAGTCCACGCCAGCTCACTCATAAAATACAACCTATTTGCAGACGATAGTAATCTCTATGCCAGCAACTCAGACCTCCATTCCTTGATGAGTACTATGAACATTGAATTAACTAAAGTCGGGACCTGGGTAATACGTAATAAACTGACCTTAAACCTTGAGAAAACCCACTACACGATCTTTCACAGAAGAGATAACTTACCTCCAGACTTGAACCCCCTGTACCTTGGTAATATAGTCCTCAAACGCGAACAAATAACTAAATTCCTCGGAGTTATTGTTGATGAAAAACTTAACTGGGGAAACCACATACAAGCCATACACAGTAAAACCAATAAACAGTGTGGTATCAAGTATCACACTCGACAGTCTCTCACTCTCACAGCAAGGAAAGAAATCTATCATGATCTTGTTTACCAACACCTGATACACTGTCACACACTATGGGGGACCTCTGGCTCTTCAAAAACACAATCTCTGGTTACTGCACAAAAGAGAGTTGTACGGACAGTGACCTACTTGAAAAAAACAGATCACACAAACGAAAAATTTGCCATATTGAAATTTTTAAAATTCGAGGATATTAACACTTACTGCTGTCCCCTCTTTGTTTACAAATCTATCAATCACTTGCTTGACAATAATTTCTTCCAGTTCCGGAGTTATCAGAGATACAACTTAAGGCACCCAGAGCTACTAAGACCACCCCCCATGCGCTCCTCTCAGTCCCAAACCTCCATAAAATATCATGGTGTGAAGGTATGGAACAACTTACCCCCACCCATCCGAGCAAAGACTTCCTTTAAATCATCTCTAAAAAAATATCTATTGTCGAAGTATTAATATTTCTTGTAACACTTACTATATATACAGTACCTGCTTTTATTGTACCACAAAAACCGTTTTATCGGAAATTATCATGTAAATAAATAAGTAATTACCATTGCAATAAACATAATTGCCAACTAGACATAATCCTGAAAGCTCTGTCCTCTTGTTCAACCTTATTACTGTACAACCCAGGTTGTACTGCTCCCCTATTATACTTATGTTTTTAAATTCTACTCTAATTTATATAAATATATATATATATATTATATATATATATATATATATATATATATATATATATATATATATATATATATATATATATATATGCTGATAACCACCAGGAAAGAAGAAAACACGAAGTTCCCAAGCGCTTTCGTGTAATTCACATCTTCAGGGGTGAGTACAGACTAGTCTGTACTCACCCCTGAAGATGTGAATTACACGAAAGCGCTTGGGAACTTCGTGTTTTCTTCTTTCCTGGTGGTTATCAGCATATATATATATATATATATATATATATATATATATATCTATATATATATATATATATATATATATATATATATTATATATATATAATATATATATATATATATATATATATATATATATATATTATATATATATATATATGTGTGTGTGTGTATAAATAAATAAATACATAAATAAACAAAAGTAATAAAAAAAATAATAAAAAATATATAAAAAATAAATAAAAAATAATAAATAATAAATAATAAAATAAATAAATATTGAAGTGATAACCGTGGTAACATTATGAGATGTACTTATTACTACCATGCTATTGTACTATTCCAGATGATACTAAATGTTACATCATATTTCCTTGAGATAAATGTATAGTATATATCAGGTGCCTCAAAGAGAGCTCAAGTTCTCAACTGGCTCAGCCATGTTAATATTGTTATTATTATCCACTCTGTATCTGTGTTTTTCTGGCTAAATAAACTGTTACAATTCAATACAATACAATATAAACATACACGTCGAGCTCCCCCCCCCCCCCCTATCACCTGTATGACCCATTTTTAAATATTCAGTTCACTAATGATGTAATTAAGGTATCGTAGCAGTGTGTGTGTGTGTGTGTGTAAATTATCAACCAGGTGTAGCCAGGTAATAAGGCTTAATTCTAACTTCTTTTAACACGTGTCTTACCTTATAGGCAAGGTCGTAAATCCTACACAGTATAATATAACCTGACTCCACCCTTGTGTAACCTATAGCCCCTTTAATGCCCCCAAGACGCTGTAGCAAATGATATGAACAAGCGAGTCTCCCTGACCGATAATATTTCACTCATATATTATTATTATTATTTTTTATGAATTATTACGAGGAATAACGAGTTAGTGGGTGAGTGGTAATAAATGGTAATAGTGTACTCGTTCGCATCACTCACGGAGCCATAAAGACGTAGATGATGAACCAGCCATATGGTTTAATATTAATTACATCAAGAAATAAAAGAGGAGACGATAGCTAGTAGATATATTGAAGCTTTTTATTGGCTAGTATATATGACTGACCGGGTAGGGTAGGGAAGGGAGGGAGAGGGTAGGGAAGGGAGGGGAGGGGGTAAAGGGGAAGGGGGTAAAGGGGAAGGGGGTACTGCTACGTTATATATATATGTTCCACTGGTATTATTTATTTTTTTCTCCTCAGTCTATTACCGATAATGGGGGCGAGGCTCTATTAAAGGGGTGTGGTTGATTATATTATGGTTGTTGGGATGAGCATTGTAAAAAGGTTGTTTGTCGAAGTGGAATTATAATGTTGGTTTTAATCCCTTTGAATACAATGACTTAACTCCAAGAATACAATGACTTAACTCCAAGAATACAATGACTTTATATATTGTGTACATGATGGATTCAACTCCTCAGATATATACTGTACACTGATTTAACCCCATAAGCATGATGACTTAAACCCCCTTGAGTATGATGACTTAAACCCCCTTGAGTATGATGACTTAAACCCCATTGAGTATGATGACTTAAACCCCATTGAGTATGATGACTAAAACCCCATTGAGTATGATGACTTAAACCCCATTGAGTATGATGACTTAAACCCCATTGAGTATGATGACTTAAACCCCATTGAGTATGATGACTAAAACCCCATTGAGTATGATGACTTAAACCCCATTGAGTATGATGACTAAAACCCCATTGAGTATGATGACTCAAACCCCATTGAGTATGATGACTTAAACCCCCTTGAGTATGATGACTAAAACCCCATTGAGTATGATGACTTAAACCCCATTGAGTATGATGACTTAAACCCCATTGAGTATGATGACTTAAACCCCATTGAGTATGATGACTAAAACCCCATTGAGTATGATGACTTAAACCCCATTGAGTATGATGACTAAAACCCCATTGAGTATGATGACTCAAACCCCATTGAGTATGATGACTTAAACCCCCTTGAATATGATGACTAAAACCCCATTGAGTATGATGACTTAAACCCCATTGAGTATGATGACTTAAACCCCATTGAGTATGATGACTTAAACCCCCTTGAGTATGATGACTAAAACCCCATTGAGTATGATGACTTAAACCCCATTGAGTATGATGACTAAAACCCCATTGAGTATGATGACTTAAACCCCATTGAGTATGATGACTTAAACCCCCTTGAATATGATGACTAAAACCCCATTGAGTATGATGACTTAAACCCCATTGAGTATGATGACTTAAACCCCATTGAGTATGATGACTAAAACCCCATTGAGTATGATGACTTATAAGATAAATAGATTAATAGATATGAATAGATCACTTACTCATAATGACTCACTCACTCACTCACTCACATTGATAATTACTCACGTTCTCTGTTATTACCGGACACTCTTAATTATTCACCTGGTGTCTCGATTCCCAAGTGAAACTAACTCTAATAATACTCACCTGTAATCATCATACTCGTCCATCAGGTTATAAGACTTCCCAGACTTATTGATGAACTGATAATGTCATTCTCAGGACAGGAGAGGCAAGAGACCTTTGCTAGTGTAGGTTAAATAGACCCCAACACTACTAGGACCTAACTTAACCCCAACCTAACCTAACCCAACCCAGCACTTACAGGGCTAAACCGAACCTAACTTAAGCTTAGTGTTGGGATCTATTGGGGTTGGCGCTAATTAAGATTTAAACCAATTAGCATTAAAACCTATTAGAATTGAGAGTCGAACCCATATAAATAGACCCATTATACCTATTTTATGAGTGGGGCTTCCAATCCCAATAGCCACAATAGGTTAAATCATCGCTACCTCACTACCAAGGGGACCCCCATTTAACCAGTCGTAGGTGGTGGGGGGGGGGGGGGGCAGGTGTCCAGGTGTTGATAATTAAAGGTAATGGAGGACCAAGGTAACAGAGTCGTGGGTCGCAGGTTAATGTACAGGTAGATGTTCGTACTCCGGCAGGCAGGTCATGTGTTAATGTATACTAAATCTCGTGTTTGCTAATTGAGGTTCACTCTTGCGTTTAATTTAATGGTGGAAGACCCAGGTGACTCGACGGTGGGCCAGAGGGTTTTGTGGGCGTTCTGATAGTCCTTTTTTTTTGTTGGTTAATGTCTGTAAAGAATGGTAAAGCTGTCGTCGCCGTGTGTGTGTGTGTGTGTGTGTGTGTGTGTGTGTGTGTGCTCTACAATGGCTATGATGGTCATATATATGCCACGAACACCCCCCCACTAAGAATACCAAGGCTAACAGAGGTCACTGGCTCACATAATTACTCTCCATGACCTAACTTCTTCACATTGGAAGATTCGTGGTAACTTTGTATTACACCCGACAGCTTAATATTTAGGGAATTTTCTCTGATAATAACCTTGTAGTTGTGACGGTAATAACAAGGTCATAAATTCCATGTCACTTTGATGTTGTGTTAATCTTGACGCTGTTACTGATTCAAGTACTGTAATCTGTAAGTTATAGTAATTTTCATACAGAACAAATCTGATTGTTCTCTTGCCTGGTATAATACTGTAAATATTTGAATTATTGAAGATTTTGTTAATGGAAATAAATTAGTTCGTTTAATCTACTTCTACGGCACCATTTCTTGTTGACAGTCTATCAGTATTCATTCTTATATCACAACATTGATCATTTAAAGGCTGGAGAAGACAATATAATGAGATAGAACGATGAGGTGAAGGATTTAGTGGAAGAAACAAGGGGACAGGTGAAGGGGGGGGGGGGCAGCCACGAAGCAGCAATGTACGTGAAGGAGTGGACAGCATGACGTTAAGTGATGGGTGACAATGGGTGACGATGGGTGACGATGGCTTGGGTGACGTGATATGGTAAACTCGATAATTTTTGTGACCAGTATAAGAATAATTATTGCAATGGGAATGAACGAATAAAGGATAATGATAATAATAATAAATAATAATAAAGGATAATAATAATAAAGGATAATAATAATAATAATAATAATAAACGGTTTATTGAAAGAACATCACAGCCAAAATGATAAAAATATACACTAAACAGAGATGATAAAAGTTACGTAATTGGGGAATGGATCACATGATTAACAAATAATATACAAGTGACATAAGTGATACAAATATAATGACAAGGGGGAGAGGGTCATTTAACAAGGAATATCAGGACATTTACAGTATAAAAGTGAGTTTGTCAGGGAGTGAACACACAGGTTAAGTACGATTTGTTGCTAATTTTTACAATGGTTGGGATTAGGCTGTTCTTATAGCGGTCAGTATCAGGTTGGATGCGGTTGTAGTGTCGAAAAGCAATTCACAGACGAGGGATCTTGGGTGGCAGCAGGAGACGGTGGCGAGGATGGCGCAGACACTTACAGATGAGGTCATGGTGATGATTAGAGACAGCTGGGAGGGTCAGTGTACTCAGCGCCTCCTGCTATATGGTGTAAGAGGGAAGGGGAAGTCTCGCACGCACTCTTTTGCACTGTAGGGGGGGAGAAGAGTCGTGCACCCACTCTAATGCACTCATTTTAGGAGTCCTCGCTGTGTAGAATTTACGGTGTGTATGTGTGTGTGTGTGTGTGTGTGTGTGTGTGTGTGTGTGTCTGTCTCTGTCTCTCTCTCTCTCTCTCTCTCTCTCTCTCTCTCTCTCTCTCTCTCTCTCTCTCTCTCTCGAAAATACCTTTGCGGACAAAACGTAATTAGACCCGCAAGGTAAGCTGGACTCCGACACCCGACAGGTAATAGTGATTAAGCTTTACCTGGTCTTTGTGCCTCCCCTTGACCCCCCCCCTCCCGTGATTAAGTCCGCGTGGGTTTAAAAGCGATCAGATCCTCTCCCCCATTGGCATTAGTGTGTGTGTTCATCATTGTGGGAGAGGGGATGGTGGTAGGGAGGAGGGGATGGTGGTAGGGAGGGGGGGATGGTGGTAGGGAGGAGGGGATGGTGGTAGGGAGGAGGGGATGGTGGTAGGGAGGGGGGGATGGTGGTAGGGAGGAGGGGATGGTGGTAGGGAGGAGGGGATGGTGGTAGGGAGGAGGGGATGGTGGTAGGGATGAGGGGATGGTGGTAGAGAATAGGGGATGGTGGTAGGGAGGAGGGGATGGTGGTAGGGAGGAGGAGATGGTGGTAGGGAGGAGGAGATGGTGGTAGGGAGGAGGGGATGGTGGTAGGGAGGAGGGGATGGTGGTAGGGAGGAGGGGATGGTGGTAGGGAGGGGGGGATGGTGGTAGGGAGGAGGGAGTTGGAAGAGAAGAGAAGGGGAAGATGCGAATAGGAGGCAAGAAGAGGGAGGTAGGTAGGTAGGGGGAGAGGAACTGAAATAGGAACAGAGTAGAAAGCAAGGACGAGAGATATGGGAGAGGAGGAGGAGAAGGAGGGTAAAAGAGGGAGATGAGAGAGGGAGAAAGACGATAGGTGAGGTGGGAGGGAGAGGTAGAGTGGAGTGACGAGGGAAAAAGGGAGATGTGGAAGGGAGAATGCAGTCAGAGGGAGTATAATTTGCACGCCTGATCAAGGGTAATACAGGGAGGCTAATTATAGGATACACGCGAAATATTGAAGCGATTTGATTGCTGACAGCCTCATCTCTCCCTCCCTCCCTCCCTCCCTCTCTATCGCTCTCTCTCCTTTCCCTCCTCTCCCCCTCCCCCCTCCCTCCTTTCCCTCCTTCCTCTCTCTCTCTCTCGTCATTTTATCCACCCCTTCCCTCCATTTTTGTTATTATACTTTCCGTTTCTTCTTTTTTCATTCCCTCTTTCTTTCCATTGTGTCTACTCATTTATACGCAGATATGGTTTACATGCCAAGTGAATTCTATTAATAAAAAGTATTTTGGTCAGTACGATGACTTAAAGTGGGGTATAATGACAACCATGAGTACGATGACTTAACCTCTAGGAGTACGGTAACTTGACCCCCCTGAGTACAATGTCTAAACCCTTGAGTACGACTGACCATTGCCCCATCGTGTGTGGTGAGATGATGGGCCACAGCCACTCACTGCCTGTATCACATGTTGAGTTGTTGTGTAACGTAGGAGTGTCTCTCTCTCTCTCTCTCTCTCTCTCTCTCTCTCTCTCTCTCTCTCTCCTTCCTTCCTTCCTTCCTTCCTTTCTTTCCTTATAAATGGAATTGCCTTGTCCCTTAAAACCCATAAATTGACTTACCTCATAAACGGGCTTAAACCATACACGGGCTTAGCCCTTAAACCACCCCCATGAACGGACTTACCCCCATAAACCACCTCTTAACGGACTAACCCCCATAAACCATCTCTTAACAGACTTACCCCCTATAAACCACCCCCTCAACGGTCTTACCCCCATAAACCACCCCCTTAACGGTTTTACCCCCATAAACCACCCCTCTTAACGGACTAACCCCTTATAAACCACCCCCTTTAACGGCCTTACCCCCATAAACCACCCAACTTAACGGTCTTACCCCCATAAACCACCCCTTAGCGGAATCACCCCCATAAACCACCCCCTTTAACGGACTAACCCCGAGAAAGCCACCCCCTTAACGGACTAATCCCCATAAACCACCCCCTTAACGGAATCACCCCATAAACCAGCCCCCTTAACGGACTAACCCCCATAAACCACCCCCCTTAACGGAATCACCCCCATAAACCACCCCCCTTAACGGACTAACCCCCATAAACCACCCCCCTTAGCGGAATCACCCCCATAAACCACCCCCCTTAACGGACTAACCCTATAAACGTTCAAATACAGTTAACGGGACCTAACATTCAATAATCCATTTAACAAAAAAATAACATGTTTTTAACCGTATACTGTCGACTATCATCAGAGGGGCGTGGAGAGGGCATGGATGAGTGGGTGAGTGGGATGATGGGTGAGTACGTGGATGAGTGAGATGAGTGGGTGGGTGGATGAGTGGGTGGGTGGATGAGTGGGTCGGTGGGTGGGTGGATGAATAGGTCGGAGGGTGGGTAAATGTGAGGATGGGTGGATGAATAAGTGGGTGGATGGATGCGTAGGAAAGGAAGGGAAGGGAAGGGAAGGAGTTGAAGGAAAAAGAAGAATGAAGACGGGAAAGGGAGGCTGAGGAATAGGAACGGAGAGGAGGAGGGGATGGAGGAGGAAAAAAGGGATGGGAAGGAAAAAGAGGAAGGAATGGAAGGAAAAGGAAGAAGAGAGAGAGGAGGGGAAGGGAGAGGAAGAGAGAGGAGAAGGTGAAGGAAGAGGAAGGGGGGGTGGAAAAGTAGAAAGAAGAGGGGAAATGGGAATGATAGAAGAAATAGAGGGAAGAGAAGGAAGGAAAGAGGAGGGAAGAGGAGGTAGGGGCTAGGAGGGAAGCGGTCACCATCACACTGGTACACTTTGCTCAGTTAAAAGCTTCGAGTTTTTCCACAAACTTTATAATGGCGTTTTTGTGTGTGTGTGTGTCTCGTCTGGAATACCTTACAGGATGTTGTGTGTGTGAGAGAGAGAGAGAGAGAGAGAGAGAGAGAGAGAGAGAGAGAGAGAGAGAGAGTAACCTCCTCTGGTGACTTAATGGGTTTCAGACGCTATTATTATGGAAATATTTAATGCTATTTAATATATCCAAACTACATGATACAAGTAAGTTTATACATCGTTTACCTTTTCTCTGACTCACTCTGACAGTAATTAGTTTCATTTAGAAGGTAACAGACAGATGTTATGATCATCAGAGGTAAATATATATGCTTTTATTTTCATCAGTGGCAGATTAATTACACAACCTGACGTCGAGCACAGAGGGGGAGATAGAAGGAAAATTAGATAAAGTATAGAGAGATAGGAGAAGGGAGATGAGGAAAAGAAAGATAAAAGAGAAGGTAGCAATAGGTAAAGAGAAGCAGTAGAGTAGAGGTATCACTATGCTTGATCATGTGTGGGTATTGAGAATAGTCTCCATGGGGCGCCCAAACCCACCTTGACCACCAGGCTATTGTTTATAATCAACCTGAAGGCGACGGGGCTGGGGGACTACACCCTCACTGGCCTCTTCTCATAAGACCTAAGATACCACAGCGCGAAGAGGCAGCAGAAGGTAGAGTTTAAGGAAGATTTTAATTAATTTTTACCTCCAGGTTTTAGATAAAGTGGAGGGGGTAGGTACAAGGAGGAGGAGGGGGAGGAGGAGGAGGAGGAGGAGGAGGGAAGAGGAGGAGGAGGAAGGAGGAGGGGGGGTTGTGGAGGGTTGGGCCAGATAAGGTGGGGGGGGGGGGGTTTCAGATACTCAGAGATTTGCACGATTTTATCCGGTTAACTTCAGTTGAGATCCGAATAAAAACGACGCCTAGAAATAACTTTAAAATTACGCCCCGTCTTCTTACTTTTAACTAGATACGTTCATTTAGTTAAAAGAAGACAAATGTAAGAGCCTTTGAAAGATCATTATTGTCCCGTAACTGATTTGAAGTGACTGTATCAAGTTAAGGTAGAGTCTTATTGTAATGTTGACGCTATATTTGGAAGTTGTATAATTGTGTTTTAGCTTAAGGCAACTCTAGTAAGGTACCTTCTTACATCTTGATTAGTTAGTCGACTCGGCAGTAGACATTAGCCACCCAGGGAAGTACTTTACTACTGTCTGAGAGGATCCTCGGATTACTCCTTCCTTCTCCGGGTAAGTATAAGTATTTCCTTCTCCCCCTCCCCCCCCTAACACACACCAGGGGGGGGGGGTAGATTTAATAACTATGTTTGTTTGATCTCTCCTGTGTGTTGTATAAGTGGGGGGAATCGTAACTTGTGTTCTTACATCTTCACTTTGGAGGAGGAATATTTGTCACACGAACCTTTGAGACTTTAGAGGCCGGACAGATACCTGGAGTACCTTTTGTTGCCTTGTGTTCCTGTTTAACCTGGGAATGTTGTTTTTATATTTCTCTACATTTTTCTTTTTTTTACTTGATCTGTTTTAGTGTTTAGTTACTCTCTTGTTACTACTGTATTTTGGTTTTGTTTTTCTAATTGTATATTGTCAGTTTCTTTCATTATCAAGAGTTTATTTGTAAAATTTTCTCGTGTTTAGAAATACTTCACGGATCGTCTTTGATAAATTGTGTGTGTGCCTGTGGGTGCTTCAACACACACACACACACACACACACACTCACGGGCAACAATGGACATTATTATTCGCTGGACCTCTCGTAAGTACCTGCCGAGTGAAATTTATGACCAGTAAAATCTAAGATGTTTCCTCGGAGATACGTTAATGGCCAATACGCTAAATTTACGCCCCTCCAACCTCCACCCATTGAGAGTTGGTTGGGACGTTTTTGCGTACTGGAATTCATGATACCAAGGTTCATTATCCGTGCCTTTTGCTGTGTCTTGAGCTGCACACCTCTGAATATCGACGAGTTTTTGATGGTTCCTCCGAGGCCTCACCTGTAATTAAGACGGCGGCGGCTTGATTGAAAGTCTTTTGTAGGTGTGTTATAACAGGTAGATTGTGAGTGACGACATTCTTTTAAGATGTCGGAAAGGTTGCAGGTGTATGATGGATTGACCTATGATCCCACTCCCCTATCTCAAATACACATACACACCTGCTCCCCCACCTACCACACCTGCTCCCCCACCTACCACACCTGCTCCCCCACCACCCACACCTGCCCCCCACCACCCACACCTGCCCCACCACACACACACCTGCCCCACCACACACACACACACACACACACACTCCTGTTCCACCACACACACACACACCTGCCCCACCACACACACACACACACCTGCCCCACCACACACACACACACACCTGCTCCCCCACCACCCACACCTGCCCCCCACCACCCACACCTGCCCCACCACACACACACACCTGCCCCACCACACACACACCTGGTGATAGTTGTGGTAGTGATTGATGGTGATAATTGTGGTAGTGACTGGTGGGGTATATGACTCCTTCCCTAGTTATCACATTTGGAGGAGGAGGGGGAGGAGGAGAGGGGAAAGAAGAGGGGAGGGGGGAAGAAGAGCAGCACGAGGAGGAGGAGGAGGAGGAGGAAAGAGGAAGGAGGAAGAAGAATGAACCGCAATATACAAATGAAGAAAAATATGACAAATACCAATAATCTAATTAATATACGACAGGTTAATTAAATCACCTTTATAATAATTACTTACCGACCTGAAGAATTGCTAACGCGATGCAAATTAATTATTAGTATTATCATTAATTCTGTGGTTTATATTAGAATTAACGTCTTGGAATTATTTATGTGACGTGGATTAATTACCAGTATTATTGTCAATTGTAAACCATATGAAAAATAATTAGTATTTGGAGAATTAGTTTAGTAAGTCTTTGTAATTAATTTCACTAATACTGTATAGATATGACTGAGAATTTATTTGATTTTTTATTATATTTAGTGAGTTTTATTACGCATCTCGTCTCTCTTTTTGTTTTCTATTTCCTCTCTCTTTCCTTCTATTCTCTTTTCCATATTTTCTCTTCTTTCTTCTTCTTCTAGTCATTCCCATAGCCTTCATAGGTACCCGAGGGAGGGAGTGGGGGGTCACTCAAGGAAGGGGGGGGGGTCACTCAGGGAGGGGGGGGGTTCACTCAAGGAGGGGGGGGGGGGTCACTCAGGGTGGAGCCGCCAGCCCAGGACCGGACGAGGCGTGTAATTGGTAAAAAGCACAATTTTTACAAACCAGTTGAGTCAGGTGTATTGGTCCTGAGCAAGGGATGGTTGTTGTGGTGGAGGTTGTTGGTTGTTGTGGTTGGTTGGTGATTGTGGTGATGGTTGTGGTTGTATGTGGTTGTAGTTGGTGCTGGTTGTTTTATGCATGGTTATGGTTGATGGTTATGGTTGTGGTTGTATTAGTGGTAGTGGTGGTAGCGGGCATCGATAGACAGATAACTCTCACATCAGACAGACAGATAGACAGTTTAGCGGCCGTGTTCGTAGTTCTTAATAGATAAAGTTACCTTTTACAGTCCATCGAGAGCTCAGTGTTGAAGGTAGACGACGAGCGATGAGTCTGTTAAAGTCACAG
The DNA here is from genome assembly GCA_958450375.1 of Homarus gammarus. Classification (NCBI taxonomy): domain Eukaryota; kingdom Metazoa; phylum Arthropoda; class Malacostraca; order Decapoda; family Nephropidae; genus Homarus; species Homarus gammarus. The sequence goes on from CAUDMG010001831.1 coordinate 636,603, forward strand.
CTCAGCGATCTCAGAGGACTTTGGCGAAACCCAGAACGAGATGTGTGTCAAGGATGTAAATTGAGACACAGGGAGTGGAGCATCTCTCTCTCTCTCTCTCTCTCTCTCTCTCTCTCTCTCTCTCTCGTGCCTGGAGCTGACTTGAGATTCATGGTTGGAAGGACTCGGTTCCTCAGTTAAAAAGTAAACAATATCTATAGTCCCCTACGAGCTGCTGTCATTGTTTACACCGGACTTAGCGACACGAGGGAAAAAAATGACATTGACAAACTCCTGTCTTGGGAGGAACGTATAAATAACTTTACCAATAGAAACACCAAAGGAAAAAAATATCAACAACCTGAGTTTGATAAATTGGTGTTTATTTTTTTCGCCACTAACCGATGACAGTATATCTACGTCATAGCTCGGAATTTACAGTTGAATTCTCTCCAACTTTGGTTTTCTATTTTAAAGAGCTAAGAGTTTATTATTCCCACGTCTGTTATTATAGAGAGTATAATTGTTTTTACATCACGTTATTTGTCATCTGATTTATATAGGAATTATTAGCGGTAGATCTTGATGACGTGTCAAGATGTCAGGTTGGTATGGGTGATGCATGGCTGAGACCTGTAGTGATGGATGGTCAACGTAGAGATTTTTTCCTATAACTGAGAATGGAAAGAACACAGCGCGTTAAAGTAGAGTTTTTATATAATTTTGATAGCCACAGTTTGCCCATACGTTAACTTGTAAGATACGTCCTCAGATCTTGACACTTGAAAAAGGCTCTTAAACGTATGAACCAAAATTTAATTGGACTCTGGTAGGAACCTTTAAGACTCGGGGCTCTGGTGTACAAGAGTTGGTGGTCCAATATCTGCAGCAGAGGTACACCTGTCATCAATTTCCAACTTCTAAGAGTTAATCCGACGATGTCTCTGCCTGATTGACGTTGTTTTGAGGTTGGCACAGGAGCTTTGGGGTGACTGTGTTCTCCTGTTCGTATGTTGTTTTTTCTGATGGTGTAATGTCCTTGTGAAGAGACACAGTGATGATGACACAACAGTTATGACGCAACCCGGATCCATCAATTAGGGGGTTTAACCAGGTATTATCAGTAAGTCTTTATTTATGGCGTAAAATGAATGGTTATGACACATACTGGAGTTGGGTTTGTTCCTGATACAGAATTATGTCCACTTATACTCAATTAATCCGTAAATTAGTTTTCACAATTGTGTTCATTTTCCTTTCAACGACTGAGTTTATTAGTGTTTTACGATTGAATCATTTGTCCTATAACCTTCCGTTCATTGTTTGTTTTCTGACTTTCATTTATTGAGTGTGATTGTTTTTATTTATTGTTTGCTCCATGACTGTGTTTTAACTCTTGTTTATGAAGGAGTTTTATTAGTGGAGTTACTAGGGGTCTCGTTCTCCAGGTGATTGAGTTAGGAAGCGTATACCTGGCAGGTGGTTTAAGCGTTAGTTTATATCGTCGTTAATGTCAAGGTGGGCGGGGAATGTTCTGTCTCTTGACCGTCTTGCCCTATTGCCCTTCCTCCTCTGTGTATTGCCCCTCGACTGTCTCTCACGGGAAGTGCTGTTAGACAAGAGAAGTACTGCTGCTGCTTCTGTGTTAGACGGGTGTGACAGTGAATCCTAAACGTACAGCACACTAAGACCAACACTACACTCAACCGCAAAACACATTAAGATCTGTTACCTATTGAGTGTGTGTGAGAGAGAGAGAGAGAGAGAGAGAGAGAGAGAGAGAGAGAGAGAGAGAGAGAGAGAGAGATTCTAAAGACCCCCAATTTGCTTTTACTCCCCAATTCGACATATTCTTAGGTGGACAGTGAGCTCATATAGTAAAGCGAAGAATTATACCAAAGATAATGGAGAGAGAGAGAGAGAGAGAGAGAGAGAGAGAGAGAGAGAGAGAGAGAGAGAGAGAGAGAGAGAGAGAGAGCCTGCCTGCCTTTATCCGGCGTGTAAAAAGACTTAATAATTCCCCCTGTTTGTCGGTAACTCGTTGAAAATCCCAGAAATTACGAGGCAATTAGAATTCATTTGGGAGTTGGTGCCGGTCTTTGTGCTGGCGCCCCCTCCCCCCACCAGAAAGACCTTTAGTGAACTTTTACGAGGTAACAAATTTGTCTTGTTCTCTTAAGTCTTTTCCCTATTATTAACCTTTATCATCATGTTTCTTTCTCTTTCCTTCCTGTTCATGGTGTTTTTTTTTTTTATTATTATTGTTTTCATTGTTGGTGTTGTCTATTTTTTGGCGCCTTTAATGTTCCTTTTTAATTTGCCTGTTTTAAGATTTTAAGTTGATTTTATTTGTGTTTATCTTCCTCTCATTAATATTCTCTATATTTCTTTTATTCGTCTTCCTTTTCCTTGTCTATTCTCTTTTTTTTTCCCATTCCTCCTTCTCATTTTCTTCCTTCACTTTTCATTCCCCATTTTTTCGTTGACTCCACCTCCTATTCTTCATTATCTCTCTTCCTTCCCCCCCCCCTCTTCCTCCTCCTTGATTTTCCTTCCTTCTCTTACTTATCCTCCCTTCCTTTTCTTTCTACCCCTACTCCTCTCTCTCTCTCTCTTTCTCTCTCATGCTTTCTTAGTCTCATGTAGTCTCTTCTCTGCCTCCCTCCCTCCCTCCTTCCTCCTCCTTCTCCCTCCCTCCCTCCTTCTTCCTCCCTCATTCCTCTCTCCCTCCTTCCCTCCCTCTTAGAACAATGGTTTGCACAAGACCCCCTAAGTAACCTTTGCAAGTTTATGAGCGATATGCTGTCAATAGTAGCTGAAGGGTGGAGGGAGATGATTGAGGGAGGGAGGGATTAATGAAGGGAGGGAGGGAGGGGAATTGATGGAGGAGTGGGGGGGAATTGATGGAGGGAAGTAGGGACGAAGCTTAATGGAATGATGAAGGGAGGGAGAGAAAGATTAACAACACTAAGGGGGATTGATGAAAGGAGAGAGAAGGGGGAAGAAGTGAGAATGGGAATAAATAAGGTAATACGGATTAATGAAGAGGAAAGAGAAGGGAAGAATCGAAGGAGTGAAAAATATTCCTTCTCAATATGATTCTATTAACGTATTTTAACTATAGGTCCAGTCTTGGTACAATTGTGTCGCCATTTTGACCACCCACTTCTTTTCCCTCTCCTCGCCCCCCCCCCCCTCCCCTTCCTTCTCCCCCCTCTCCTCCTCTACCCTTACCCTTCTTCCCCACTCCTCTACTTCCTCCTCCTCTTCATCCCTCTTACCTCCTCTTCTTCCCCCTTCCCCCCTCCTACTTCCCCCTTCCCCCCTCCTCCTTCTCACCCCTCCCCCCTTACTCCCCCTCCCCCCCCGACAGCCAATCATTACTCCTGGCCAAATATGACGACAGATTAATTAGCATTGTGTTTGGCTCGGCTACCTACCCTACACGCACTCACATTAGTTGAGGCAAAAAGGGTAAATGAAATCTCTTGGGGTCGTGTGTGTGTGTGTGTGTGTGTGTGTGTGTGTGTGTGTGTGTGTGTGTGTGTGTGTGTTTTTCAGATGTTTATTAGGTGGGAATATTTGGCTTTGTTATCCGTAGTATTGGCGTCTCTCTCTCTCTCTCTCTCTCTCTCTCTCTCTCTCTCTCTCTCTCTCTCTCTCTCTCTCTCTCTCTCTCTCTCTCTCTCTCTCTCTCTCTCTCTCTCTCTCGCTCTCATATTTTTCACGTATATGTGTGAAAAATTATTGTGTATATTGTTGCAGTATTTGGCTGTTTATAATATAGATAGGAGTGTATATGTGGCTATACAAACCTCCATATACATATAACCAAACCAGAGAGCTTATTAACCCCCCCATGACACCTGTAGAATCAAATCTCTTCAAAATAAACAATTAAATACTCAAACGAAGGGAGCCATAAAGGTATTAGATTCTTGTATATATTATCAGATCTTACGGTAGGTGATCAGAACCTCCTATAAAGAAGCCTTCACTCTCCTTCTAATATATCGCTGCTATGAGATGTTATCGTAGCCCATCCACGGTGCATCGGTCCGTGTGGGATCTCATGTAGATTCGGTCTTATGCTGAGTGGTGATAGAGGCGATTATCACGTCCTCTTTCACTCCAGTTAGATACTGTTTATTAGTGGACCTATTTAAGGGAGCCACAGTGGAAAAGTATTGATTACATTTCCTGTTTTTTTTGTTATTAGTTTTATTTAATATAGAAATAAAGATAATTTGTGGAGTAATGATGATGATGATGTGTGTGTGTGTGTGTGTGTGTGTGTGTGTGTGTGTGTGTGTGTGTGTGTGTGGTAGAGTCTTTAGTTTAATTTTTAGTATATTTTTGTTTGCTTGATTTGAGGGTGTGGTGGTGGTGGTGGAAAACAACAATGAGAAAAAACACAAACCCCTGATAAAAAAACAATAAAAACAGGTAAAAAAAATACTCAGGTGAGACGATCCTGTCGGCGTAATTACACAAAAAAACACACACACACACACACACACACACACACACACACACACACACACACACACCATATCTTTATTTACCTTGTTATATACCTGGCGAGGAACAGCTAAGCGTAATATTTTAGGCTGATAACTTAATTTGGCTGAGCGACCCAACCAAGTAATCCTGTGTAAGACTTTGGTTTATGTGGGATAAATTATATGGAGGTCGATGGTGTGATGCGTGTTTATTGTGTTCCTCGTCTTGGTAATATGTTGTGTTCTGGGAAACTCCTATATGTGGGTGGGGGGTGTGGGTGTGGGTGTGGTGTGGGGGTGTGTGGGTGTGTACTGTTATTCCTAAATTAATGTTATAACCAAAATAAACAGATTTGGTTGTTGCCATTGCTATTGTCACTTTTTGTTGTTGTTAATTTTTTGAGTTGTCTTTGTTTTATTGTTATTGTTTAGTTACTCTTGTTATGGGTTCCCGTCTACTGAGAGGTATTTACATCGTCTCGCCGCGGCCCCGTGTTAATACAGTCGTTTATAAGGTTTACAGTAGAGGCGACACACCTAAATTATTTCACCTTTTTACCCCAACAGGAATTTTTTTAGTTTTTTTTCTTCTTCTACGGTCGTCACTTACGCAGCTGCCTCCCGACACTCACCCCTCACCCACCCCCGACACTCACTCCTCCCACCCCCGACACTCACCACCCCCGACACTCACCCCCCTTACCCCCCCTTTACCTTCTCCCTCGGTTATCACTCTACCTGTTACTACCTGTCCTCTTGGTGTGTGTTAGGGGGGGGGGGGGGGGGTGTGGCTGGAATGTTTTCACGTATTAAATAGTAACTTACCCAGGTATTTAAAAGCGTTGAATATATACACACATATTACTGTCAATTTATATTATGTATAAACACTTAAAAAAAATCTATTAGTCAGGTAAGGAAAGACGGGCATTAAGCTGACTAACGCAGACAATAATAGGCTGTTGTATATATTAGAATGGTGCGGTCTATATCCACTGACAGTCGTATAGTTACTGGTGTTGATGGAGAGTGCCCAAGACCCCTCATATCTCTCTCTCTCTCTCTCTCTCTCTCTCTCTCTCCCAATCTACAGTTCAGACTCTTGCCACTTAATTAATGTAAAACTGAACCTGTTGAAAGCTACAATACTATTACTTACATCCCTCGATCATATATGGCAGCTGATACCTTTACCTCCGTCATGGGATGGTTGAGTGGCTTCATGGGATCTCGTTCTACCGCTGTCTAATGGTGAGTAAAGTATCTAACCTATGAATTAAGCTGTCTGGGAGAGGAGGCGTATTGGATAGGATAGTTTTGTTATCCTTTCGTAAATCAGAGCAGCTTGGGAGTCACAATTATTCTCTTCTGTGATGTTTGTGTCTTAAGTGATGTTAAATGGATGAAGTCTCAGTGCATGGGTTTTTTTTTTCGTAATTTTCTTTTATTTTTTGTGCCGTAATGGAAAGACAGATAGATAGTTGCGTTCGTCACTATAACCAATTACAAAGTTGGATTTATCTCCCCCGAACCCTTTTGAGAATCCGGATTTAGGATTATACAAGTCGTGGCAATAAAGCTGAGGGGGTTCCGTAACTAGTCTAGAGCGATCGCGTTCAGTAACCTTAACTTCCTTCTTAAGTAACAATTCCTATGCTGGTAATGCCCGCCCTAATTCATGTTGAAGGTTGGTTGCACGAGGCTAATAAATTATCACGCCAGCCTTGGGGATGGTTTTCTCACTCGAGGCGATCAGATAGCCTCCCAGTGCCATATTTTATACCATCTCGTCGGGCGAATATGGCGAGAGCGGGCGAGGTGTTTTTGGGCGCGGGATTATTTCCAGCTTGTTTACCTTGTGGGTAAGAGTGCAGCGGGGTGTAATGGCGATATTTTGGTGATTAAGGCGTCAGCTGGTCTCAGATTAGAAGGAAGGTGGGTGGTAACTTTTACTTAAAATCAAACGGAGTGGGGAATATTTTGTCTTGAGTTATTTATATTTATTAATAGTCTGTAAAAAGGTGTAAGTCGTAAAGGTTTAAAAATGGTCTACAGGTGTACTCAGGTCTGAGGTCACGTGGAGGAGTTAGTGTTAACTTAACTGAATACAGTTTTTATTCACTCGTAAAGGAAATTTGATCACAGTTAAAAATAACCATAGTCACTAAAATGGGTAAAATGTCTTAGATGTTTAAAAGGAAATTACACGCTATAATTAGAAGCTGGGTGTCTTGAGGTGACTGGGGGAGATAAAATTTCCCCGAAAATCGAAGAAGAATGTAAAGTAAATTCCCTCGTGGTTGAAGACGTCTATTAATAACTCGTTAAAAGTGAAATCCTAAAATCTTAACAAAAATATTCTATACTGGAAATTCGTCGCAAGTTAAAAGAAAATTAAAAAAAAAATTATCTCCACTCCCTCTCCCCCCAAACTGTAATGATAACAGAGGATTTTTCCCCAGTCTTTTGAACTCGGTAACATTATGGTTGTCTTAGAGGTATTTTGAACAGTTAATGACCCATAATGACTTCAGCCGTATTAATGGTTTTATCGGCCGTGTGGGGGATTGCTGTAATTAGTGCCTGATAGACTGGTCCTGACTACAGTGATTTTTAGCTCTTCTGATGATACGAGAAAGCTGAAGGAAGACTTTTTTGTTTTGCTGTAGATTAATTAGATAACACATTTTTTCACGTAGATTCACACTCTGAACACGATAGCATTAAGCCCTTAAGCTGCAACCTTTTGAGGACGATGATTTCAGCCTTTACAGCTCAAACCACAGTCTTCAAAAGGTTGATGTCACAGCTAAACCCTACTTAGGAGGGAACCCACATCAGGAACACTTGCCACTTATAGCGACTGGTGGCATAGTGGCATACGTATCCGTGACCCGGGTTCGAGTACTAAATGGATTCAGTGTAATATAATAACAAAGGCTTTAAAACATATTGTATTATCCCGTAGAAATATGCTGACGGCTTCAGTTCTCCACAATGGTTCACTATGGACTCTCTGGGCGTCTGTTTCATGTTGGTTTGGTGATTAAATAAAAAACAATACTTGGTAACTCAGGTGTGAGGGAAGGTGTTATACGGCAGACATGGTGATTATCTGATAGTTTCGGCCCTTAGTATAATTAATCCTTTGTCTGGGGGTGATAGACCAAGAATTTAGAGCTTGTAAAGGGTGATAATTATCGTGTTCTTAAAACTCGCCCATACGTGTATCGAAATTGAGATCTCGAAGCTGTAAATTTTTCACTGTGTAACTACATTGAGTTTGGCGAAATGTAGAGATAGAGTTATTATTAGTCCCCGTGGTGGTGCAGTGTTCAGGGACATATCTGGCAGTAGGTCTGTAGGGTAGAGGCACGGTGACAGGTTTATGCTCTCGCTAACATGAGTTGGTACACCCGTCCGTCCGTACACGCATCCGTTCGAGGGTCCGGGAGAGGTGAACACGGCAACACAAACAAACAATGAATTTTAACCTCAAATGGCGTATAGATACATCATAACAAGGTCCCAGACGAGTTTGATAAATCAGCATTCAGTTATGGCCTCTTGGACTATGACGTGGCGGAGGACTCGACCACCTTGACTGTTAACCTTGTTGTCGGGAAGGACTCAACCCAGACCTCAAGGCAGCACTCCCGAGACGGCCTTCCATCACGACCCCCCCCCCCCCCCCCCGAGTGTGGCAGGAAAATAGGGTGTCATATTACTCCGCTGGTATGCCCACAATGTCCTGGTGCTGTACCTCTCTTTGTTTTCCTCCTTGCACTAACCAACAGCTGAAGCATGTGTGATGATAACAGTTGTTTGATATTTACTTATTATTTATTTACAAATGAAAAGGTTAAAGATATTTACACATTTATGCGTCCAGAATGTGAGTGTTTACACCCTTATTCTTAATTCGTAAATGTGTGAATATCTTTTAACATTTTCACTTGTAAATCGAAGTAAGTAAACAACGTGTGACAAACTTCTCTGGCCACCCTGTGTAACGTTAACATTTGTAAATCACACGTTATCACCCCTTGTTGTTTCCTGATGACATTATAAAGAGAATCACGGGAGACAACGGCGAGGAAAGGAGGGAGGGCGAATTACTAGCGTCCGTCCCCCCTGCTGTGTGCTGGCATTGATCGACTGTCATTACTGGGGTTGTTAGGTAGTTAGTGGTTGTTAACTGCGGTGGTCGCGGCGCTGAGGTTGCCGGACCTTTGTTGACACTGCCACACGCCACCTTCACGCCGGCAATAATTCACAAGCGAGTATTTGTTCTCCGTGTGTACCTGCCATTTATTCATCATACCTCCAGTGGAAATGTGCGAAACTACGGCTTAAAATTGTCCGAAATGTGTAGTTGGCGTTATGAGTTCGGGGCCCCACTAACCCGGACCCCCCCCCCTCCCCCCACCCACCCTTCTACCTACTGTACCTACCAGGGTCCACCACTCCACCTAATTCCTCTCTCTGAATATTTCAAAAGACCAAATTGTTCGAGGTTTTTTTTTTTTTTGTATTGTGTAGGACGCAAAAATTTCTCACCAACTGTACTATTTATTTTACCCCGGGAGTCATAACATGAATATTTTACCCCGAGATGTGTCGGTAGGGGAAGGAAAACACTCTCCTACTCTTGGGGAATTTTATAGCGGTCGCATATCTCCTGTGAGGATTGGGAGGGCGCGGAAAATGTTAATGCCCTCTTTAAAAACTCTCTCACTGCGGAAGGGCGGGAGGGCGTGGAGGAAGAGAGAGAGAGGAAGGGGGTGCAGGGCAAGGAAGGGAGGGAGGGGTGAGGGGAGGGCGTGTCGGCTCGCCTCCAGGGTAACACTAAACCTTCACCATCATGGGCTGGAAAGAACACGCCAGATGCTCTTTTGTTTTGCCCCCCGCTACTGCTGCTGTTACTGTTTTAACCCTTTATAATTATTATCGCTGAGATTTGTTCTGTCAGTTATTTTTGCTGGTTGGGATATTAATGTAAACACGCGACTAGCTTGAAGCAGTCTGGCTAATTAACAGGCGTATATAAATTAGTTCGTATGGATTTTAAAGTTTATACTTAGGTTGAAAACTTCACTTTGTTATTCTTGAAAATATTAAAAACAAAAGCACCTCGCCTAATCACGGTGATCAAGTGCCTCACGATTCCACCGTCTTGTGATTCACTTTACCTGTGTCTAATATTACAGCTAAAGGTGTGATTATTACTAAATTTGTCACTACGTATTTCACTAACTTGGAATATATTTGTTATTGTTATATTTGAGGGTGATGTGAAGGTCTTTGTTATACCTTTGTTATTAATATGTTCTCCTGGTACCTTGTAATGAACGTGTTATTGTTATCTCATTGGCTATTGGTCTCTGTTATACACCTGTTCTCCATTTGTCCTGTTATGAAGCTGTTATTCATATGTTTCTTTGAGTAAGTAATGAGGTTCTTTTTACCGGGATCGACAACAACAACAAAACGGTTCTCATTTTGCTGTAACGACACGAGAGGTTCTGGTTGCGAAATGACATGGGAGGCTCTTTTTTTTTTTTGTTCTCTTCAACATGTAAGGTTCTTGTCACGTATACCAGTCGTGGTTTACAGCGAGGTGACGACTCGTGGTGGGTGTGGTGACCAGCCGGGGTTCTTAAGACAGTGAGAGACAGGTTTTCTTATTCACCGGAACACCTGGTAGTAAACTTTTGACAGCCAGGTGTGTGTGTGTGTGTGTGTGTGTGTGTGTTTCAGATGTAACCATTTTCTCCCTCTTCCCCCTCCCTCCCTTCCCTTCCATCATTCCCCCTTCCCTCTCTCCATTTTCCCTCTCTTTTTCTCCCCCCTCTTCCTCCCATCCTCTTCCTCTCTCTTCTAATTATAATTATTATGATCACCAACACACGCTGACGACAAACACATTCAACTTTCGCAAACACATTTACAAGCGTCACAAGCACACATACAATAACACAAAACCGTCACAAACACACACACACACACACACCTTTCACAAACACGCAACTCCGTCACAAACATACATGCAACCGTCACAAACACACATACAACCCCCAAAACACACATACGCCCCATCACAAACCAACATATAAACGCCACAAACACACACACAAAACCGTCACTCCGGTATAGGTGTAGGACGCGTCACCAACCAACATTATAATGATATACAACAACTTACCTGTGTGACAATAAAACATTTAATTGCACTAATGTTGTTCTGAATATTGCAACACCTGTCCTCTCAATGTTGCATAAGACTCACCTAGACTCGCAATGTGTAGTGGTTAAAGGATGGTGGAAATTTGTCAACAGGTGTATATTGCCCAACAGGTGTAAATTGGACAACATATACAAATTGGCCAACAGGTATAAATTCGATTACAGGTGTCAAATTGGTCAACGGGTGTATAGTTGGTCAACAGATGAAAATTGGCCAGCAGATGTACATTGATGACAGGTGGTGGAAATTTGTCTGCAGGTGTAAATTGGTCGACAGATGTAAATTTGATGACAGGTGTAAATTGGCCAACAAGTGTAAATCTGATAACAGGTGTAAATAGGTCAACAGGTGTAAATAGGTCAACAGGTGTAAATAGGTCAACAGGTGTAAATAGGTCAACCGGTGTAAATAGGTCAACATGTGTAAATTTGACAACATATATAAATTGGCCAACAGTTGTAAAATTTTCAAAAGGTGTAAAATTGACCAACAGATGTAAATTGGGTAACAGGTGTAAATTGGCTAACAGGTGTAAATTGGCCAACATATGTAAATTTATCACAGGTGTAAATTGTTTAATGTTCGACTTTTCTAGAAAATTTGAGTATAAATATATTTTAATTGGCAATCGTTCAGGTGTCCGAGTAGATATATCACTAAGAAGTTAATTAGATGACCGACCTACCTTGTTATTTACGGACACCTATCATCATCATCGTCATCAACAGCATCATCATCATTATCATCATCGTCGTCGTTTTCGTTTTCGTCATTATATTCTTCCTTCTTCTCCTCCCCTTCCCCTCCTCCTCCTTCTCTTCCTTTTACCCCTCCTCTACCTCTTCTCGCTTCTCCTCCTCCTTGAAACATGACACAGTTAGAGGTAGGAAAGGAAAACAGAGGGCCCAAGGAGCGTATCTCAGGACACCTCATAGCCAGTTTTTCTCAGGTCTTGGTACTCCTGAGTGACAGACAGGCGACAGCTGAGTCTCCAATTGCCACCCGAGTCCTAGGGTAGGGGAGAGAGGTCCTAGGAGGGAGAGGGAAGAATCCTAGGAGGGAGAGGAGAGAGTACGAGAGAGTGGGGATTGTCCTGGTAGGGGGAGTTCGAGGAGAGGACGATGAGAGTCCTAGGAGAGAGAAGGAAGAGGGGAAAGGACTCAAGGATACTACGAGGAAGGGGAAGGAGGGTGCGAGGGAAGGGCAGGATAGAGTTCTAGGGCTGGAAGGGGAGAGTAACAAGAGGAAGGAAGGATGCGAGGGAGAGGGAAGGGAGTGTTTGATATTTATTGTGGTAGACAGATGTATGAGTGAGTAACAATATAGTCTGGTGGGTGTAAATGTGTGGTAGTTGTGGTGTGGTGGTTGTAGCAGGAAGGGTACTTGTAGTGTGGGTGTGGTGGGTGTGAGTGTTGGGTGATCCATCGTGGTGGTGTGGTGGTGGATGTCAGGCGGGTGACGGGGACACGACCAACTTGTGACACCTTTCCTCCTCCTCTCTCTCTCTCTCTCTCTCTCTCTCTCTCTCTCTCTCTCTCTCTCTCCCCCCCTTGATCATTAAATCACAAGTAACATAACGAATAAATTGATTAAAAACAGAATTAAACCAATTAATAAACAAGATTATAAACAGAATCCAATTTGTCATTAAAAAAAAAACTGCCTTAAAAATCGGGAGATGCTTTTGTTGGATATAGTTATAGGTGGATTATTTTCTTCTTTCTATAGCGATTAAGATATGTATTCAGATGTCTAACTTCTCTTCTGGAATCCGACGCCGACATGCCTCTAGAGTCTATAGCCTTCTCCGTCTGCCCGACATATTTTACCGACTCCATATCAGCAGTTGTCGGGCATCGGGGATCTTGTCTATTGGCCTTAAAAGCAGGTAAAGGACGCCCCAAAGTTGCTTAAATGGAGGCAACTTAAAATAATGGTGGGAAGAGTTCGTTCCTGGAGGAGGCGACGAAGGAGATATGAAATGTGGTGTTATCAGGAGGGTAGTGGAGGCGTGGTTCACAGGTCTTGTACAAGTTCCTGACACGTACTAATCTGTTACACGTACGTCTTTCTTCGATTGTGGTGTTGGGGGATAGTGATGGTAGTTGTGGTAATGATAGGGGTTTGATAGTGGTGACAGTTGTGATGGTGGTAATGATGGTGGTGGTGGTGGTAGATTCGGCGGTAATGGTGGTGGAGGTATGATAGTGATGATGATGATGATGGTAGTGGTGGTGGAGGTGTGATAGTGGTGATGGTGGTAGTGGTGGTGGAGGTGTGATAGTGGTGATGATGATGGTGGTAGTTTTGGTGGTAATGGTGGTGGAGGTGTTATAGTGGTGATGATGATGGTGGTAGTGGAGGTGTGATAATGGTGATGATGATGGTGGTAGTGGTGGTGTGAAAGTGGTGATGATGGTGGTAGTGGTGGTGGAGGTGTGATAGTGGTGATGATGGTGGTGGTAGTTTTGGTGGTAATGGTGGTGGTTGTGATGATAGCGACTATAATATAATTTCGTTGTACATAAGTTAAAGTAAATATAAATTAAATTGAATCAATCTGTTGTATAATCTGACTTAAAGAATTATAACCAATATACTGTACATTAAATATCAACATGTGGGGTATAATTAGTGCTTTAAAGTGTATGGAAATAATTGAGAATATAATCTGGTTATAAGAGACTATAAAATATACTTGTCAAATATATATATAATTAAATGGTATAATCTAGTAATATATGTCGAAATATTGTGCATTATAGGACGTATACATAATTATACTACGTAATCTGATATACGTTATATCTGGTGTGAGTCATTATACCGTATATCCATTTTATAACGAAAAAAATATTTAGTCTCCACAATTCGATTACCAACACTGATTGAGTTACTCGATTATTTTCCAATCTTGTAATTCTCTCCTTGTGTGAATTATAAAACCTTCATTTCGTAGTTGATTTTATTATGCAAAGTAAATTAGATGCGATAAACAGATTATAATATATAGGTTCAATTAGCATGTGTGGCAGTTCTGGCGTCTTGTTGGTATATTAACTCGTATATACAGTATTCTTTTGCTGGAGTTATGTAAATATATACCTCAAGGTGCAGGTTGACGAATATTCTGTACCTTTCTCTTTCTCTCCTAACTGGTGTTAAGTTAAAGCGGTGAGTTAGTGCAGTCTCGGTGTAATCAAAGTGCCATGTTAAAGAGTTAAATTGGATTTTAGTTAGATGGATCCATTTGTCTACACTTACGAGGGAAATATAACTTACGAACCTTTAAGAATCTAACTTTGTGTCGTAGATTTAAAAATACAGTTACTTCCTTACATCTCCATTTACGAGAAAAAAAATTAACGTATGTATCTTTTATGAATTCTGCATCTCACATTCCCATCAAGCTTATAACGTGAAGACAGGTGGAAATAAAAACGGCAAGAGCCTTAAATAAACATGGCGTTCTCCAGGCACGAGTGTGTACTGGGGCGAGGAGACGATCACATAAATACTGATCACTGTGGAGGAGAGAGAGAGAGAGAGAGAGAGAGAGAGAGGTGGCGGTGATTGTCGTGGCTACTCCTTGATGTCTGGAGAGATGGCGGAGGAAGGACACACAAGTTGTTAGTATTGCAGCTCACACAAGGACCACCAGCGACTAATTGGTATATCCGGGGTCTCCTCATCACCTTGTACTACCTGCAACACCATCTGTCACTACCTTGCCTATTTGCCTGCCTCAACCACCTGTCACCAACTTGTTTACCTACCTGCCTGCCTCAACCACCTGCCACCAACATCTTTATGAACACAAGCACCACCACCAGCACTCCACCACCTGAATAAAAAGAATCACCACCACTACCACCATCAGGTCTGCCCACCACTGTTGTCTTACACCAAGAGTGTCGAGTGAGGAAGACTACCAATGTCGTCCATATCTATGTATCTATGTAAATATATTCTCAGCCTTACTCAAGAAGGAAAAGACTCTCTCTCTCTCTCTCTCTCTCTCTCTCTCTCTCTCTCTCTCTCTCTCTCTCTCTCTCTCTGCCTGCTATATTTTAAGAGTTGAAAGGTCAAAGGTTAAGATTACAAGCTCTAAATCTCTACCACTGAGCATGAGTTAGCATCTCGCTCGAGTGCAGTGTTGTTAAGCATAGACATTCACCCGTTGTACTGCCTGCATGGTGGTCGTCGTCATGGTAGTCATGCATGGTGGTGGCCGTTCATGGTGGTCTCGCCAGCTTGTGTGTTCACCTTGAAGTGTACGTCAGGTCTCCCATGATAATGTACAGAGCACAAGGGAGGCGGACCAGATCCATAATCAACTCTCAGGTGTTTCTCATCACGAGGTGTTAACTGTACACTGTATTTACTATCAATAATTCAATCACTCTGTCAGGAATATACACGTATATCCTGTATTAGCCAGAATACATGATACAAAATACAAAATATTAAGCTTGATCTTACATAAGAGTATTACACACGTGGAGGTTGAGAACATAATATTAATTTAGGTTTGTAGTGAGTTATAATGATTATTTCGAGATTATATCTAAACATACTGAAGCCTAATTAAATAGCTTAACAACCGGATGATCTCCTAGTATGTGCAGCTAACGTATTAAACTCTATAGTGTAATTAAACAAAAATTCACCTGCGTTTAATAAATTACATTAATGAATATGTGAGTCTCGCAACCAACCTGATCCCGAGCTGGACGGAGAATGTACAGTAGAGTGTAACAAGACTGACTCTGTACCACAACACAGACCAGTGGGTGTACTGTACCCCTGGACGGCACACACGGGGCTGGGATAATGATAACAATAATAGGACTAATATTAATAGTAATAATGATTGTAATAATAATACTAATAACAATAATAACAATAATAAGAGTAATAACAATGAGAGAACTAATAAATAATAACAAGGATAACAACAATGATAAAACAACAACACCACCAACAACAACAACTTTACAGCAGACTCACTTCACAAGATTATTCTCACCTGTACGGGGACAAGCACCCACACAACTGACCCTTACCTGAGGACCTGCCTACCTGTCACCTGCTGTCATTAGCGATACCTGGACCGGTCAAGATAACCCAGGGATATCACGAGCATGTTACGATAACTTCACATGTGACAGTGGCGGGGTAGGGTGTGACGGTGGTGGTGGGGTGAGTTGTGACGGTGGTTGGGTGAGTTGTGACGGTGTAAGGGTGAGGTGTTAGGGCGAGGTGTCAGGACCTGTCAGAAAAAGGCCAACTTATCTCGAACTCATAATTTGATAATAAATACCGGTTATTGAAGGGTGGGTCAGCGGAGGAGTGGCCAGAGTGTTGTGGCAGGGGAGTGGGCGGGAAGTGTCCAGAGTGGGCGGAGTGTTGTGGTGGTGTAGTGGGCTGGGTGGAGGAGCCGCCTGTCGTGTTGTGGTGATGATAGTGGTCAGTGGTGTTGTGATAGTGTAGTGGATTGTGGTGTTGTGATGGTGTATTGGGCTGTCGTGGAGTGGTCAGTGGCGCTGTAGAATAATGGGTCAGCAAGGAGGAGGAGGAGGGAGGGAGAGGTGGAGGTATGGAGGAGGGGGGTAGGAAGGAGGGGGGTAGGGAGGATGAGGGGTAGGGAGGATGAGGGGTAGGGAGGATGAGGTGAAGGTGGGGAGTAGGGGGAGGTAGGAAGGAGGAGGGAAGGTAGGGAGTAGGGGGAAGTGGGGAGGAAGGGGGGATGAAGGAAGGGGGAGGAAGGGACATAGATCAAGGATATGATGGTAATGTCGTGGACCAACACAGGTACACTAAAAGCCCACGATGACTCTTCTGTTCTCAGTAAACTCTTGACCCTCGGCTGTGAATCACCAAATTTTTAACACATTTTACAAAAGTATATTAATCCTCACTTTAGTATCTTCATATTTTATTAATTCAATACGTATTTTTTGTTGTCGATAATTTTTCTGGGTTTTTTTCTCGATATTGTGACTAATTTTATGAGGGATAATTTTTGGAGGTTGACTGTAGTATTTGGTACTATGTTGACCTTTGCCCCTTTACCGGGACCCTGACTTTTATATTAACTCGGTATATACACACACACACACACACCTGTCCTCCACGGCATCAACACCTGAATCTCACCTGTGTCCTCCACACCTGTCTTTAGGCTTGTGCCCTATACGTCTCACCTTCTGCGTGTGAGATAATGGTTGGGCTTCACACCTTGTTTACACACCTGACCTCTCTACACCTAAACCCTCCATATCTAATCTCTGCTCCTACATCACCCACACCTGCGTTCCACCCTTAACCAATACACCTGGATTCCTTTCCCAGTTTCCACAGTTGTTTCGACTGTCATTCCACAAGTGACTTATTTCATCATTATCACATGTACAGTTACGTAGAAAATTCCCTGGACACTTTTGGTATTATTTGGCATTTACTGGAGTAATGTCTTGATATAATTTCTGTATTTTATTGTATTTTTTTATGATGTTATTCTGGTATAGTTTATAACAATAAGCAACGTTCATCAAATACACATATGACCCACAGATAGATGGCTCCTCTCTCAGGTTCCATATATAACCTTTATGATTTGTATTTATATATCTTCTTGTCTCCTTCCACTTCGTATTCACACACCTGATCTCCACACCTAAGCTTCACATCTGTAATACATATCTGGGCTTTATTCCCATCCACTTCCGTCACCCCGCGTTTCCCCAGGTCGTATACGATGATATTAATGATCATTGAGGAGGAATATTATACCCATTAATCTTAAGGTATATTATATGTATAATCTTTCGCGGGCACTAATTACTTTAATTTAATCGTGGGGGTCTCACGGGGGCCGTTTGGTTAACACCTTCTTCGCTGCTATCATCCCTGGAGACGACTGATCTTACCCTCAGCGACCTTTAGACGGGATAAGCTTTTAGGAATCAAGCCACGTAACCCATGATACCGCATTTGGTGCTCCCAGATGAAGTCAGATACAAAGTCACATATCAATTTCGCGGAATAATCGTCGAGTTTATACGATGGTGTCGGCTGTGATGCCTCCAGATAGATCGTAAGTCACTCGGCACAAAAAGTAACTGAGTCGTTGTCTCAGAATCAACATTTACTACCTGAGACTGGGATCATCAGAGTCTTAAAGAGCCGAGGATAATGGGCGCTATGTTTAGATACTCACGTCACCTAATCGTGTCCTTGGCCATATTTGTACCTCCGTATCTGACCTGTCTGCAGGAGATCACAACGACTAAAGAAACTGCACCTATCTAGAATTTCGATGACCTCCATATGCAGGAGCTGGTAGGTCACCGCCTCCAAATAAGTCTACAAAATGCTTGGATTAAGCCTCGGAGAAATTTTAAGTCTCCAAATGCTTACCTCCTCTGTCAGCTCAGGAGCCAGTAAGGATCTCCGTGGCCTCCATAAAAATCAAAACTTTATAAGCAAAGTCTAATTGAGTGTGAAATTATGATATTTTACTCTTTGCTGACGACGGCGCGACACCCGGCCAAAACAGCCAACAAGATATAAAAGTTATCGGATTAAGGACACAACACAACGCTGTTTCACCCCAGAAATAACTTGACAGAAGTTGTGTGTGCTCCTGCCGCGCTAAACAACATCCAAAATACCTAAGTGTAAGTCAGAAATTAGTAGCAGCTCTGTGGTGGTCTCGCAGAGCTTTATGGCTTCTTAGAATGTTTCTTCGCGTGTCGAGTCGAAGGCCTTCTTAAGAGGAACACGACAGTCAGGTTTTGTTGACTCAGTGATTCTGTATATGGACTCAGAGGACAAAGATGCTGCCAGTTGTTTTTGAGTTTGTGTACGAGTCCTCACTATTTAAGGTGTATATTTGAAAACATTATATTTTAACAGAAACAGTTAGTCAAAGATATTAAAACGTAGTTGCTAGATTCCTTTCGGTCACCTTCCTACATGGAGGTTTTCAGGATCCTTCCCTTAGTGTTAAAGAGACTTCCCTGCAGCTCCTGGACCGTGGCACTATCATCACCTCTCATTATCATTCCCCCAGTGTCATAAACTCCAGCGGCTTTTCTAACTTTCAGCTGTGCCACATCTATTTTTCTATCATTAGGCCGCAAGAGCAGCTATGTTGACTGATGGACACACAGCTGGACATCCTCACTCATGTAAGGCGCAACTTTTGATCTGAGACTCGGCCACATGCAACTCCCCTTGACGCTCAGCCCATGAAGCTGCTTCCTGACACGAGTCTTCCATCACTCTGTCAGTCTGAGTATTCATCTTAAGAGTCAAGACACTGCAGCCTTGTGGGTAGATAGATGGTCATGCACAACAAAATATCTCTCCATCTCTCCGCTTCTGCACCGCCTGAGACTGAATAGCCACCACGGTCGTCTTTTTTTTTAATATTTTGTAGTTTTATTCTTTCTGAGGCGCGGGATAAAGGGGGAAAATTCCGCAATCATTTCAAAATAACTCCGCATCCATCAGATCCTTGAAAGTCAGCTTCGTCCCTTACCTGCGAAGTAGTCGGTTATTGATCTCATTGAAGTAAAATTATTCCAGCAATGCCACAGTTCTCGAGTCCAGAAAAGAAGAATCGCACTGATTCCCATAACTCAGTCCCTCCAGTACCTACGACCACTGAAGCTACTATAAGAAAAAGGTCACCTTACGACCTTTAATAACCCAAATAGAGTCAAGTTTCCCCCACATAAAATCTCTCACAATCTTCCCTCAGCTCACTAGAGACATTAAAAATAAAGGAGTCTGTAGTTTCACCTGTGTTGAATATTTACTGTTTGTTCCTAGAGGCAACTGAAAGAGCTTAAAGACGACAGTAGCAATACCTGCATGGCGTCTCTCCCCAACTCCACCAGCAGTAGCTATAATACCTCCATTGATCTCCTCTTTACTTTGGCTCCACACCTCAGACAACACCGCCACCTTAATCTGCAAACATGACTCTCAGCTTAAAAGTGACTTGAGGTTGTCCCAAGGGTCGACCACCGGAGATTTATGCCACTTAACCTTGACTGACGGATGGCTGACCCTCAACACAGGCGGGGTTCCTCAAGGACTGTATCCCGTCATGTTTTTTTTTATAGAGTTTCTTTCTCTTCCTCCTAATATTCCCTTTTCATCCGTTCCTTCATCTTCCTCTCCTGCTTTCTGTCTCCTTTCCTTCCTTCCTATATCCATCTCACTTCTCCTAACACGTATTTATATCCCTCTCGTACGTCGCCCTCTTCCCTGAGTCTCGATTCCCCTTCCATCCCTTTCCCCTCTCCCTCTCCTCTCCTTCACAACTTATCACCTACTCTCCTTCCCCCTGAACAACCTCTCTCCTCTCCACTCACCCTCTCCTCACTCCACTCACCACACTCCACCTCCCCTCCCCTCCCTTACCTTCCTCCCCCTCACCCCCCCCCCCCACCTTAACACCCCGGGGTCCATTACTGGGACACACAAACAGCATTACCATAAAAACCTAGAGTTAATTCCATCGATTAAACTGGTGATTCGATGGTCGACCTGCAGTAAAAGAGTCCACCTGGCTTCTCTACCCGTGGTCGCCCTTCTCTACCTGTCGTCGTCGAATCATTCCAGGTGTCGTCTACTTCTCACTAATCGCTTTTTGCGGTCCTTATACGTGTGTTTGTGGGGTCGTCTTATCCAGTGAGTCGTTCTTGTAGGTTATGCTGTAGATAATGTTAAGGAACTGCTGCTGGGATGGTGTTTAAGATGGTCGTATTCTTGTAGAGAGAGAGAGAGAGAGAGAGAGAGAGAGAGAGAGAGAGAGAGAGAGAGAGAGAGAGAATAACTGCCATGGTTACCAATATGGACAAAGTATCGTGATGTTAAAACCTAAACATTGATGGTAAATTATTCGAGGGACTGTCTCATTGGGGACATACAAACGTATATAATCAATTCGTTGGCGCCTGTGAAGCGTCCATATATCAACAGACCACCGCCACCCTCCCCATAGTGATGCTGTGTGGTGGGGGGGAGGGGGGAGGGGTATTACATCCTGATCACAGTAATAGTATGTTTGTATCTCTCTCCTGTCTGTCTTGTTCCTTCCTGTCAGTACTGTATGTGTCTACCTGTTTGTGCGTCTAACTACTTTTCTATCTATCTGTCTGTCTGTCTAAATTCGTACAGCTGAAACCAAAGAAGGAAGAGTTTAAAGTTTCAGTAAAGGGGAAATAGGAACATAAGGGAAGGAGGGAAGGTGAAGGGGCGTGAAGGATGCAAAAGGTGAAGCGGTGGGAAGGGGATTGTGGGGGAAGGGAAGGGGCATCATATAGTGACATCAAACCTCCCGAGAGAGAGAGAGAGAGAGAGAGAGAGAGAGAGAGAGAGAGAGAGAGACACTTTACCTTACCTTCCATATATCCATTTATTCCCTTATTCCTCCATATTAATATAATCATTCTCTCTCTCACATTTCCGCGGGTCTATCACAACACCTCGGGGTATGATTGACGACTTGGCGAGTAATTACGTGGCGGCAGAGACGTGGAGACTGATGATGGCAGTTTCAGGATGGACTTAGGGGGTTAATTTAGAACAAAAATCCATTAATTTTGTCCCGACGCCTGGGGTACGTCCTGGTGGTGGAGATAGATGTGGCCTGGAACACGTTAGGTTGACCTGGGGGAAGTTTTTTTTTTTTTAGTATTATTATTAGCTATTGTTATTATTATTGTTGTTAGTAGTAGTAGTGGTAGTGGTACTAGTAGAATTGTTATTATTAGTATTAGTTGGTCTTTAATTTGCAGTAGTAGTAGTAGTAGTAGTAGTAAATTGTAGTTCTTCAGTAGGAGTATACTCATATTAACAGGTATACATATGTTGACATGTACACGAATATACTATAATACGTACGGAGACTACCTACAACACACACACACACACACACACATACACACTTAAATAACAAACACCAACACAAGTAGTAGTAGTAGCGGCATCAGGTTAAGTAGTAGTGGCAGAGGCGACAGGTAAGGGGTGGGGAGGGGGTGGTATAGTGGGTAGGTAATGGTCCATGACACCGCCATTACCCCGGCCAAGTCGCACAACCCTCGCCACAATGCCACTAATCACCTCACCCCCCCCCCCCCCTTACCACCACCTTGCTACTTCCCCTCAACTAATATAGCCACCGCCACTACACCTATCTGCTACGCCGTCAACCAATCACGGGATAGGTATCAGTTTAATCAGCCAATGAAAAGGGTAGTATATCTGTTTATATATTTATACAACCAATGAGAACTTCGTATGTTTGATTCGGCTTGTTAGTGTTGTTGATGTGATCTCTCTCTCTCTCTCTCTCTCTCTCTCTCTCTCTCTCTCTCCGTGAATAATTTTCTCGCCTTTAAGAACAATTTGCAATTTAACGTAAAAAAAGAAACATTGTTGAATAAATTTTTGGCGTGACGGAGACTCATAAATATTCACGTTTGGGGAAGATTATTTTTCCCGCAACAGAAACCAGTGTCTCACGTGAGAGATAGTGAGAGAGATAGTGAGAGAGATAGTGTCTGGAGGAACGGGAGACCTTCTGTTGTATGTGAAGAAACAACAGAAGAGGCAGTGTCATAGGAATAATAATAATAAACACAAAATTAATAACAATAATAATAATAATAAACAATAATAACAGCAATAACAACAACAATAACAAAAGCACAAAACCAAAAAAAAATACCCCGAAGAAAATACACGATGATGTTTTTTACCCTCGTTCAAAAATAAGGCGCGAGAGAGAGAGAGAGAGAGAGAGAGAGAGAGAGAGAGAGGTGTTTCTCAGTGTCGAATTTCATGAATTTGAGATGAAGGTGAAATCCAAACTTCATGTCACATCTACATACATATTACTATAGCGCCTCAGGTTGTTGTCGTAACGTACACTGGATTAAGAATTTTTTTGGGAGGCGGTGGTTAGAGAGATAAATATTGTGGAGTCTGTATATATCTGAAGTTTGGTTTGTCGTGTGTGTGTGTGTGTGTGTGTGTGTGTGTGTGTGTGATTAGGATTTTGATACCTTGAATTTAATTACTTAATCCCTGGCGTATGATGACTTAATGCCGTGTGGACGTGGAGTAAGATGCATTAACATATTTTAGATTAGGTTAGGTTAGATTAGATTAGGTTAGGTTGGGTTGGGTTAGGTTAGGTTAGATTAGGTTAGGTTAGATTAGATTGGGTTGGGTTGGGTTAGGTTAGGTTAGGTTAGGTTAGGTTAGGTTGTATCATATATATTCATCGATGATTCACGTCTTAACTCGCCTGAACTCTCCACTCCGTAAAGCATTATTAAAGTGGCGTCCATTCCCTGACCAAGCTGGACACACTCAGTTATTTTTTGTACCTGTATTTCATTAGCGTTCACTCGGGTATATATTTTTGTTTTGTTTTGGACCATGTCTGTATATACCTGTGGCAGATTGACACTCTCTCTCTGTCTCATTCCTCCCCCATTTATCTCTCTCTCTCTCATTCATTCATTCTTTCATTTAGCTCTATCATTCCTTCCTTCACTCATCTCTCTATCATTCCTTCCTTCACTCATCTCTCTATCATTCCTTCCTTCACTAATCTATCATTCCTTCCTTCACTCATCTCTCTCTCTCTCTCTCTCTCTCTCTCTCTCTCTCTCTCTCTCTCTCTCTCTCTCTCTCTCTCTCTCTCTCGGGTTATCACACAACTCTTGTAAGTTCTTCAAAAGACCACACACCATTAGGTATGCTAATTTACCAAGACCAAACTGGTTCCTCTTGTTTTAGGGCATAATACCCAGGTCGGCCATGTTGTAAATATCAGTTAAGGGGAGACATAAAGCCCACATGAGGCGCCATATTTCTGCTAAACCCTTCTATTACAATTCACTTTTATCCCACTATTATTTAAACTCCTTATTACTGCAATGGTAGGGGTGGGGAGGGGGTGGTGGGGAAGGGCTGTAGGGAGGGGGTGGGGGGTGGGGGATGGTAGAATATTTTGCCCCTCTTTGCTCCCTCCCTCTCTCTCCCTCCCCCCCCCCCCCCCCACCCCTGATCCCCCTGCAAATTCCGGCTTTTAATTTGGGTAATATATCTGTTGGTTTAGGTTAGGTTTAGGTTAGGTTTTGGTTAGGTTAGAGAGAAGATGGTCATTGTCCCGTTTAACTGTTGTCTAAATTATCGCAAAAGTGCAGCAGGATTTAGGGCCCCTTACTTACGACAGGGCCACGATATACCCTGCAGTACACACACACACACACACACACACACCTGCAGATCACACACCTCTAGTACTCACACACACACACACACACACACCTGTAGATCACACACCTCTAATAAACACACATATAGCACCCACACCTGAGTCCAGCACACCTGACAAACCTCCAGCATGTAAGTTAACTCCATGTGTGGTCATTCGTTAATCATTCTCCTTTATTCTAACCTAGCCTAACCTAACCTATCCTAACTTAACCTAACCTAACCTTACCGCCGAAGCCTCCTATAATTGGCATTTCGTGAAGGCTCCAGTCATTATTATACACCTGTAGTTATATTAATAGTCGTATATTCTTCAAGGTAGACCAGAGAGCCTTTATTACCTGAAAGCTTAAGAGTTGAGTTGTCAAGTGCAGGTGATTATTAAGCGATAAAGCCTTTAATTAATTACATGTGTCACCTGAAGATTAGACACCATACCTGTAGATTATTAAACTTGATGGTTAGGTAACTTAACCTAACCTAACCTAACCTAACCTAACCTATCCTAACGTCAGAGAGACATAGTGGTTAATCTTCAAGTAAAATAACCAGGGGTGTGTAATCTTCAGGTTATTCATTTATAATACTCAAGGTGTTAAGTAATTGCATTCAAGGGGTAAGTCATTGTACTCAAGTGATTAAGTTATCGTACTCAAGGTGTTATATAATTACATTTAATGGGTTAAGTCATCGTACTCAAAGGGTTATGATACCGGTAAGTATAAAAATAATTAGTATCTGATGTTGATATATAAATTTGCATTCCACTTAAGTCCAGTTATAATATACATTACCCGGTTTATGACAGCATAATTATATAAATTATTGAGTCTGGCGTTATGGCTTATGTATATTACTTAGCAACCAATGAGTCAAAGATATATATATATATATATATATATATATATATATATATATATATATATATATATATATATATAATATATATATATATATGCAAGTAAATCACTGTAGGTGCGCGTGATCTAGGTATATGCTGATAACCACCAGGAAAGAAGAAAACACGAAGTTCCCAAGCGCTTTCGTGTAATTCACATCTTCAGGGGTGAGTACAGACTAGTCTGTACTCACCCCTGAAGATGTGAATTACACGAAAGCGCTTGGGAACTTCGTGTTTTCTTCTTTCCTGGTGGTTATCAGCATATATATATATATATATATATATATATATATATATATATATATATATATATATATATATATATATATATATATATATATATATATATATATATATATATTCACCATTGTTTGAATTCTCATGTAAATCATTTTGCTTATATTAGTGACTATATAAATTGTCTCCAACGTAAGTTAGTAACTATATACATTCCGTTGTGTATGATTTAAAGTATATAAAGCCACTCGTATATGACTGAACTATAATATTATCTTTAGCTTTTAATAAATATATAAACAGCTTAATATACGAATTACTAAACTATATAAATTACCTTATATATATATATATATATATATATATATATATATATATATATATATATATGACTTAATCTGCTATATATATACACATTTCCCGTGAGTCAAGTCTGCATCATATATACCCATAGTGTACACCTTTGAGGCTTGGGTATACAGTATAGTGTGTAGGTATGGGCATAAACCATGTGGCAGCTGGCTTAAAATACCCTCCTCTAGGCTGGGTATTGAGAGACGGGAGGTGAGGGTGTTTACGTGTTTGATTATCCCGTGCCAAGGTTAACCCTCACCCTCCCTCCCGTGCCCATACGTGCCCATCCGGTTACCTGTGTTCGTACGTGTTCATCCGGTTACCTGTGTTCGTACGTGTTCATCCGTTTACCTGTGTTCGTACGTGTTCATCCGGTTACCTGTGTTTGTGCGTGTTCTTCCGGTTACCTGTGTTCGTACGTGTTCATCCGGTTACCTGTGTCCGTACGTGTTCATCCGGTTACCTGTGTTCGTACGTGTTCATCCGGTTACCTGTGTTCGTACGTGTTCATCCGTTTACCTGTGTTCGTACGTGTTCATCCGGTTACCTGTGTCCGTACGTGTTCATCCGTTTACCTGTGTTCGTACGTGTTCATCCGGTTACCTGTGTTCGTACGTGTTCATCCGGTTTCCTGTGTTCGTACGTGTTTATCCACCTTTCTTGCCCACTCAAGTTACCCATCCACTCTCATGGCCTCTTTTGCCCATCCACCCACTTTATCACCCACCCACCCACGCCCACCCATGTCGCACATCCACCTCACTCCACACTCCCTCTCTTATTCTCCATCTACGTGGTGAAGGATCGGGCTGATGGAGTAATGACCGGACAGGTGGAGTAATGACCGGACAGGTGGAATAATGACCGGACAGGTGGAGTAATGACCGGACAGGTGGAGTAATGACCGGACAGGTGGAGTAATGACCGGGCAGGTGGAGTAATGACCGGACAGGTGGAGTAATGACCGGGCATGTGGAGTAATGACCAGACAGGTGGAGTAATGACCGGACAAGTGGAGTAATAACCTGGCAGGTGGAATAATGACCGGGTAGGTGGAGTTATGTCCGGGCAGATAGAGTAATGACCGGACAGGTGGAGTAATGGCCGGGCAGGTGGAGTAATGACCGGGCAGGTGGAGTAATGTCCGGGCAGATGGAGTAATGATCGGGCAGGTGGAGTAATGTCCAGGCAGATAGAGTAATGACCGGGCAGGTGGAGTAATGACCGGACAGGTGGAGTAATGACCGGGCAGGTGGACTAATTAGTGGTGCCTTACCCTAAAATACCTTATTCATTACCTGTACATAAACCTTTCCCTGAGACCAGAGGAAGTGGAGTCGTACAGGAGTGTGGGAGTAGGAGGAGAGTGTGGGAGTGGCTTGATGACGTTGAAGGAACACCGGGTGGCGCTCTTCCTCCTCCTCCTCATGTACACAGACATTCCTCTCATAACACATCACAAATACACATGAGGACAACCAGACTAGGAATTAGTAACCTTGTTAAACACACACACACACACACACACACACACTCACACACTCTTCCGGTGCGAGAGTCCGTGTAGGTGCGAGAGTTTTACTGATCACTTTTTACATATTCACATATTCATCATGAAATCAAACAAGGCTTTTATTATTTTTTTTTGCCTCATTAGCATAAAAATTCTTGGCATTGATGATGTTAACAATGATTACATATTATATACGTGTTTGTGTGTCAAAATAGTCAACCTAATGACTCTAGGTATTTCGTACTTTATTGAGGACTTCATATATAGTTGATCGTTAGTCGAATTAAAATATATCAAGTTGTTTTGTCCATCTTATGAATGGATGCACCTTTACCTGTTCGTCAGTCCTGCTAATGAACATAATAATTCCAGGTACTTTTACTCCCCAAGACTCGTAACTTGTCTCTAAGCGTGAGTCAGCAACATAACTCCCTTGCCAAGAGTCACAAAGATTCTGTAGATTTATAGTACTGTGCCTCCTGACGGCGAGGTTAGTCCCTGAGGCCCGACACCCATTTAAGGAGAGTCTGGATACACTACACATATTATGCTAAACCTTCAGTACTCAAGGAGGCAATGTGGCCGGCACTGCACACAACAGTCTTCACTTTCCCAGCTGCAATGCTAGTTACCCGTTTACAGCTGGGTGGACTGGGAGTGCCCCGGCATCAAACGAACGACCCCTAGGACAGGAGGCGAGTCCTGTATCCACTCAGCCATCATACTACCACTTGATAAGAAATCGAATATTAACTGGATGAGGCTAGAGTCTCAGTGTAATTTTAATGCCATCACAGACGTAATTTTCAAGCCATAGCTTAACTCAGCCAGACAAGTACAAGTGTTCTTCCACTTACGAGGGATATTTATCTTACGAGCCTTTGAGAATCCCGCCTCTGTACCTCGGGCAACAAAACCTACACACGACTAAAACATTCTTCATTCACATTCCCAACACACAATTACCATTCACTAGTGTTGTCATTTACATTCCACTGTCAGTCATTCAAGGATTTCAGAGTCTACTTGTTATTCAAAACGTCGTTGGCAACCTGGCGCCGGCCTATTAGCCACCTTGTTTAGAAATTGGTGGGCGGAGTCATGTTTCATTACGTCAATCATTGGTGTAGAGGGGCACAGTGGGCGGTGTCAGTTGACGTCATGTTAGCAATAGCCAATAATAAACTCTTAACCTTTTATTGGTAGGTTCTATAATTGCAGACAGGAGTAACATTGTGTGTTCAGTAATCTTGTAGGGAATATCAAGTCCCCCTTAATATTTTACCTGCTGGTTATCGAATGCCGAGACTCAGGTGAGCATCAACACCTGCCCGGCCACCCTACACGGGGATATACATTGGTAAAACACTCGCATGACACTTCATATACAGGGTGTTAGAAAAGTCCCTGTGTACACCTACCATAATTAACAGTATAGTTATTCCTTGTTATACCTACACTGTTATACCTTAATTAGAATAGAACAAGGTAAATAACTCTATATTTAATTATTACAGGTGTACAGGGACTTTTCTAACACACCGGTAGATCCAACTTCTGTATATTGTTTACGAACTGACAAAACGAACTTGTATATCTGACATAGATTCTTGATATTTTCAGAGTCAACACACACACACACGGAGGGGGGGGGGGTCAGACTTCATTTAATGGTTATTTAAGATTTTATATGAATACAATAATATTTATGAGTCTTAAGATAAAATATTCAATAATACGAACAAGATTGAAGGTACACATTCTGATTGGCAAATTGACGCTTGATTCTGATTGGTGGAGAGACTTAATAGGGAAGTAAAGGTCGTTGGACATGATTTGGCCAATAACACAGACGAACACTCAGCTATGGCGAGGGAGGGAAGGAGGAAGGGTTAAAGGGGGGTAGGTGAGAAGAAGGTTGAAGGAGATGAGGAAGAGGGAAAGGAAGGGAAGAGGTATAGGGATGCGAGGAAGCTGAGGGAAAGGTGAAAGCGGAAGGAAGGGAATATTAGAAAAGGGAGGAGGGAAAGGAAGAAGGAAACGGGGCAAAGGGGAAGGAGGAGAAGCAGGAGGAACTAGACGAGGGAGACTAGGGAGGGGATTGGAAGGGAGAGAAGCGAAGGATATTGGTTGACAGAGTGAAAGGGAGAGATTAGGGATTAGCACTTAATCTGGTGTGGTCGAATCGGATTAGGAAGTGATTATGGGAAGGCTTGAAAGACTGGATTATGATAAGGAACTCAGGATTGAAGGATACACAGGATTAGGCTGAGGAACTAACACGAGGACACCGAAGAATGAGGCGGCGGTGACTTAAGGAGGGTAGGATGAGTGAGGAGGATGGGGGCATTGGTTACTTTCCTGGGGGGGGGGGGGGGTGAGGTGAGGGACAAGATGGTTATGATGTCTTGGGGTGAGGGGCAGGATGGTTAGGATGTCTTGGGGTGAGGGGGTAGCGAGGTTTGAGAGGACATGGATGAAGGATGCTCATTGAGAAACGTGCCAGGATGGTAGCACAGGGTACGGAACAATCTAGGATGAGGGCCTGGTAGGATGGAAAGACCCCAAAGGATGTTGGTGATGAGTGAGGATGGGCTTCAGTTATAGAGTGGAGGGAGGTGGTGTGGTGGAGGGAGGTGGTGTGGTGGAGGGGGTGGTGTGGTGGAGGGAGGTGGTGCGGTGGAGGGAGGTGGTGTGGTGGAGGGAGGTGGTGTGGTGGAGGGAGGTGGTGTGGTGGAGGGAGATGGTGTGGTGGAGGGAGATGGTGTGGTGGAGGGAGATGGTGTGGTGGAGGGAGGTGGTGTGGTGGAGGGAGATGGTGTGGTGGAGGGGGGTGGTGTGGTGGAGGGAGGTGGTGTGGTGGAGGGGTGGTGTGGTGGAGGGGGGTGGTGTGGTGGAGGGAGGTGGTGTGGTGGAGGGAGGTGGTGTGGTGGAGGGAGGTGGCGTGGTGGAGGGAGGTGGCGTGGTGGAGGGAGGTGGTGTGGTGGAGGGAGGTGGTGTGGTGGAGGGAGGTGGCGTGGTGGAGGGAGGTGGCGTGGTGGAGGGAGGTGGTGTGGTGGAGGGAGGTGGTGTGGTGGAGGGAGGTGGTGTGGTGGAGGGAGGTGGTGTGGTGGAGGGAGGTGGTGTGGTGGAGGGGGGTGGTGTGGTGGAGGGAGGTAGTGTGGTGGAGGGAGGTGGTGTGGTGGAGGGAGGTGGTGTGGTGGAGGGAGGTGGCGTGGTGGAGGGAGGTGGTGTGGTGGAGGGAGATGGTGTGGTGGAGGGAGGTGGTGTGGTGGAGGGAGGTGGTGTGGTGGAAGGGGGTGGTGTGGTTGAGGGAGGTGGTGTGGTGGAGGGAGGTGGTGTGGTGGAGGGAGGTGGTGTGGTGGAGGGAGTGGTGTGTTGGAGGGGGGTGGTGTGGTGGAGGGAGGTGGTGTGGTGGAGGGAGGTGGTGTGGTGGAGGGAGGTGGCGTGGTGGAGGGAGGTGGTGTGGTGGAGGGAGGTGGTGTGGTGGAGGGAGTGGTGTGGTGGAGGGAGGTGGTGTGGTGGAGGGAGGTGGTGTGGTGGAGGGAGGTGGTGTGGTGGAGGGAGTGGAGTGGTGGAGGGGGTGGTGTGGTGGAGGGAGGTGGTGTGGTGGAGGGAGGTGGTGTGGTGGAGGGAGGTGGTGTGGTGGAGGGAGTTGGTGTGGTGGAGGTAGTAGAGAAGGTGGAGGAGGAAGAGAAGGGAGGGGAGGAAGAGAAGGAAGAGGAGGGGGAGGCGGAGGACATAGTGGGCGTGTGGTGAGGTGACTTCTGATTCATAATTAATAATTTCACAGCTACTAATAAGTGATGGTTGGCCAAGGGCAGCATACCAAGCGGCCCCGTGTCTAGGTAGAGATTACACCCACCTGTGTTAGTTATGGCCGGGCCACCACCACCAATCTACCGGGAGCCTCAAGTAGATAGCGGATAACATGTTAGCTCGAGCCCCCCCCCCCCTACCCTTCACCAGCGTGTAATCTACCTGGATCTACTACCTGATAATCATCAAGTGCATTACCTGAAGTCACTGATTTTGGAGAAGTAATAAACATCAGACTAGACCTTGTGTTGACGACCTCAATCTGGAAGTCTGGTAGAGTCCCACCTTTACTCTTTTCACTCTGTTATTTTACTATATTCTCTTTTTTGTTTACGATTTTATTATCAAAGAAGGATTATATTTAATGTGAGTTTCCACCGTGTTAAAATCATCATAAATAGTCGTCCTACTCATAGATCATGTTGAAGCACCTAACACCTGGACTGTCAGGTACCTCGTCATTACCCGCGTCGTTAACTGTACTCGTAAACACACTCACCTCCTCCGCTAGACAACATGTCCCTCTTTAACCTGCCTCTTCAAGAACACTCGCCTGACTGCTGCAGGACGCGACGCCCCTACACGTTGCTGTAGGAGGGGTGGAAGAGGTCCAGCTCGGGTTTGTTGCAGGTCAAATGGTCCCCTCTCCTAATAGGCCCCACCTAACCTTAACTAACCATTAAGATTTGAGGCCTATTATATGATGGGGCTCATTAGAAGGGAGTCCCATTAAGATGAAGGCCCATTAGTATTTGAAACCCATTTAGATTAGGACCCATCAAGATAAAGACCCATCAAGATTGGGTCCCATCGGGATTATGACCGATTATGATTTTCTTCCATTAGGACGGGTCTTGGGTTGAGGGTGAGTAGCTGCAACGCTCACTAGGGCACATCCAGTCGACCCAGCTGTGAACTGATTCCTGACTTTATTTGGGGAAGTGAAGGCGATCGAGCGCAGTTCCAGGCACACGCCTGCTGGTGTGCCGAGGCTTAGTATTCACTGTGCTTTATTATCATTGCACCCTTTCACTTATCAGAGCCGGTGATTCATTCGAACCAAGCACCTTCATGGCTAGGATATTAGTAGAAATAATTTTTTTATGGGTTGAGGATCTAAGGTGTGGAGACGAGGATGACGTACTGTGTGCTGGAGGTCCACCTTGACGGAGGATCATCAAAGCTGCCCTGGTCGATGTATTTAGTAAATCGTCTTTTTTTTTTTTCTGTATTCAGAATTTCCATGGTTGACGGAATCCATTTCAGCCGACGGCTTTTCTCCTACAGTCTCCGTCCCTCCAAGGAGCACCGGGAACCTCGGCACCACCTGCTAATTATTTTGGGGGAGAGTTGGCGAGTTGGTCTCTTCCTCGGCTGCCTCAGGTAGTTCACTCTTATACTGAGGCGGTTCATTACGCTGCCTGCTGCCTCTATTATTCATTATCCTCTCAGACACTGCCATGTGTGGATGATTCCAAGAGACAGCGCTGTTGTGGCATGTTCTGGGTTGTAAGAATCTTTTTAACCAAAAGTACGATGTACAGATGGTAGAGCCTCATCAAAAACTCATAATTACCTCATATAGCCCGAGTCCAAGCTGTGGCGTGCTTGTGGGAGGTGTGAGGAGGACGTGTGTGTGTCCCGGAGTCATTGTTGCTGGTGAGTGCAGTGAGCGGCGGCCAACGTAATCCCTATATTAATGGCGGTGTAGTCAAGTATGGTAGAGGGTGTGGTGGCAGAGAAGCCTTCATTAGCCCTCCCAGCAGCCTCAGCTTGATGTCTGTGTGAGGGAGACTTGTTTCACAGCTACGTCTGACCCCTGCCAAGATGTATGTAGCTGATGTCTGTGTGGGAGAAGTGTGATGTCTCTGTGGGGGGGAGGGGGTGATGTCTGTCTGTCGGGGGACGTATATCACAACTCCTTCTGGTTCTACCTGTTAAGATGTATGTATCCTGCTCGCCTTTTTTGACTTAGGTACCTGAAGAGAGTGTCCATTATCAAGTCTCCTCTCCATTAAGCGTCCAACCAGTGTATGTTTCTTACGTCGGTGATTCTGTTACGTCACTATACGCACAAAATATTAATATCAACTAACAACCTCACATAATACGAGAATCCTTTTCATTTAAGAATATTGCCAGGATTTTTTTTTCATGTTTACCTATTACTGACAATCATTCACCCGAACCTCTAAAGAATAGGTACCTGTAGGTGGGTGTGTCATGGCGGACGGCGGTGTGTGTGTGTGTGTGTGTTTATGTGATTTTTGACAGTGACGAGAGATGCCGGTCCCAAAAGTATTTTTTTTTTGTTTACCCTTAAAGGTAGTACGTGGGCTTTACCTCACTAGAGACTCAATACTTGGTCGGTAAGTCTCAAGGCTTTTACCACGAGGCTAAAGGTCCCTGTGATGAACATTTTTCAAACTTAGTTATGAATGGTTCAAGATTCTTACAGGGAGAAGTCCAAGGCCGCTGACAGTGACGAAGAGGACGCCGTCAGAAGAGGTAGTGGTGGCGAAGGATGTGTGATGATGGGTAGTGGCGAAGGATGTGTGGTGATGGGTAGTGGCGATGGATGTGTGGTGATGGGTAGTGGCGAAGGATATGTGATGATGGGTAGTGGCCATAGGGTAGTAGCGGAGGGTGAGCATTAGTGACGTTAGTGACGTTAGGGTAGTGGTTGGTAATGTTAGTAATAGTTGTAGTGGTAGCGTGGGTGGTAGTGGTAAGGTAGGTAGTGGTGGTACTTGCAACCTGGGTGGTGGTACTAGTAACCTGGGTGGTCATATTTTAGCCTCCAGGTAGTTCCTCTTCATTGGTATTATACCTAAACTCACGACCTGTATCCCGGGTGGCCCTCCCTCTCCACACTCCCACTTCCCTCTCCACACTCCCACTTCCCTCTCCACACTCCCACTTCCCTCTCCACACTCCCACTTCCCTCTCCACACTCCCACTTCCCTCTCCACGTCTCCCTCCCCTTCGTCACTGCTCCTCGTCAACCCTTAAAACTTCAAGGTACTGTCCACTAAATACCGCCAAGACTTCGTGGGGTCATCAGACAGGGTTTAGTTACCTTGGTAAATGTAAAACCTGTATTAGAGAGGTCAAGGGCAAAGCGTCCCCCTGGTTAGGTTAGGTTAGGTTGTCAGGTCACAGAGCCATAAGATCTCTTTGGAAGCCTAAAACACATAGGCAAGATCACGTAAGTTTCCTTCGCAGGTAAATTGGTCACCTGCAGCGGTTCACCAGTCATTAATCTTGTCCACCTTCTCCGTTCGACCTTCCCCCCCTGGACCCTCCTACTGGACCCTCCCCTTCCCGCTGGACCCTCCTACTGGACCCTCCCCTTCCCGCTGGACCCTTCTACTGGACCCTCCCCTTCCCACTGGACCCTAATATTCACAACCACAACACAAGAATTTACCTCCTCATACCTGAAGATTGAAAAAGTCTTTTATCTATTTGTCCGTAAGAAAGAATCGTGTAGAGAGAGAGAGAGAGAGAGAGAGAGAGAGAGAGAGAGAGAGAGAGAGAGAGATTACTGGGATGAATGACGAGTGAATGAAGTTATTTGTACCGTGTAGTAATTTAGTAAACAAGAGACAGGTATAGTCGTCTTTTTTTTCGGCCAAACCAAAAGCGGATGACTGAATTCGTCCAGATATGTGAAGTGTATTTGAATTTTTTTTCTTAGTAGGGATGGTTAGCTTATTCGTTTTAATGCGTGGCCAAGCTAGCTTTGTGTGTGTGTGTGTGTACAGTGGCTGGTGTTTGCCTACCTTTACACACCATAACTCAGCTCAATGTTGACGCACCAAAGTGACCACCACACCCACCACACTCCATCCTAAAGTGGAGGTTCGGTCAGGATACCATTTTCTTTTTGTTTTTATTATCTTCCTAACCTAACCTAACCCAACCCCTCTCACACTCTTACAAACCTTGGGCATAGCACAAATTCATCACCCACAATAACAGAAACATTAATTTGTTGAATATTTTTTTTTCATAATTCATTAATTTAAACCTAAACTCTTTTCACGGTATCACAACCTACAATTTAATGGTCCAGTGTGTGGCTAATAACATTATCACTCTGTAACTCGTAACATCAAACAATACCTGATTCTGCATCTTGCCAGATATGTCTCTAACTCATCTGAATTCAGGCAGCGACTACATCACATAACCTCGTCCTAGTCAGACAGTTTCCATATATGATCCTGTTGTCTCAGAACCTGTCATAGGGCCTTAATCACACGCTAGGTGGCCTGTTATAACTTTTTCAGCTAAGACCTCTATTCGTTAGGGCCTAGCAGTACCTATGTGTGGTGGTGTCCATAGAAACGACCTGTTTACTATGGGCTTGTCTGACTCCAGGTGAATTTTAGCAGGTGTGAGACGTACTTCATGGGTTGAGAGTGGGTTTAACAGGTGTGGAATAGTCTTGGGTAGTGAAGGTGAGATCATCAGTATTCTTGCAACAAGCAGGTGTGTGTGTGTGTGTGTGTGAGGTCAGCTACCCACTCTACGTATAGGGCGTTACTCATCTCTCTCTCTCTGGATTCCTTGACTCATAAGTGAATGATTTTTTCCCCCTGGCTGCTTACAAGACCTCATTAAAAGTATAAAAAGAATCACTATAGTATGACGTAACACTACCATGATGACGCCAGGTTGATAAAAATACCATCTGACGGGAAATTTACACCGATAAATTGGTTCATATAAAGGAAATCCTAAATATCTTGAAGAATAAACTGTTTATTAGACTGTATGGCAGCGACTGTGTGTAGGGGTAGGACTGGTACCCCTCACAGGCAGTCTTCCCCCCTACCCCCCCCACACTGGTCGTTAGTAAACAATATACACAGCCAAAGGTCTATATTCTACACTTGTTTACAATTGTGGCTTATCTTATCAAATTTTGTTTATGGCCGTTAATGGATGTTTGTTCTTCTCGTGTTTTAATTTACTTTATTTTAGTATTTCCTTATTTATGGTTTTATTTTCTCATGTTCTCATTTTTTATCGTCATTACTCGTGAGATTCTCTTCATTAGTGTTTCATTATTTTAATTATGTTATTCCCGTTTATCGTGTGTGCTTATATATATGATCGTTCTTTTAATAATTGTATGTTTGTTTACTTAATTGTAACCAGCTCCGTAAATCTTCACATAACACACTGACTTTTAAAACGATGATCTGTGGGGCGGGTTTATGATGACGAAGGCGCTACTGCTGGGTGATGATGGCGGGGAGTGTGAGAAGTAAACCAGGTGGTGGTGGGTGGGGGTCTTGCTGTGAGAGAGGAACACCCATAGTGGAACACAAGGCAGAGGCTATAGTGGTGGTCTTGATCCTCGCTACCCCTATGTTATATGGGGAAAAGTACTGATAGGTCAAACAACAGTCAAGAATTTTACTGTTTTTTTTTACTTTTTACTTTTTACTCGTGAATATAAACCAAATTTTAGCTACGTTTAATCTGGCTAAGTGTCCGCCTTTCCTGACCAAACTGATGTCTCTACTATAGGCAAAGAGGGAGACATTACCTGACTGTTTTAACCACGTAACCCCTGAACACTGGTAAGATTTATTCAACTTTCTCACGTACAGACACTCTGATGTATACCAGTTATTGTATGGTAATGAGGACCACGTCTCATGACTATGTATATTACTGATACATAATGAAAGAGTGACTTAGTTCTCGATGTATTTCTCATTTTGTTGCGAAATATTTAGTGAGAGAGATGAGGAACTCTCTCTCTCTCTCTCTCTCTCTCATAACCTCCATAAAGTCACAGCGAGATTACTTACATGGTGTCTGTCTGTCTGTCTGTCTGTACTCTAGAGGATGAACCACGTGGGCCAGGTTGTTCATATATGTCATTAATATCCCCTTTAGGTGTGCCAGGGTCAGGTTCCCGTATGGTCTCTCACACCCAAATTACTCTATATGACGCAGCAGTATCTCGGGCACGGACAATTATCTTCCAGGGAGGTTTTATTTCCAGATACACTTAATCGTTCTCATTATAAAGTTATTTTGAGAATGGTTACCTGTCTGTTTCCCCTCTTTGTCGTAAGTTAAGATATTTTAGTTAGTATGGTGTAAATGTTCCCGTTTTCACGCCGAAGTTAATGCTCAACTTTGGTTGTTATTAACCTGCCCGTCAGGTGTATGTTAAAAGTTAACGGTCTGGTAATTACAGGAAAATATAGTACAGTACTGTAATTATCGTAGTGAGGTAATTTCAGTACTCCCTGTAGGTAATGACCTGAAATGATGTAATTCCATGCCAGAAATATTACCTGCGTTTGGGTGTGCACACGTTCGAGTGTGGTCAGCATGCTCGTATTGCAAATGAGTGATCCCGAGTTTGCCTCTGTCTACCCAGCAGTAATTGGGTACCTGGATGTTAATGGATTTGCGGATTGTGTTCCGGGGTAATGGTTAGCTAGTGCAATTGGCGAGTTGTCCGGTCTTCTCGGACTATTCCTTGACAGGGTCATTCAGCTCGTTAACTTAGGGTGTGGGTGTTGTATTGGCAACAGCTTCTCCGCCTTAAACAAATTCACGCCAAGAGGGCCCTTGGGCCGGCCATCCTCGAACACGAGGGAAGACGACCATTATTCCCTGTATATGAATCTCTGTCCTGCGTGGCAGTGAGAGGTGATACCACCCTCACTGTCAAGACCTGCTGAATTACTCAGAATAGGCAAACTGTACTCCAAGCTTTGCCAATAAATTTGTTAAACATAAATATTCCCAGGTATGTATATGTGCTGGCTGTTAGTATGTAGTGTAGTTACCTATTCACAGCTGGGAGGACCAGGGGCACGCCGGGTACGACCCTTAGAACTGGAGGTAATTGTAGTATCCCCTTGGCCACCGCACCTCTGAAAAACTGTCCTTGAGGACGTCGATATTGCCTCCCCCCCCCAACACACATGCTATATATGTAACCTCCAGGATGGATTCATTCTCAACATTATGTGATTTTTTTACGAATCTTGTCCAGACATATACAAGCAGACTGTCGGGCGCTTCCGCTTGAGCGCTTGACCAAGTGTAGATTTATGATCGTATCACCTTTATATTAGACATATTTGTACTATTGGAATGATTCGTTCATTCAGTGTGTCTTGATATATCATGTAAACAATAATAATCCTGTATATTGCCAGTGAGTTTTATTTATAATATGAAGAGTAACGACAGCCATATTGGTTCTCGTCCTGCAGTTGTCAAATTATTAATATACTGAAGACGAAGTGAAATTTAAGAATATATACCTGGTACCTGTGGACCTACTAGTGACTAGAGAATAGGTGCGTCTCGGTAGGTGTGGAAGATCTTTAGGTGTGTCTCAACAGGTGTAGGAGCCACCAGGTGTGTCTCAACAGGTGTGGGATATCATTAGGTGTGTCTCAACAGGTGTAGGAGCCACCAGGTGTGGGACATCATTAAGTACATATCAAAAGGTATAGGAGCTACCAGGTGTGTTTTTTGGTTTTTGTTATTTATTTGCAAACGCATCTTTTTTCCGTCTAGCCTCGGTCACTGTTTGTCTGTCTTTCTCTTTTTTGTCTGTCTACCTGTCTGTCTCACTATTTGTTTATGTTTTACTGTATGTCTACTTGTCTGTGATTCTTTACACCTGACTGTCTTTGTCTGTCTGTCTGTTAACCACATTGCTTCTCTATTTCCCTGTGCCTGCATGTTTTTGTTCCTCTATGCCATTTTCTCCATCCACCTTTCTTACTCTTCCTGTTCATGTCTCTTCTCTTTTATCATCATCTCGGTAAACAAGGTGTCGATCCACTTGTCCCCATGGCGATAAATTCATTATTTTTACTGAAACTTAACTCGTGTTATTCCCCCTGACCTTAATCCAGCATACAGTGGCGATTTGTTTGCTATTAATGCCTCGCCAACCATAAGCCTACGAGGTCTACGCACCCAAGAGGTAGACACGATGTGTTCTCTCCGTCACAATAGGTGACGGGCGGTCGTGCGTGTACACACTGGCGAAGGCTGTGGCGGCCGGCGATTAGCAGAAGCGATAAGAGGGCTGAGGGTGTGTTTCTGGTGAAGGTGTATAAACGCGGATGATGAGGAGTGAATGACGGTATCCGGTCCGCTGAACCTCCTGTAAGGTACACAATACCCGCCTGATGAGGAGTTGGATCCCTTGTCGAGCTCTGCAAGCGATGCTCAAACAATGTGCTTAACTCCCCACAACCTGTCGGCCAGCACCGTATTCAGCAATCAATAACTGCCACAAACGCACCATCCACCTCTCTATAATCTCTTATTTGTTTGACGAGCTGAACAATAGACACCATCTCTCCTGGGTTTAACGACAGCATTAAAAGTTGTATGAAAAGGAAGCATAATTTTATTACACTGTAACCTGTAATTATCATGCTTAACGAACATTCTTCCTGGCAAACGACTCGGAACACTGGACCTTATGTTTAAATAATTCATATATATATATATATATATATATATATATATATATATATATATATATATATATATATATATATATATATATATATATATATATATATATCATGTAGATCCACAATGAAAACGTGGATAACATAAATCTTGATAAAATCACACGGGAAAAGGGAAACAACTGAGCACCTTAGCTTTCGTCTTTATTCAAGACATCTTCAGTTGCCTCTGAAGATGTCTTGAATAAAGACGAAAGTTAAGGTGCTCCGTTGTTTCCCTTTTCCCGTGTGATTTTATCAAGATTATATATATATATATATATATATATATATATATATATATATATATATATATATATATATATATATTATGATAATATAATAATAATAATTTTAGTGCCTGTGTGTGTAGAAAACGTGAATATTTTCCCGAAAGCTTGACTTTATCCATTAATTAAAGGCATTTCTTACGCGGTGTCCTGGAGTAAGTCATTGACCACTTCCGACTCGGAAAACCAAGAAGGTCATAAATTTCACCTTACAGTAAAACAGCAATGGTTGATAGCTGAGACAAATACAACTCAACACATCCCTTAGTGAACAATGGTGAGCCTCCACTGCTATAGGATGGCAATGATGGGTGGGTGGGGGCGTTTTTGTTAAACCATCTGGGGAGGCCGGGGGTCGTGTGCCACCCTGCTTTGTGTCTCCCAAGTACTCCCGGACACCTGAGGGGGAGTTTTATATTTTTAGCACAACAGCTCCCACCACCACCACCATCATCATCAACATCATCATCATCATCATCATCATTTAGGGAGTAAACCCTCCCTGACGTCATTCTTAAAACTCGACTTAAAGGACGACATGAGTTTAGGTCCGCCGGGTCGTGGATAGTTTGTTTACATCGTCACTTGAAATCGTGGTGGTGATGCTTGGAGTGTGGCAGGACGTGGGAGGAAGGGTGATGTGGAGGAGGGGGGGGATTATTGGAGGGATATGGAGGGAGTCTCCAAGGTGAGGAAGTCGAGTTTTGAGCCGTGTGGGAAGCTGTGGGACTAGTAAGGAGGTCCGGCGGGGTGTCACAAAACCAGTGAAGCGAAAGAGGTTGACACAAACATGAGAATTTGTGGGAGAGTTTGAGTGGGAGGGAAGAGAGGTACGAGGAGGGATCGTGGAGAGAAATGAGGAAGACAAACAAGGAGTGGGCGTCAACAACGAGGTAAGAGGAAGAGGAGGAGGTACAAGGGGCGGTGTGAGACGGAGAACCAAAAATAAAGCAAGGAATACGTAGACCAGGAGGACTTACTCAACCAGGCACAAGAAAGACGAAAGAAAGCAAATGAGAAGAAGAAGAAACAAAGGAAGGAGGAGGAAGGAGAAGAATGAATAAAGTAGAAAGACGAAGGTAAGACTCAAGAGACAGGCTCAGGACAGTAGCGGCATGAGAGGAATGCAGAATGGCTAGGCGTTTAGACGTCTGCGAACTGAATAAAGGCGCTCAAGCCCTGTGGCCTTCATGCATATGTTGATTGTCTTCATTCACAAAATCCTGAGTTTGTTTACAGTGAAGCTCAGAATCAGGATTTGTCTACAATGAATCCCAGAATCATGAGTTGTCTGCAA
The DNA here is from genome assembly GCA_958450375.1 of Homarus gammarus. Taxonomy (NCBI): domain Eukaryota; kingdom Metazoa; phylum Arthropoda; class Malacostraca; order Decapoda; family Nephropidae; genus Homarus; species Homarus gammarus. Next base: position 677,572 of record CAUDMG010001831.1, read on the forward strand.
TGAACCACAAATGAGTTAGAAAGTTTATGAGTCATGGAGTTTATGAGTTAGATAATAATTTATGAGGCAGAGAATTTGAGTTACAAGACGAGCTGCTCTTGAAGACGTTTTGTGAGGAAGAAACAAAAGACTATCGCGAGAAAGAAACGTCAGGTACTACTTATTGTTGTATAGATTTCGTGACCATGAAAGACAAATACACATTGACGCCCATGACCTCGCCTACACCCATACCCGCGCCTACATCCACACCCACACACCCACGCCCAGACACCCACACATTACTTATTGCTTCATGCTCCCTTGGATAAACGAGGCAGTTTAGACTTCCGGTGCGTAACTATCTCAAGGCTGTTTTGTGACGTCACTTTACCTAAGATGTCATTTTACCCATGATGTCACTTTTGCCCATAATGTCATATTTTACCCACCTGTGTCTATTTGTCTATCTGCCTGTTAGTCGATTTACTTGTTTGTCGATTTATCTTTGTTTGGATTTTCCTCTTAATTATTAATAGTAGGTACGGTACAGGTAATAAACTAGTACCTGTTCATGTACTCACCTGTCATGTACTCACCTGTTCATGTACTCACCTGTCATGTACTCACCTGTCATGTACTTACCTGTTCATGTACTCACCTGTTCATGTACTCACCTGTCATGTACTCACCTGTCATGTACTCACCTGTCATGTACTTACCTGTTCATGTACTCACCTGTCAGTCGCAGCTGTTTACTGACGTGTTGTTGTTGTTTACTTTTCCAGGCAGCTTCACGACAACAAGATTCACACCATTGAACGAGGCGCCTTCCAAGACCTACGGCAGCTGGAGCGTCTGTAAGTACCCCCTCTCTTGCTCTTCCTGGTCACATGGATTCCAGTAGGTTCTAGTTTTAATAGGTTCCAATTATAAGGTCCAGTTCTAATAGGATCCAATTCTAGTAAATTCCAATTCTAGGTTCCAATTCTAATAGGTTCCAGTTCTATTAGGGTCGAATTCTAATAGTTTCCCCAGTTCTCAGAGGTTCCATTTCTATAGTAGGCTCCAGTCCTCTAAGCTTAAGTTCTAAGGTTCCAACCCTTATAGATCCCACCCTAGTTATAATAGATTTCAGGTCTAAAGATTCCACTCCTATATGCTCTAATGCTAATAGATTTCAATAGCTATAGGTTTTTTATAATAGGCACTAGCCGTAATAAGCATCACTCCTAATAGGCACCAATTCTATACATTCCCATTCCTAATAGATTCCAACCTGACCATTGGAACCCATTTTTTAGCCTAGGAATGTATTTGGCCCGTTATTTCTGAGTTCGTTCCCTGCAGTGAGCTTAACAGTAGCTTAGTACAGGCTGGAGAACGTGTTGATTGGCCTGTGGTGCTGTGAGCTAGCTGTTACCCACCCACACACCATACACGGCTTTAGTGTTGACTTTGTTGGTACTGCTGTTAATTATATCGGTACTGCTCTTTGCTCTATTATATTGTTCCATTGGTCTATTGATTACGTGGGTACTATATTATGTATTATTTATGATGTACTACAAGACCATTGAGGTTTAATTCAAGCTGAAACAGTTAATATAGTCAAGATTATAAGGTACAGATTATAGAGATATGAACAAATATTCGTTTCTAAACCTATTTCGAAACTGCACCGAACCCAAACGAGATACTACAGTGCCATATATGAATCGTCAAGCAATTCTGATGTCTCGTTCCAGCAGTTCCGAGTCTCAGCCAATGTATATAGACTTTTATTATTTGTGAATGTAAACAAATAATATTGAACATGGGTGAATCTTTTTTGGCGGTTGTAAAGTCTCTTGAAAAGGATACTTCAGGAACGCCTTTTGAGATTAGAATGATCAGAGAAGGTGAAGGATTATCTAGTTTATGGCAAATGTATGATAGTTTACCTGATATGAGGTACAAGGTGATAATTAACAACCAGCTCTTGTCAACATCCACCTAGCTTATCTCCTCCTCCTCTTTCTTTCTTTCTTTCTTCATCGCCTTCTTTTTTCTTCTCCTCTTACTCTTTCTTCTTCTTCTCCTCCTCCTCCTCTTTCTTCACCCCCTCCCCTCCTACCCCTCTCCCCATCCTCCACTCCCCTTCACCCCCTCCCCTTCACCCCCTCCCCTCCACCCACTTCTCCACCTCCCCTTTCTCTTTTTTTTCATATGTCGCCATCGATCGATCGCGACAATATTTTTGACCTAACCCGGACCTGGATCAAGATAGCCTACGATTCCATCAAGTTGATTTAGTCCGGTCTGGCAATTGTCGACGCAGCAAGACGCGATCAACCGATAATGGGGACTTGTTCGGAACCCCGCCAGAAACTGTACATCGTGGCTGTCCAGATTTATAACATAGACGGTTTGATGTGGTTAGATTAGGTTCAATTGGATAAAGTTGAGTTTGGGTTGGGTTGGGCTGGGCTGGGCTGGGTTTGGTTAGGATAGGTTATGTTATATTGAGGAGGGTTAGGATAGGCTGGGATAGGTAAATTTGGATAAGTTTCGGTTGGGTTTAGGTTGGGGCTAGATTAGGTTCGATTAGATTGGGTTAGGTTAGATTGGGTTGGGTTAAATTAGATTGGGTGAAATTAAATTAAATTGGGTTAGTTTAGTTTAGGTTAACGTGGGTTAGGATAGGGTTGCTGACACGTACTTGGTGCTGACGTTTAACTATCGCTGACGTCTACCTATCTCTGACGTCTATCCTTTGCTGACGCCTACCTATCGCTGACGTCTACTTAGTGCTTTTACCTACCTGGTGCTGACGCCTACCAGTGCTGCTGACGCCTGCCTGGTGCTGACGCCTACCAGTGCTGCTGACGCCTACCAGTGCTGCTGACGCCTGCCTGGTGCTGACGCCTACCAGTGCTGCTGACGCCTGCCTGGTGCTGGTGTCATACGCGTATCTGTCAGTTTTTCAGTTTCTCTGCCTTGTTTAGGTTCTGGTTGTGTTCTGTTTAGTGTCTATCTGCAGTGAAGTGTTTTAAAGTGCATTAACAGTGTGCAGTTTAGTGGTACACGCACTGAACTGTTTACCTGTTCATATTTTAGAGACGCAGCAACGGGGCCTTTTGTTTCTCGGGGCAGCCCATTGTTGTTTGAGGTGTAATTAAACTGGGACAGGTTGTTTGTGTGACTCAGTACCACCACCTGTAAATATTTGTTCGCTCTACCTCAAGTTGTTTGGTGTGGTGCTTGAAGAGTGTGTGTGTGTGTGTGTGTGTGTGTGTAGGGGGGAGGATGTATGTTTGTGTGTGTTTTGGGGGGTCAGCAACACCCACGTTCGAGTATGACATTCCAGTGTGTGTTGTGAGGAAGGTGTGTGTGTGTGGGGGGGGGGGGGGGTTGTGTGGAAGGTGTGTGAGGGGGGGTGTTGTGTGGGGGGAGATATGTGCTTTTAGTGGAGCCATCAACACCCAAGTTCAGGTAACATTGTGTTGTGGTGTCATGGTCGTATAATAGCCACAGGTAAGAACGAAATATCATCAACAGGTGTATCACGCTCTCGTTCCTCTCGTCAGCTGGAGTTGATGTGTGAGAGGTGATGTTCAGGGGAGCGTTCAGTGTACATACGTTTTTGTTCAGCGGAGGCAGGCATGAATAGTATGCAAATTAAGAGAGGAATATTTAAACCGTAGTTGAGTAGAATACACTGTGTGACGAACGTGAGGTAGTGACTGTATAGTAAGGTAGGGGGAGGGAGAGGTGGAGTGAAGGGGAGAGGGACGGAAGGACGGACGGAATGAGGGGAGAAAATAGGAGGGAGGATGGTAGCAGGCGGGGAGGGAGGGAAACCGGGATGGAGGGAGAGATAGATGAAGGAATTTCTAATAATCTTCGAGACAAGGTCAAGAGGGTGCATAAACTGACCAGCCGACCCTCCCTCTCGTCCTTCCTCCATCTCATTTATCCTCCACGTCTGAGTACTTCAGTATCCTCCTGTACCAGCACTGGACCCAGGGAAGGCCAGTTCGTTAGTTTGTACAGTACAGTATAGATATAACCACCAGGTCCTGGCCTACACACTGGTCCCCGACCCTCCTGCCCTCGCTGTTGTTGTCTTGAGCTGCTTTAACTATACCAGGATATTAAACACTGAGTGGATATATAGCATTCGCCTCCCGTCTTAAGGGTTGCTGCTCGCCCCTGGGGCATCCCCAGTCTACCCAGCTGTGTTTGGGTACCGTGCCTGGTTTTACTGTTGGGGAAGTGAAGACTTACGAGTGCAATATCAGCCCCTCTCCTCATGTCTACCGAGAGCAAAGTATTTACTGTGCTTTAACAGCACTGCCCCTAACGGGCCACCAGGCTTATTTACCGATACTTCTTATTCTACCTTCCCTCCATTCCTCCACCCCATGACCCCCTCCTCCATCACCTCACCCCCTCCTTCACTCATTCACCCTTCCTCCACCCCTTTACCTCCCCTTCCACCCAGTTCCAATCGAAAGGTTTCACCTTCCAAGAAGAACTGCGACCAAAGATACATTATACCTGTGTGTACACCCCAGTAATTAAGAGGCGAGTATCAGTATGATCCTCACCTTGACTCGCTGGTGGAAGAGTGAGTCTGTGTGGCTGAGCCAGACTCGCTCCCTCACACCACCAAACTAGGAAGAAATCTGTCAGCGTCTGTGGGTGTGTTTTAAGTCTTATTAAACCTGACCTTTAAGCTGCACCTCTTGACTCACTAAGTTGTTTCTTCTCCTAATTGATTCTCTTGTCTCGCAGCTCATATTGTATTTACGGCCGTCATTTCACCAGTTTCGTTGGGTTGTTGGTCAAGTGGAACCCAGTCCTAATCTAGTCTAACGTTATTCGTAAGATTTGGGGTAATAAGGATTAGGTTACGTTAAAACCGGTGTCCCATTAGGACTGGTTTAAAAATTTTAATGATCATATTCAGTTGAATTGATAGGACCGAGGCCCATTGTAACTGGGCTGCAATCCTAATTTTAAGAGTAAGTCTAATTAGGGTCTGTTAGGACTGGGCCCAAATCCATTGGTCAGTTTAGGTCTAATTGAAACCTATTAATACTGGGGCTTATTTAAACGGTCACCTGAATGGTCACCGACCTATCACAGACGTTTGTTTGCCTCTCTTATCTCTACCTGTGACTCGCCTCCCCCACACCTGCCACAGTAAGTAGACAATATGTACTGTCCTTGGTCTCATTACACCTGGAGAGAAAACCAAGACCATATATAGACGATGACCTTTCTGCAAGTAGTCCTCATCTTTAACACCACAAGCTTAACACACTAGTAGTCGAGCCAGGAGCACTTTACTTACGATAAGAGTATAATGGCTTATTAATGGATGGCTCGGGACAGGTGCCCTTTGAGACCTGCCCTAGAGGTCAGAGTTGACATCTCCGTGACCTGGAGAACAGCGGAGGTTTGACCAGGCTTGAAGGTCGAAGTAATGGAGCGAGACGGGGAGGACGACGAGATCTATGCAGTGTTGCGCCTCCCAGAAGGTCGATGGATACTTGTTTATTGAGGGTGAAAGGTGTATAGAGAAGGTTTGCGGGTGGTGGAGGATAATAAAGTCCCTGTGGGTCGTGCTGTTGAGGGCAGGGTAGTGGAGCAAGACAGTGGAGGTCAGTGACGTTACGGTGTTGAAAATCGAGATAGGAAATTCTTTCGTCTTCCAGGAGACAGTGGGAGTGTAGTGATGAGAGCGAGATAGTGGAGAAAAACATCGATCTTCTCGTCCCCCAAGAGGCCGAGTGGTGTGATGATGGGGGCGTGGTAGTGGTGAGAGACACAGTATAGGCCTCTCCGTCTCCCAGTAGGCTGAGGCGTGGGTCGTGTGTGTTGGTGGAGGAGAGGAGCGAGGCCGAGGGGGTGAGTGAGGTAACAGTGGCCATGGTGCTGGTAATGGTCCAGTGGGCAGGTCAAGGCCCAGACCCGCCTGGGATAAACGAGAGGAGCTTATGATGGGCCGAGGAACACTCACCCTCTCTGCATCCTAATGGAGTAAGAAAACTGTATCTTTATTCTCTAGTCTTCTTCTGTTTTCGTTTGGTTTAGGATTTTTAGATCAAGGGAAGCAGAGAGCAGGACAAAGGGATGTAATGGTATAGTGGTACAATACGAGAGTAGAAATCGATATGAAATTGGTGAAACAACGAGAAGTAACACCACATACGATCATCTCCTCAACTGATATATGACGATTCGGGTGTGTGTGTGTGTGTGTGTCTCACCTCTGTATCCTAAAGTAGATGAACTCACACATAAGAAAAATCCTCAGCTGAATACACTCTGATTAATAGCTCAGAACTTGTATTAAACGATGCCAACATTTTCCTTCTCATTCCGAGTAATGTATAAGCTTAAAAACGTACCTAAAACAGCTTAAAGAACTCGTTTTATCTTCCCGGGAATACACACGGCGGAGTTATATCCCAATTCATGGCAGGAAATTACATAAAAGAATTAATGGGTAACTGATGTAAAAACACGATATAATGAGCAAAATAAACGGTAATAAGCAGGAGTGAAATGGCTTGGTCAGAAAACTATAGTAGTAATATATGATAAATTTCAACTTTATTACCAACAGATACAAATTTAAATCACGGAGAAACCAAGTGAAGGTTAACAAAGACCTTAGACGATTTCTCTATTTTCTCCACACATTTCCTCACCAACCAGAGGAGGGAGGTCATGCTAGCTGCAATTGACAACAGCTTACATGATCAAGTTGTCGCCTAAAAACATGGTTATAGATCAAGCCGCTGGAAGAGGAGGAGGAGGAGGAGGAGGAGGAGGAAGATGAGGGGAGGGAAGAAGAGAGGAACGAGGAGGAGGAGGAGGAGGAGGTGGTGTTAAGGTAGACATCTCCTTCCAAACCTGACGTAATATTTTAATTTCACGTGAGAGAGAAACCACGACGTCCCCCTTAATTAACCCATTAGTGAGTTGATCTGCCTGTATAGCTGATGAAGGAGGGACCACAACAATGCTCCCCCGTCCGGCCACAGCAGTATTCTTCCCCGTCCTGCATTCAATTGTTCTGTTGAGCCGCATCAGGACGGTCGACCAGTTACGTAGGCGCGGGGGACGAGGTGGTGGTTATGGTGTGTAGTGCTGGGTGACGCTGATATTGGCGACCTGGATTGTTGGTGGCAATATTGAGGTGGAAGTCCTGTCTGATGGGGAGCAATACTGAGGTACTGTCTTCATTTTGAGGATAGTAGGTGGTGTTGGAGTAGTATTGACAGTAGGTGGTGTTGGAGTAGTATTGACAGTAGGTGGTGTTGGAGTAATATTGACAGTAGGTGGTGTTGGAGTTGTATTGACAGTAGGTGGTGTTGGAGTAGTATTGACAGTAGGTGGTGTTGGAGTAATATTGACAGTAGGTGGTGTTGGAGTAGTATTGACAGTAGGTGGT
>CAUDMG010001831.1:687500-807500 GCA_958450375.1 Homarus gammarus
TGATCGCTATAAGAACAGCCCAGTCCCAACCATTGTAAAAATTATCAATAACTTGTAATAAATCAGTGTATTCACTCCCAGTAAACACTGCTCCTTACACTGTCACTATGTTGAAATGAACTGTAGTTTGAGCTTTTCCCCATCTAAGTTATTATATGTCTTATTTGTGTCACTTATGTTACTTGTATATTATTTGTAATTCGTAACCCATTCCCCAAATATGTAACTGTATATTTTCAGCCTTCTGGCTGCCAAGTTCCTTCAATAAACCGTTAATTATTATTATTATTATTATTATTATTACACACACACACACACACTCTAAGTGAACCTAAATCGAAAGGGACTAATCAACGGTCAGTAATTTAACAGTAAATCACTCTTGGTGAACTTGAAGGACTGGTTTAATGTGTGTGTGTGTGTGTGTGTGTACATCTTCCCCGTTGTTGTTTTAGTGTGGTGGCCAATCAGAAGGCTCCTGATCTCAAGGTATCTCACGTAGAAACTCTCTTATTGTCATTCTAATCAGAGACTGACGGCTGACACCTGACGAGCGGAGGAACATAATATAAAAACAAGAGAATCATTAAGAAAAAAAGATGAAACGATTTAAAAAAAAATAATGAAATGACAAGGATAGAAAACGCCCCCTAAAACATTCCAATTGGTTATCAATTTCTTCATCACCTCTGTTATCTATTCCTTCGTTCAGCGTCCCATAAAGTATCGTTCATTATTTTTTTTAATGCCTTGGAATTCCCTTAACTAAGGAGGCATCAGTAGACGAGGATGGTCTGGATTCTCATAAAGATCCCGGGATTTTAATTTTATCTCTGCTGTTAAGTGAGTGTGTCTTGTTAAAGCAAAGTCTAAGGGTAATTTTGTCGCCATTTTGGATGTTGTTTTGTGTGTGTTTTAGCTTAAGTGAGTTAATTAGATGCGTCCATATATCTTTAATTACGAGGGAATTTTTAACTGACGAACCTATGAGAGTCTTACCTTTCTGTTTTAAGTGAAGTCAAAGAGCCTGAAGATAATTAATCTCCATGAGTTTATGTCACCTTAAGATTAACCAACCTAACGCTTCCTGGGTTAAGTTAGGATTAGGTTAGGTTAGGTTAGGTTAGGTTAGGTTAGGTTAGGTTAAGTTAGGTTAAGGTAGTATTAGTGTGATTCATCTTCAAGTTTAAATAAGCAAGGGGGGGGGGGGAGTAATCTTAAGGTGAGTCATACTTTTATACCATTACGAGAACAAATTAACTTACGAGCCTTTGAGAGTCTTAGCACCAGGTGGGGGTTGTCTGTCCTGAGTAATTTTTATTTGATTTAATTTTATTTTTGGGTTATTCAGTCGGCATAAGAATTTACGGTAGCCTAAAAAACTCGCTGGTGTGGTAGATGGCTGGTAGATGGTTTAGGGTGAGTGGTAGATAGTTGACTGATAGAATGTCTTGGAGGATGGTGGTAGATGGGTGACTGGTAGAATGTCTTGGGGGATGGTGGTAGATGGGTGACTGGTAGAATGTCTTGGGGGATGGTGGTAGATGGGTGACTGGTAGAATGTCTTGGGGGATGGTGGTAGATGGGTGACTGGTAGAATGTCTTGGGGGATGGTGGTAGATGGGTGACTGGTAGAATGTCTTGGAGGATGGTGGTAGATGGGTGACTGGTAGAATGTCTTGGAGGATGGTGGTAGATGGGTGACTGGTAGAATGTCTTGGGGGATGGTGGTAGATGGGTGACTGGTAGAATGTCTTGGGGGATGGTGGTAGATGGGTGACTGGTAGAATGTCTTGGGGGATGGTGGTAGATGGGTGACTGGTAGAATGTCTTGGGGGATGGTGGTAGATGGGTGACTGGTAGAATGTCTTGGGGGATGGTGGTAGATGGGTGACTGGTAGAATGTCTTGGAGGATGGTGGTAGATGGGTGACTGGTAGAATGTCTTGGAGGATGGTGGTAGATGGGTGACTGGTAGAATGTCTTGGGGGATGGTGGTAGATGGGTGACTGGTAGAATGTCTTGGGGGATGGTGGTAGATGGTAGGTTGGTAGACTATCGAGGAGGGACCGGTCGATGGCTGGTAGTACCTAGGAGAGAGTGAGAGATGGCTGGCAGGTATAATTGAGACAAGAGACATGGTGACTCAGGGGAGACAAATGGTTGCCTAAAGTCTGACACACACACACACACACACACACACATACACACACACACACACACACCAGTGTCTGCGCTCTCCACAGCCCACGCCCTCCACAGCCCACGCCCTCCACAGCCCACGCTCTCCACAGCACATGCCCTCCACAGCCCACGCCCTCCACAGCCCATGCCTCCCACAGCCCATGCCCTCCACAGCTCATGCCCTCCACAAATCCACGCCCTCCCCAAACCCACGCCCTCTCCAGCCCACGCCAACAGTATGATAAATGTGATGTATTGAAGAAGATATTAATGGAAATGAACCTTGGCGTGTGTGAAGGTTTAAAGCTCACATTGTACAGTATATATTTATTAATACTAAATAAGCGAGAAAGAATTATTGAGGGAGTCTATACCTGCATTAGTCACTATTGGTCGTTAAATATCGTTTCCAGGTGTATTTATGTGGAGTATTAAATAAGTAAAGGTAACCCGAGAAATAGCCTTAAGCTGCGTTAGTGAGGATGGTTTGAGGGGTTCAGTTGTGGGGGGTGCAGTGTGGAGTTGGTCGTATGATGGGGCCAGGGGCGACGAGGAGGTAAAATGAAATTCTCTCAGTGGGTCAGTTAGTCAGGAGAGGCGCCCATTGAGCTAACTAACACAACCAATAATAATGGTGGTAACAAACCCGGCAGGACGTTCCCTCGTTAAGAAGTAAATGGAGGGGCATCCTATTTAAGGAACCCCCCTAAGACGCCCTGGACCCTAGGATATATTAATGATTCTCTCTCTCTCTCTCTCTCTCTCTCTCTCTCTCTCTCTCTCCCGCTGTTTCACGTGCGGGATCAACATAAACATTTAATTTAGCTGCGGTGGGCGCGCCTCTGACCCCCCCCTCCCTGTGCCCCTCCCCATCCAGGCTTCCCCTGCCCCGCCTCGCCCCCACTGCCCCGCCTCGCCCCCACTGCCCCGCCCCCACGATGCATCGGACGCTATTACAAATTATCATAAAATGCAATCAGCTCGGCATCCTCCTCTCCTCCTCCTTCTCTTCTTCTTCTTCCCTCCTCCTCTTCCTATTATTATTTGATAATTTCTTCGTCCTTCTTTTTCCTCCTCCTCCTCTTTCTAATCTCTCCCCTTCGCCTCGCTCTTTTCACCTCAACTCTGACACAACAAAAGTGTTTTGTGTGTCAAATCTCACTCCCTATTTCCTTACATTCTTTTCCTTCCCTCCCACTAGTTCCCCAATAGGAGGAAACAGTACCGCATACGCCCCATCCAAATATGCGTCCATGCGTCCCTATGCGTCCGCTCATACGTCCGTCCGTGCGTCCGTCACTGCATTCCTGCCACCGTTGGTCCAACCTTTGGTCCGTCTGTCTAAAAGTTGTAAACACACGAGAACAGGAACAAACTCTCCCTGAATCTTAACTAAACTTGGCAGGTCTATAGATCACAACAACATCACAAGACGACTTTAATAATCACCATTTTGTGTCATCACTGTCTAGAGTTATGGCCTCTTGGACCCTATAGTGTTGAGGAAGGAGACTCGACCATCTCTCCTGCTAACCTCATACCAACTGAACCTGTCGTATTAGCTTCCAGAAGATAATATACTAAATTATATTTCCTGGAAAACTTACCCCTTTCGTCCGTTCGTCTTCCAGTACAAGATTAAAGGCTGGTGGTGAAGAGTTGTGGTGGAGGAGTGAATGTACACGCTGCTTGTCGAAGATGATGGTAATTTGTGATGGTGCAGGCGGGTTGTTAGTAGTGATGGTAATGATGGTGATGGATCAATCGTTGTTGGGATCTTGAGGGAGGGGGGGGAGGGGGTTGGTGGTGGTGGCTGGGGAATGTCGTAGTTGTGAAGAATAGAGGTGGGGAACTGGAGAGGACTGGTGGTAGTGATGAAGGTTGTGGTGGTGGGGATGATGGTAGTGATCGTGGTGATGGTGGTTGTGGTCGTGGGGATAGTGGTAGTGGTCGTGGTGGTGGTGGTGGTAATGATTATCATGATAGTGGTCGAAATAGTGATGGTGGTCGTGGTGCATCTGGTTATGATGTTGGTAGCGGTCGTGGGGATGGCGGTAGTGATCGTGGTGATGGTGGTTGTGGTCGTGGGGATAGTGGTAGTGGTCGTGGTGGTGGTGGTGGGGAGGCGGCCGGCGAGGTACCCGACCAGAGGACATTAAACAACTTAAAAGGTACAATTTGCATCGGAAAAACATGACCTGTGGGACGCTTATAATTATGTCATGACTCCTCCCATACCCAGGTGGCCGAGGAGGAGGAGGAGGAAGAGGAAGATGGAGAAGAGGAGGAGGACGATGGAAAAGTGGAAGAGGAGGAAGTTGTAGAAGTGGAGGAGGAGGAAGATGTAGAAGTGGAGGAAGAGGAAGAGGTAGAGGATGCAGAAGAGGAGGAGGAAGATGGAGAAGAGGAGGAAATTATTTAGATAAGGAAAAGAAGCAATAAGTTAAATAGGAATATTATGAAGAGAAAAAAGAGTTAAAAGAGTTGGAGAATAGAGATAAAGGGGAATTAAAGAGAACCTCAAGAGAAAAATAGAGGATAAAGAATAGTGGAGAAGAGAGGATTAGGATAAGAGAAAAGAGAAGTGGACCGTTGGTACACTAAAAGGTGGATAAACACAACACACGATGATGTAATATAACTCTTGTGTCCCAGCCATAGAATTTAGTGAGGGAAGAGTGGCAGTTACCGATCCGTCTGTAGATACGAACTGTCTTGTCCGGACGATAACTTCAGAAAGACTTCATGGACAGGGATGAAATTTGCTTTACAGCCTTAAGTCACGAATGTTCAGGTCAAGTTCGATAATCAGAGTTTTTCGTCTTTATTTACCAGAGTTACGATCCCATGTTCCAGCTACGATTTTTTTTTCTTTTTTTTTTTTTTTTACCCCGTGAAACAAGTCGTCTCCTTCACTGATTAATTTTATGTTTTTTTCGTTTTTTTTATGACATGAATTACAAACAAGGGATGTCGAATGGATACAACACTCTCCCCCTATTCTAAGTATCGTTGGTTCGTACCTCGAATACCCTTCAGTTCACCCAGCTGTGAATGGGTACCTGACTTTGTAGTTGGGGAAATGAAGGGGATTCAGTACAGTGCCGTTCACTTCGCTTCTTTATGGACAAAAGCCTCAGTCTCCAGTTTCACAGGGAAATGAAAACTCAGACAAGTCTCAAGAAGCAACCTCTGAAATGTAGTCGGGTAGAAGGAGGAGGGGACGGGTAAGAGATAAGGAATAAGGAGAAGGAGGAAGGGAGGGGTAAGAGATAAGGAGGAGATAAGGAATAAGGAGGAGGAGAATGGACAGCATAAAGAATGAAGCAGAACTCAACACTCAGAGGATGATGAATATATTTCCTCCCTCCCTCTCTAATGTATTTCAGAATGACTAATATTTGCTCTGGGCCTCAGGTAAACTCTCTCCTCACCTGCCTTCTTTATCGCCTCATCAATTCTCCCGTTATTTATTGTTCTTCATTCCTGTCTGCCTGTCTATCTGTCTGTCTGGACGGCAAAAAAAATCGTAGGGATATATTTTGTTATTGTATTTTTATTGTTTTCGGTGTTTGGTGATTAAGAAAATAACATGATTTTATTCTGTATTTTAATGGGATTTTTTTTTTCATTATTTTTTTGGTGATTTTGGATTTTTTTTTTTAAGGATTTGTCTAATTTGCTCGTAATTGAGAGTCTCGAAAGGGAAAAAAATAACATCGGATGAATATTTACCACAATTTAGTATTTTTCCACAACTAAAATTATTAGAATACAGCTTTTTTTCCTTGTCATTTATAATTAATTAACATAGACCATATTTTCAACTCCAATCTGATTGTAACCTTACCTAACCTAACCTAACCTAACCTAACCTAACATAACCTAATCTAACCTAACCTTAATTCCCGACTAAATTTCACCTCCACTGGATATTTTTAACAAACAAATTAATAACATATTCCTATAGCCAATAATTCATCTTCGAATCTATATTTAAAATTAATTTCAGGCCAAGTTTTAATTTCCTAAGAGGGAGGGGGGTGGAGGGAGGGGGGTGGAGGGAGAGGGGTTGAGGGAGGGGGGGTGGAGGGAGGGGGTTGGAGGGGAGGGGTCTTACAAGCCTTTGTTTATCTCGGTATTAAATTTTAGGTCAGGTCGTAAATTCGTGCCGCTGTGCCTTTGTTTTGGGGTGATGGCAGAAACCTATGTGAGTCGTCATTGGTAATTGTTTGTGGCTCATCGACAAAATAGATTAGATGGATAGATAGATAAATTATGGTATATGAGATAGGCAAGTATATACATAGGTTAAATAACTTAAGATAAATAGTGAATTTCTCTTCCATTCTTCCTCTTATTTTCTTTTTTTTCATTTCATTTTTTTTATTTTCCCCATCCATCTGTTCTCTTTCGTCCATTCTCCCTCGTCCTTAATTTCTTCCCCACACCTTCACCCTGCCCCACACACACACACACCCTGCCACACACCCCACACACCCCACCCTCACCCCCACACACCTCACCCTCACCCACACACACCCTCACCCTCCCCTCACCCTGGCACACACCCCACCCTCACCCCCACACACACCCTCACCCCCACACACCCCCACCCTCACTCCCACACACCACCCCTCACTCATACTTTGTTTACGCTAACTACCGGACTCGGAATTAGAATAATGATAGCTACATTATTTCCCGGGGCGAAACATACCCACGCCCTATCCAGAGTCCTCAGTCGGGGGTCGGGGGGGGGGGGGGGGGGAGGGGGTATTAGGAGGTAAGGGTAGGGACTCTATTTATCTATTGAGAGCTAAAAGTGGGTGTGGGGACACTTGTAGCTTGTAACCTCTATATTTAGCTGTGGATGTGAACCTTTGGATTTAATTTATTGGCTCCTGGAGAACGACATTTACTGCTGTGTGAGCGTAAGTCCCAGTAAGGAAGAGTTTTATTGGCGTTAGTAAATAGTGAGTGAGTGGAGATGTGTTGTCTGGCCTTCACCTGTATGTTGCTGTCAGGTTTAATGCTTTATAATGTTGCTGTGAGTGTTGGGTTGCCAGGAATTCTTCTTCTTGTGTTACTCATGAAGGTGGGTGAGTAGGGCGGCCAGTGCTTTCTTGTGTCAAATTATACACGTTTGTCCACATTATAACTGGCGAGTGGTAAGGGCAACAGTGTTTATACTTAGGATATATATTTTTCCGTAACATCTCCTCGACTTATCGTTTTTTTTTTCTTTTTTAGTCGATAGGTCACAAGTGTAGGCAGGGTCAACACTCGGCAAGCATCAATATCCACAGCATAACTTGAGAATAGAAAGACTTACAATATTAAGAATAGGTCAAAATATTCAGCATGACACTCCCCCGGTGCTGTTATATGTTTGGTGTCAGAAGGTCAAAGTTTTACACAATGCAATACCCGGAGTGACCTGACACCTTCCTCGAGTGCAGTCTTGTTAGGTCCTGACCGGAGGGATATTCGGTGTATGTTTCTATATCTTCTACACTCAAAAGTTGACTGTCTGTAATCATCAGTTAATAAAATCAACACTATTAATAACTTTCAACTAAATCTTACGAGTCTTGGTACAAATGGTGTATATGAATGGGTGGTGTAGCAAAGATGGTTCCACGCCAATATTTTCTCTTCTCTCTGTTTTTTTTTATAGGGCAAAGTTATAGTCCTTTGTTGTCTAATAAGCCGCACCCGAGGTTGAGGGAAGTAACATATCCCTTTTAAAATGATTCTTACATATTAAAACTTTCCTATAACACATTAGTTTCTTTTTATTTTATTTTTTTTCCTTTTTTTTTACAATACATTTCCACTCATTGCTAACACCCCCTGACAAGCTTGAAAAATTACAGGTGTGTGCCCTAAATTATGTTTAATGAGTGGCCCACGTCACGGTCCTTGCTTGAGGAAGACTGTTAATTATACTCATTATATGTGGGAGTATAATTGATGGCCTCCGAGAATATGTGTGACCAGGTCGTGGTAATATAACTTGGTGGAGGTGCAGCCTCAAGCCCGCTTAATTATCTCTCAAAAACTGCCACTTGGAGAGCTGGAGGTATGTCGGTGTCTAGTGTGGAGGGTCGAGTCATAGTAGACCCCAGTCTTAATTGGCTCTAACCTGACTCGAGTGAACCTAACCTAACCTGACTCGAGTGAACCTAACCTAACCTGACTCGAGTGAACCTAACCTAACCTGACTCGAGTGAACCTAACCTAACCTGACTCGAGTGAACCTAACCTAACCTGACTCGGGTGAACCTAACCTAACCTGACTCGAGTGAACCTAACCTAACCTGACTCGAGTGAACCTAACCTAACCTGACTCAACTGTACCTAACTCAACAGAACCCAACCCAACCTAACCTAACTTAACCTAACCAAGATTATTTAACTTAATTTAACCAAACCCCACCTTACCTTACCTTACCTTACCTTACCCATTAAGATTGAGCCAATTAGGACTGGAGGCAAATCCTATTTACATATACTGTACAATAGGTAAGATAAGGTAAAGTTCCAATCATAATGGGTCACGATTCTAATGGGTTCTAATCCTAATAGTTAAGCTAAAGTAGGCTAGGTTAGGTTAGGTTTGGGGCTATGTTACGTACAGCCAGCCAGCCAGGTAGGTAGGTGGGTGGGTGGGTGGGTCCTCTCCGTAACCTTGCCTTGGTATACAGAATTTATCCCGGGGTCAGAAGCCAGATAGATTTATAAACACTTCTGACCTTTCCCGAGTGAAGCTGTGTCAGTGGGAAGGTATTTATGGCGGAGGGGGAGGGGGGGAGGGGACCATCACCCGTCCTACACCTAATGTGACGCCTTTAGACTACACCGTGACGGACCTTTACAATACAGAAATTAGGAATCACCTGAAGATTAAACCCCAAACTTATTTCAACTGAAGATTAATGATCCTAACTTAACCTCACCTCATCTAACCTAACTTAATATAACCTCACCTCACCAAACCTAACCTCACCTACCTTAACCTCACCTCACCGTACACCCCCAGGTAACATTAAGGTGAAAGATCCTCAGGTGAGCCGAAATTAGCAGTAAATATAATGAGTATCTCCCTGCACCCATGATTGACGCGTCTCCCTGATATTATTCACTTTAATGTGAGGTGGACATAGTGGGGCATAATATTCCTGATGTCAGTGTTGTGTTACAGGTTTAATGTTTTTTCTCCTTCAGGTGTTTTAAATTGTTTAGTTTATATGTGTTTGTGGTACTTGTTCTTTTTAATTGGATCGGTTTCTTACTGTTGATTTTTTTGTGAATTATTATTATTATTTTTGTTGCTATTATTATTATTATTATTATTATTACTCTACCTTGGGGAATAATGGTGAGACTCAACAGTAACAAAGACCCTTCCATCATTGACTTGTAAACATGAAGTAGTTATGGCCCGATAAGTCCTTCCTGGAATATAATTTTGTGTGACGTCCACTATTAAGGCTGCCGCCCCTCCCTCAGCCTTCATCAACCTGGGGATATCCACCGAGAATTCTCTTTTACAATTATATGACCACAAAAAAAACCTTTCTGGGAATATTACATCTTGGAAATGCAATTGACTTAAGATCCGACACATCTTATGAGTATTGTCAGTGAGATCAGTCGTAATGATCCTCAATCATAATGGTTCCTCATTCATAATGGTTCCTCAGACATAATGGATCCTCAATCATAATGGTTCCTCAGACATAATGGGTCCTCATTCATAATGGGTCTTCAGACATAATGGGTCCTCATTCATAATGGGTCCTCAGACATAATGGGTCCTCATTCATAATGGGTCCTCAGACATAATGGGTCCTCAGACATAATGGTTCATCAGTCATAATGGGTCCTCATTCATAATGGTTCCTCATTCATAATGGTTCCTCAGTCATAATGGATCCTCAATCATAATGGTTCCTCAGTCATAATGGGTCCTCAGACATAATGGTTCCTCAGTCATAATGGGTCCTCAGTCATAATGGGTCCTCATTCATAATGGGTCTTCAGACATAATGGGTCCTCATTCATAATGGGTCCTCAGACATAATGGGTCCTCAGACATAATGGGTCCTCAGTCATAATGGGTCCTCATTCATAATGGGTCTTCAGACATAATGGGTCCTCATTCATAATGGGTCCTCAGACATAATGGGTCCTCAGACATAATGGTTCATCAGTCATAATGGGTCCTCATTCATAATGGTTCCTCATTCATAATGGTTCCTCAGTCATAATGGGTCCTCATTCATAATGGGTCCTCAGACATAATGGGTCCTCAGACATAATGGTTCCTCAGTCATAATGGGTCCTCAGTCATAATGGTTCCTCATTCATAATGGGTCCTCAGACATAATGGTTCCTCAGACATAATGGTTCCTCAGTCATAATGGGTCCTCAGTCATAATGGGTCCTCATTCATAATGGTTCCTCAGTCATAATGGGTCCTCATTCATAATGGGTCCTCAGACATAATGGTTCCTCAGACATAATGGTTCCTCAGTCATAATGGGTCCTCAGATATAATGGTTCCTCAGACATAATGGTTCCTCAGTCATAATGGGTCCTCATTCATAATGGGTCCTCAATCATAATGGATTCTAATTCAATTCTAACGTAATCAATTCTAACGTAATCATTAAGCTTGGGACCCAATTTAAGTGGTATTTGATAGGATTAGGTCTCTTAATTTTAATAGTTAGGATGTTTTTAAGTAGTAGGATCAAACCCTTATAGGCTACTAACCCAACCTACTGAAGGATTAAGGACTGGTATTGTATCTAAATAGTTAGGTTAGGTTAAGGCCTATTAAGACGAACGGCTCATTGGACCAGTCAGTCACCTCGTCCGCCTACCTGGACGGTGTGTGGCCGGGGACCTGACCCTCAGCTGGTGGCGGGTCAGGTTCCATACCTCACATTCTTAAGGATTCGTAAGTCGTAATATTTTTCCCGTAGCTGGATGACAAGGTATCGAACTGACTCTATCAATGACCAGCACAAGAGTTCCTCACAGCCAAACTAGGCATCGAAGTTGCGTTGAGACCATAACCGAACCTAACCGAACCTAACCAAACCTAACCAAACCTAACAAAATCAAACCTAACCTAGTACATGTCACTCCACATCAATTACCAGTCAGGAGGAGGAAAGGGAATTCGGACAACAGTACCACAAGACCGCGGTGACTTATGTTTAACTCATGATAAGATCTTGGATGACAAACGACCTCAGCTAACGTCTTAATCATGTCATTACGACTGAGGGAGGTGGGGCGGGGGGGGGGGGGGGAGAATAATAACCCAAGTTGTCCTCTCTCTTAATCTACATAGTATATGACCTGTGTACGATAATCAACCACCATCCAATTACTATTACGAACCAGGCCGACGGGTAATTATCTTCGGATTTTCTTCCTTAAAGGTAGGATTGTGATAGCACTGTCTTGTCTCCCTGGGCGTGTGTGTGTGGGGGGGGGGGGGGCTCTCCATAAGAACAAATAAGGAGCGGAAGACCTCCCACGCGCCCTTAGTGTGTCCATCTTGTTTTTTTGTTGTTGTTGTCGTGTTGATCCATCAGTTAGTGTTTATAATATGAGCAGCACCGCCCACCGTTTTCTGTTTACAATACGAGCAGCACCGCCCACCGTTTTCTATTTACCTCAGTGTTTACAACATGAGCAGCATCATTCAATGTTTTTATACCAATTTGTGCTTATAATGTATTTATATATGTATGATAAATTTCTGGATCAAAGTGAATAAATTGTAGTTATAATTGAACGCCTATTATATGGTTAATGGTGTAAGTTCTATAAAGAGTTAGTAGTAGTAGTAGTTAGTGGTGTAGGCAGTAGGTAGTAATGGCCTTAGCAAGCATCGCAATACATAAAGGTTGTAATGGTTTCTGAGTCGCGTCGCCACGTCGGTAAATTCACCACCTTTATTTTTTTTTCTTCTTATAATCGATTTTCTTTGGCTATTAATCATGACGATGGGTTAATTTGCTTCTGACGGGCTGTTTGCCGTTAATGATAGTTTATTATTATTATTATTATTATTATTATTATTATTATTATTATGAGAAGAAGAAGAGATAGGAACGTATAGTGATTAATTTGGTGTTTGAATTTTGTGCTGACATATTGCATACATTTTTATTGGTATACTTTAAAAGATAATAAAAATGATGATGATAATAATAATAATAGTAATAACAATGATACTTACAGTACTACTATTACTACTACTACTACTACTACTACTACTAATAATAATAATAATAATAATAATAATAGCTTTCAGAAATACATCGTAATATGGTATAAATAAACATAGAAATGGTCAAAGTTCTGATGATAATTAGAAAACAATTTACCACCTCCTGATACCTGTTGCCTTACCTGCTGTGATATAGATTGATATATTAATTGTTTATTATTCATTTAATAGCTTAGGCTTAGTGTGTGTAAACAAATATATTCAGGAAGCAGGTTTGACCATCTACACCTCACCTGGTTTGTCGTTGTGGTTGTTGTGGTTGTCGTTGTTGTCGTTGTCATTGTTGTGGTTGTTGTGGTTGTCGTTGTTGTGGGTGTTGTGGTTGTCGTTGTTGTGGGTGTTGTGGTTGTCGTTGTTGTGGTTGTCGTTGTTGTGGTTGTCGTTGTTGTGGTTGTTGTGGTTGTGGTTGTCGTTGTTGTGGGTGTTGTGGTTGTCGTTGTTGTGGGTGTTGTGGTTGTCATTGTTGTGGTTGTTGTGGTTGTCGTTGTTGTGGGTGTTGTGGTTGTCGTTGTTGTGGGTGTTGTCGTTGTTGTGATTGTCGTGGTTGTCGTTGTTGTCGTTGTCATTGTTGTGGTTGTTGTGGTTGTCGGTGTTGTGGTTGTCGTTGTTGTGGGTGTTGTGGTTGTCGTTGTTGTGGTTGTTGTGGTTGTTGTGGTTGTCGTTGTTGTGGTTGTCATTGTTGTGGGTGTTGTGGTTGTCGTTGTTGTGGGTGTTGTGGTTGTCGTTGTTGTGGGTGTTGTGGTTGTCATTGTTGTGGTTGTCGTTGTTGTGGTTGTCGTTGTTGTGGGTGTTGTGGTTGTCGTTGTTGTGGGTGTTGTCGTTGTTGTGATTGTCGTTGTTGTTGGTGTTGTGGTTGCCATTGTTGTGGTTGTCGTTGTTGTGGTTGTCGTTGTTGTGGGTGTTGTGGTTGTCGTTGTTGTGGTTGTTGTGGTTGTCGTTGTTGTGGTTTTCATTGTTGTGGGTGTTGTGGTTGTCGTTGTTGTGGGTGTTGTGGTTGTCGTTGTTGTGGGTGTTGTGGTTGTCATTGCTGTGGTTGTTGTGGTTGTCGTTGTTGTGGTTGTTGTGGTTGTCGTTGTTGTGGGTGTTGTTGTTGTCGTTGTTGTGGTTGTCGTTGTTGTGGTTGTTGTGGTTGTCGTTGTTGTGGTTGTTGTGGTTGTCGTTGTTGTGGTTGTCTTTGTTTTGTTTGTGGTTGTTGTGGTGTGTTGTCGTTGTTGTGGGTGTTGTGGTTGTCGTTGTTGTGGGTGTTGTGGTTGTCGTTGTTGTGGTTGTCGTTGTTGTGGGTGTTGTGGTTGTCGTTGTTGTGGTTGTCGTTGTTGTGGGTGTTGTGGTTGTCGTTGTTGTGGTTGTCGTTGTTGTGGGTGTTGTGGTTGTCGTTGTTGTGGTTGTCGTTGTTGTGGGTGTTGTGGTTGTCGTTGTTGTGGGTGTTGTGGTTGTCGTTGCTGTGGTTGTTGTGGTTGTCGTTGTTGTGGTTGTCGTTGTTGTGGGTGTTGTGGTTGTCGTTGTTGTGGTTGTCGTTGTTGTGTTGTGGGTGTTGTGGTTGTCGTTGTTGTGGTTGTCGTTGTTGTGGGTGTTGTGGTTGTCGTTGTTGTGTTGTCGTTGTTGTGGGTGTTGTGGTTGTCGTTGTTGTGGTTGTCGTTGTTGTGGGTGTTGTGGTTGTCGTTGTTGTGGTTGTCGTTGTTGTGGGTGTTGTGGTTGTCGTTGTTGTGGGTGTTGTGGTTGTCGTTGTTGTGGTTGTCGTTGTTGTGGGTGTTGTGGTTGTCGTTGTTGTGGGTGTTGTGGTTGTCGTTGTTGTGGTTGTCGTTGTTGTGGTTGTTGTTGTTGTGGGTGTTGTGGTTGTCGTTGTTGTGGTTGTCGTTGTTGTGGGTGTTGTGGTTGTCGTTGTTGTGGTTGTCGTTGTTGTGGGTGTTGTGGTTGTCGTTGTTGTGGTTGTCGTTGTTGTGGTGTTGTGTTGTGTGTGTGTTGTCGTTGTTGTGGTGTTGTGGTTGTCGTTGTTGTGGTTGTCGTTGTTGTGGGTGTTGTGGTTGTCATTGTTGTGGTTGTCGTTGTTGTGGTTGTCGTTGTTGTGGTTGTCGTTGTTGTGGGTGTTGTGGTTGTCGTTGTTGTGGTTGTCGTTGTTGTGGGTGTTGTGGTTGTCGTTGTTGTGGTTGTCGTTGTTGTGGGTGTTGTGGTTGTCGTTGTTGTGGTTGTCGTTGTTGTGGTGTTGTGGTTGTCGTTGTTGTGGTTGTCGTTGTTGTGGTTGTTGTGGTTGTCGTTGTTGTGGTTGTCGTTGTTGTGGGTGTTGTGGTTGTCGTTGTTGTGGTTGTCGTTGTTGTGGGTGTTGTGGTTGTCATTGTTGTGGTTGTCGTTGTTGTGGTTGTCGTTGTTGTGGGTGTTGTGGTTGTCGTTGTTGTTATTTAGGTTTTTTTTGTATTGTCAGAGTCATTAAGCACCGAGTATATTTCTTTTTTTTTTTTTTTTTACGACATATAATACTTTCTTTCCCCTCATCCTCCTCAGCTCATTATCATCATCATCATCATCACCATCATCATCATCATCATCATCACCACCACCACAAAGATCACTATCCTCATCCTGTTGAAGTTCCCGACTGTGTTGAGGTAATCATCTCACTCACAAGGGAAATAACAGAGGGATTTTTTTTTTTTTTTTGCACCCTCCGTCTTGACCTGTAGTGTTATTAAGTCAGTATTAAGCTACGTGTTAACAGCGCCTCGAAGGGATAATTACCTCAGTGGGAAAAAAATTATAGACGAAGGAAATAATTAGAGGAGGATAATCCGGAGATATAATTATACGTTGTTTATCGAGAGTTTAGGGGAGTGAATGTTTGAGTTGTGTTGATTGATAAAAAATTTGGAAGTCATAAGATTTTTTTGGTGGGAGTTATTCTATTGCGAGGAGGTGTTTAGATCGTGTGAACAGTGTTTCATAAACCTTGGTAGTTGAAGCACCTGTATCGAAGACACGGTGGGTGGTGGTGCTTCATAGTCCTGGCACTTAAAGCAATATGTAAGATTAAGACCGAGTGAGTGGGTGCTTCATAAACTCTTCTTGCAGTTGAAGCACCTTATAAAACAACAACATAAACTCCTTGATTGTGAGCCTCCTTGTTTGTGAACCTCCTTGTTTGTGAACCTCCTTGTTTGTGAACCTCCCTTAATTGTGAACCTCCTCGTTTGTGAACTAATATTTCTTGAAAGTCTCCTTGTGTACGGCCCCTGTGAGTTTCGCCGTCTCTCCCCCGCTGTCTCACTCACAGTTCGACTCATCACCAGCGACACGTAACAGATGGTGATGATCAGGCCGAGTACGTGAGCCGTTTTTCACATCTCAAAGTCGTAAACACATTCCAAAACCTTCAAGGGAAACGTTTGGAATTTCTGTTAGTTTTCATGTCCTAAAACATCAACGTTAAGCTTTTGTTTCCTTTAATATCGCAACAAAAATCACAAAGAAAAGCCAAAAAATATTAATTCAGATTTCGATAAGGAATTTTTTTTTTTTGGGGGGGGGGGGAGATCTTTGCCACGTTCTAAAAATTCTGAACAATTATGAGATATTAAAAACAAACAACAATTTATTTTCACATCCTTAAACTCTTAAACACACACACACACACACACACACACACACACTATGGCTACTTTCCTCACATCCCGGAGTCATAAAATCCCCAAATCTCCAAGGTGTACATTAACCCACACACACACATTCTCACCTTTCACCAATGACCATTTTACAGTGGCTAGGACTTTCATGGTCTCAATTAGTCCATCCGCTTGGCCTCTTAATATTTTTTTCCGTGGGGGGGGGGGGGGGGGGATGGAGGGACAAAACCAATTTAAACACTCCGATCCTTTATCCAGGCGGGAGGACGTGGGATCAGGCGACTGTGGGGGATTGTAAGAGGCCTGTTTGGGCCACTAGTCCGGCCGTTCCCTGACCTTATAGTTTATGCAGACAAGGCTCGCCAGCAGCTTACAATGAGTTAGTGCCTCATAACTGTCAAATTAATACCCCGAAATCCCTGCCTCACGTCACCAGCCAATGGATTGGAATCACCTGGAGTAATCCCCCATGGGGTGACTCTTAGCATGTTCTGTTTGTCTCTGTAGGGCAGGAGGCCTCATAGGGAGAGTGGCAGGGGAAGCGGTATTGATGGGGGAGGGAGGGTGAAGAGGAGAGGGAAGTAGTGTTGTAGGCTAAAGGAGGGAGAGGTTGTAGTGGTAGGGAATGGGTTGAGGTAGAGAGGCGTTGTAGGTTAATTACACACACACACTAAACCTCTGATGCCTTGACTCCTTGAAATACATCCTGACAGGTAGACTCATTTCACCAAACATAAACTGCAGTGACCGTATGTTAATGACTGTGACTGTTAATTAGGTAAGTAAGTCAAGGAGGCAGAGAGGCAGGTGGTGAGGCAGGTGCTGATTCTTAATGGTAATTGAATACGAAGGTAAATGATGAAAGTAGTTATGTAGGTAAAAAAAAGGTTACTAACGAGATATAAGACAAGCACTCTGATGGGTAAGTAATGAATGTAATTACGTGAGTGGGTAAGTGAGACTAGGAAGGAGGGTAAAGTAGGTGGTGGAAGTAGTAGGGTAAGCAGGATAGATTATAGGGGAGAGTAGGGAAGTTACTAAAGTGTTAAGGAAAGTGATATATTAGAAAGGGAGATTGGTAAGTTAAGAGGTTACGGAAGTAGTTAAGAAAGTAATTTTATGAATATATTGATAGAACAGATGTACAGTAATAGATAGTAGGTAAGATAGGAAGTTATGAAAATAGATTAGAAAGTAATTTTGTTAGTTGATTGGAAGGACAGCTATAGGGGAAATAGGCAAGTTACGAAGATATTAAGGAAAGTAGTTGTGATTAAATCAGTTGGACAGTTATTGTAGAGACCAGGTAAGTAGGGGAGTTACGAAGGTAGTAGAGAAAGTAGTTTTATGAGTAAACTGGTAGGATTATTATATTGGATAGTAGCTCAGTAAGGAAGTTTCGAAAGTAGGGGAGCAAGTAATCAGGTAAGTAAGGTATGGACGTTAATAGGTCTTGTGCTGTTAATGGTTAGAGATGAAAGGGAAAAAACCAGGATATTTTTTTAGAAACATCTGTGTTGGTCATTAAACATAAGCCACCTGGAGTAGTGAGTGCTATCTTAGGTGCTGTGTGTGTGTGTGTGTGTGTGTGTGTGTGTGTGTGTGTGTGTGTGTGTGTGTGTGTGTGTGTGTGTGTGTGTGTGTGTGTGTCCTCCATAAGGTCTTCATTTTCACCTTTCATACTTCAGTCTTATTCCTCCAGCTCTCACTCTTAAAATCCACGTATTTCACTTTTCCAGTACCCATTCCACCCATACTTCCACTCCGTCCCCACTTTTCCAGTACCCATTCCACCCATACTTCCACTCCGTCCCCACTTTTCCAGTACCCATTTTCCAAGCCCACTCCCACGACCTAGGCCTTCTTCACCAATCTCAAAGCCCCCATTCCCCTCCTCTCCTCTCCTCTCGCGTCAGTAATGCCAGAACCGTGTCATCCCTCCTGAAGATGCGGACCACCAACCGGAAGAATTTTTTCAAGAATTTTACCAGAGCTTCCAGACCAAGTTAATGTACAACCGGTGTCGGCAGATCGTGGTTAAGCCTGTCCCTTACACCAAGGTCAGGGCTCTGGGTCCTGAGACAGCCCTGGAACCACTAACACCCAAATGCCCCTCAAAGACTTCAAAGGCCCCCTCAGCTAATGCTCACGGCGCCAAACGCTTTATCTGGAAACCTGATCTGGAACGTTAGGCTGAACCTCTACGTCTACTTGGTACATTCCAGACAGAGCTGAGCACCTCCTTCTCCTCCTGGACCACCGGCCAGGATTGATGGTGAAACTGAGGCTACGATCCGATATGTTGGGGTATTATTGTACCTGTGTGTGCGTGTGTGTGGGAGACGTGGAGCACTTGGTATATGGCTGGCGAAGACGATCCAATACCTTACCCCCCCCCCCTCACACACCTACCGTCATGGAGGACTGGGTGGAGGAGATGGGCGCTTACAGGATCTTAGTTGATGCCTCTCGAATTCACTTGTGTCGACCTCCTGCGTTATACGTGTACACACTCTTAACTGCTACACTGAAGTAAGACAAATAATGCTCAAAGTTAAGACAAAACCAGTCACTGTAGAATAGATCAGCTCCTTCCACACTGTGGTGTATGATGACCGCATCAAAGGTCATAACGTATGTGTATGACAAGTCAGATGGTCAATTTATATGGTGAATGGTCAGATGACCCTCAGCCTTAATAGTAACCAACCTAACCTAACCTGACCATTATGATTTGGGACTCATTTTAATGGCCACCAGTTGTAATGGTTAAGATAGGTTGGGGCTATTAGGACTGAGGGCCACTATAACCTGCAACTTAGTTTTTGTTGGTCTGACTACCTGGAACTTCATTTACCCGTGAACGTGATGTCATGTGTAGAATTTGCAGCTGTTATGACTGGGAACACAGATTAGTTAACCTGAATCACCGTGTAGAGGCGCCAGGTGAGGCACGTCCTGTCAGGTATAGATTAGGGAGTAAATATATAAAGAGACTGAGATAAATATTTCATGCTTAAAGTCCGGACGGGTAGGACTGTGGTGGTGGGCGGATGTAGTGGTGAGAGAGGCTGTGGTGGGCGGGTGTGGTGGTGTGGGTAGGCTGTGGTGGGCGGATGTGGTGGTGGGGGAAGCTGTGGTGGGCGGGTGTGGTGGTGAGGGAGGCTGTGGTGGGCGGGTGAGTGAGTGAGTGGGTGTGGTGAGGGAGGAGGCGAGGCGGGTGATGGAGAGTCTTGGAGTGGGCAGGTTTTATTTGGAGTCGGGTGGGCACGGTGGGCTCTGAATAGCTAATTGGTTGGGGTTGTGGACAGACAGGTAATGGACCAGGTGAGTGGACAGGCTACCTGGGGCTAGTTGAAGGAAGGGGATAGTAAAGCACCTGGAGAAGGAGGGCACGTGGGGGGGGGGGGGGGGAAGGGGAATCAGGGAATGGGATAACTACAGCAACAAACACACACGACAAATTACTTTTAATCACCAGAGTATAGTAGTTAACTCTCTACCGTGACAGGATAAACCTTTAAGACTTAATGTATATAATTTTGTAATAACTTCCACTCTTGTTCCTCTTATTAACAAGTGACAAAGTTAACCTCCAGTAACTCACATAAGGATTAACTACTAAAATTTACTGGTCATATTTAGTGAATTTACATTAAATACTTTATACAGGAAAGTTTGGGAAATTTAAGTAAATAGTTATGCAATTAACTAATTATGGGAATGTATTAATTTTGTATTGAATTAGTTGAGACATAATTATCTCTGCTTCATAAGTCGGTGATCCATTTTATTCGCTAACTTGAAAATTGTGGAAAATAGACTAGACACCTGAAAAGTTAAACCAATTACGAGGAGCAACATTTTCTTCTTCTTAGAGGAGGAGCAGAACTAGCCAGGGATATACAGGGTCAGTAGAGTAAAGGAACGAGACAGAGGAGGAGACGACTGACAGGTGCCTTACTCCCAAGCTGCCCACCTGTTCTCCTCTAATTAGAATTAGTAAAAAAAAAAAATCATCTAGTTAAGGTAGAGTCTCAGTTTAATATCGATGCCATCTTGGACACCATTCTTGTATAATATCTTACAGTGAACCAGTTAGCTTACGTTATCAAAGGTTTAGTTAGTGGGGATAAATTTAAGGTGTGGGAACCATTGAGAGTCTGAGGTTTGTCCATATTGGAATGAAAACAGCGGGAGGAGAGACAAAATACAGAGAGGGTGCTCGTCTAGAACTCATAAGGTCCACGAAAGCCTCAAACCTCGCCGGGACTGTGACCTCTACGGCCGGTTTATTATGGTCGTGTGATGGGCAAGTTTCGTGTTGTTTAATCCCGACTCCACTACTGGAGAATCTAAACACACGTGAAGGTCTAATTACTCCAGGTAATATGTAGTTTTGGGAATGAATGATGTAAGTGATTATAGTCATTACAGCTAAAGGGATGTTCAATAATTTGGGCTATAATCCATGCTGGCATCCGCAAGAAGAATGTTATGGAACCGTAAGACTATCATCAACCAACTTATAATTACGGGGACTTTAGGAAGATGAGTCGATATGGTCATGAGGGTTATGGTGCCTCCCAGGTAACTGACCTTCAGGAGTAACTCATTAAGGTATCAGGTTACTTCTCCTACCTGGTGATAGAGCCGCTTACTACTGAGCTGCCGTGACCTGCAGGATGAATGAGTGAGTAATTGAGTGTCTACCCTGTACACACCCTCATGAATGACTGACTGATGTTACTTAAAAGACCACACACACACACACACACACACGTCACCCAAGGATACTGGTCAATTAACCTGTGTGGTTGTCTGGAAAACGGCCTAACTAAACTGTTGTCACGAACGAGCGGCGCCATTATTTAGAGCTGTGATCCTTACCTCCTTGACATTTAACATCTTGTACCTTAAAATACAGCAGCTCTTGAAATAATTCCCATAGTTAAAACTTACGATAATTACAAACATCACAGTTCCTCCCTTACGTACATAACTTTTTGGATGACGAATAAACCTTTGGCGAGCTTAGGTTCAGATGACACTGACAGACCTACTCACTCGACCCCTCCTAAACGTGAGCATTAATAGGTCTTTTGATGGCCCTCGTTATGGTTCCTAATGTAGTGTTCCCATAACATCTGGTGGACCCGTCTCTGGCCTCCGTGTAATGATCAATGAGTTCCATTTCCTAATGCAGGGATTATGGGTGAATTATGACCCAAGTCTTGCTTACAGTTCTTGGGTGACAAGCAATCTGTTTTCTGATTAAATTGATCTGGAGCTAATGAATGACAAATGCGACCAGCGCCCCAAACATGGCTGAGTTTATCCTACCTGTGTGTGTGTGTCTGTGTGTGTGTGTGTGTGTGTGTGTGTGTGTGTGTGCTTGCTTGCTTGCTTGTTTGTTTGTTTGTTTGCTTGTTTGTTTGTATGTTTCAGCTGTTGTGACCGCGCTCATCACTATCACTCGTCCTATTTTCCATCTCTCCCTCTTCACCACACACCTTCACCACCACACCCCTTTCCACCACACCCCCCTCTCCACTACACCCCCTCTCCACCACACCCCCCTCTCCACCACACCCCCTTTCCACCACACCTCCTCTCCACCACACCCCCCTCCCCACCACACCCCCCTCTCCACCACACCCCCTCTCCACCACACCCCCTCCTAACTTCCGTCGTGACCAGAGGCTCCACACTACACAGACCTACTCACCTCCCACAACAGTCCTTCTCTAGACCACCCACATCTTCTGCACTAATTATAGACCGTGTGTAGCACCTGGCCTTGCGTCACACCTGGCTTTGTGTTACCTGTCTGCCTTGCAAGGTCTGGGCAGCACTCAAGATCCCGTCATGGTCTGAACGTGTAAAATTCTCGTATCACTCCAGGAAACAAACTCGTACAGTTCCTGAATTCTGTACTATTCACGATGCGGTTTTACTCTTTAGATTTTCTTCTCTGCCTTTGATATAACTAATGAGTCGTGTAATCTGACTGACAGCGGCGGAAGATGTTGACCCAGGAGGAAACCCTTGGGAGAGGCGGGGAGTAATGAAGCTGAAGACTAGTGAGTGGACCTGGTGTGGTGGCTGTGGTCAGGAGGAGGCCTTTGGCTCTGGTTTTCAATACCTATGAAAAGGATTTTGTCTTTAAAATGCCTTAACGGATTTTTTTTAGGCACGTTGGAGAATGAATTTTGGGGTTTGATTAAATTTGAGGAATTTTTATTAATAAATATGGAGGAATTTTGTGTTTTAACTAAATTAGAGGGAATTTTACATGTACTGAATAATGAATAACCATAACGGAATTTGTACGTGTATGTTTCAAAGCCTAGAAGAATGAAACACCCAAGTAATACATACTTACCCTTATGGAAACAACTTCACCCGTTCTTTTTGTCTTGTTCGGAATAGAAACATATGAGTCAAATTTTTACAGTGATCGTGTAATGGAGGAACAGTATAGACCCTTAAGTAACCTGCTTCGTCTGTCAGTGCTCCTTCACCTGTGTGTGTTTGGCTTACGAATCACCTGTTATATCACTTCTCTATATTAAAAGATAATTGGAAAGCCACGCACAAACATTCCAGGTTATCTCGTCGATACAGAAATTAAATACAAAGGAAAAACGTATGAACGCATTTAATATGAGTCACGTGAAAATAGAAGTTGAAAATAATAGAATGGTGCGCTAGTGATCCGGTGAGTGGGTAAATGGAAGATTGGGTGATTGGATGAACGGATGAGTAAGCAAGTGGATGAATGAGGAATGGATGAGTAAGTGGGTGGGTGAAAGAGTGTGTTCGTCACCTCCCACCTGCGGCGTCTTATTGAGAAATAAACAAGTTGAGTGAGATGAAGTTGACGTCTAAAGAAGGCCTAATACCTCTCACACCCCCTGACCCCCCCACCCCTACCCCCTGACCCCCCACCCCTACCCCCTGACCCCCCCACCCCTACCCCCTGACCCCCCACCCCTACCCCCTGACCCCCCACCCCTACCCCTTGACCCCCCACCCCTATACCGTGCCCCATCAGTGGTGAACCAGCGCCCCGTAATCCTTTCATCCTCTTAGCATTGTGGGTATCTTTTATCTCCGACCAGCCGGGGCAAAACACTGCCAAACTCTCCTTCCTAGAGGTCATCATGGTCGAGAATAACCCCAAGGTGATATACGAACCCATTCTTACTTATTTTTTCTCATATTATCTAAAGATTTATTTTCAATGGGATTTTCTTCGATAACATCATCAGTTCGTCTTAAGGTCATTTACTCTCCCTAACGAGGGGTATGTCTTCCCTCAGGGGCCTGTCGAGCCGATCACCAGGGACCATTGGCACTTTATCAAGATGACATTGGCCGGCCCTAGGACACTGGTCTCAATCTATAGGGCATTGTGCTGAAGACATTAGCTTGGACTTTTGGTAGGACTTTACATAGGACATTTGATTAGGTCTTAGGTCATTGCTCAAAGATATCGGCATAGGGTATTGTAGCAAAAAGGGCCCCATTCTTAACGGGTATCAGCCCTAATGGTTAGATTAGGTTAGGTTATTTGAGGTCAGTAAAGTTAGGTGGTTACTTTTGGTTGTGGATTAAATTATGTTAGGTTAGGTTAGATACGGTTTGGTTTCGGTTACGTTACGTTGTAGATTAGTTTAGGTTAGGTTGGAGCCTAATAGGATTGGTGTTCATATGACGTAGTACACATTATCGCGGCTCATTATACATTCCTGCTGCTTTTTTTTTTATCAATTTCCTCCCAGCTGGTGTGTGTGTGTGTGTGTGTGTGTGTGTGTGTGTGTGTGTGTGTGTGTGTGTGTTATCTCTTAATGAAATCTTGAGTGCCTGTGGTTCCGCCTTCCTGCCCGCCTCACCTGCGAATATTAATTATGACGCCGGGATCACCTGTGTCGAGCTGTCTGTCTGTCTGTGTGTGCGTGTGTGTGTGTCTGTCTGTCTGTCTGTCTCTCTGTCTGTCTGTGTGTGCGTGTGTGTGTGTCTGTCTGTCTGTCTGTCTCTCTGTCTGTCTGTCTGTCTGAGTGTGTATTTATGTGCAACACCTATACCCATTCCTTCCTACACCCAGCAACACATCTACACATAGCGGTGTGGGCGCGTCCTTGGCCCCACTCCCAAGCCCTCGGGACAGGTAAGGGCACCCACACGACCTGCAGTGATCAGTCCTGTCTATGGAAGATGGATGGCGTGTGAGGGCGTGCTCCATGTTCCTGATACTTGGCGGGGCGTGTGGCTTATGTCGAGGGTGTCTGGTAGTAGTACTCATCCACCCTAAGACTTAGGGTACAGGACACACTATGGTGGAGGAGGACCTATGGTGGAGGAGGACCTATGGTGGAGGAGGACTTATGGTGGAGGAGGACCTATGGTGAAGGAGGACCTATGGTGGAGGAGGACCTATGGTAGAGGAGGAGTTATGGTGGAGGAGGACTTACAGTAGAGGAGGACCTATGGTGGAGGAGGACCTATGGTGGAAGAGGACCTATGGTGGAGGAGGATCTATGGTGGAGGAGGACCTATGGTGAAGGAGGACCTATGGTGGAGGAGGATCTATGGTAGAGGAGGAGCTATGGTGGAGGAGGACCTACGGTAGAGTAGGACCTATGGTGGAGGAGGACCCATGGTGGAGGAGGACTTCTGGTGGAGGAGGACTTCTGGTGGAGGAGGACCTATGGTGGAGGAGGACCGTTGTTATGTAGGATGAATTAAATCCGACTTCAACTTAACCTAACGTAACCTAAATTAACTTAATGTAACTAAATATAATCTAACCTAACTGGGTCTAATCTAACTCCGTACAATCTAACCTAACCTAACCTAACCTAACCTAACCTAACCTAACCTAACCTTCCATTAACTTGCTTTATGTATCTGTCTTAAAAGAAAATATGAATACAAATATAACTGAATTCTCTGTCTTGTTTGTATAATACTTTCCGAACGATGACCTTTTATCTTATCTAAGGTGTTTGTATGTTTGTGTTTGTTTGTCTGTGTTTGTTTGTGTTTGTTGGTGCTGAGGATAAGTTGTGTGGGAGACAGGGGGGGGGGGGGAATGAGGGTTTGTTTGTTATGTGTCTGAGTGACGGTGAGAGGCAGAGGTTGTGGTAGTTGTTGCAGGAAACGATGATAATCACGTGAGGATTATAAGCACCACTCATCTTATTTCACCTAAGTAAGATTAGATGAGTTTAATACTGGCCGAGGTTAATATTGCAGTAAAGGTATAAAGTATATTCTCTCTCTCTCTCTCTCTCTCTCTCTCTCTCTCTCTCTCTCTCTCTCTCGTAACCCATAGATATTATCAACTTATTGAAACTCTTTCTTGTAACTCGTAGATAGTATCAACTTATTCAGACTCTCTACTGTAACCCGTAGATATTATCAACTAATTGAAACTCTTGATTGTAACCCGGAGATATAATCATCGAACTCAGTCATCATATCATAACCCAGAGATCTTATCAGCTGGTCGACCATCAACTGTTAGATTGATAACACGACATCCCCATCGATCAGGGAGGCAGGGGGGGGGGGGTGGAGTCCGGTAGTTTGAGTTTTCTCTTGTCAAACATGAGGTGGATGTCTGTTCATTCACGTCAACAGGCAGGAGTGAAGTTAGCCAATAGACCAAGAGTGAAGAGAAGTTAGCTAAATAAGACCTGAAACCATCTTTATCACATAGGTAGACAGTGATGGCTCCTCCTCCCTCCCTCCTCCTGGTTCTAAAAGACACAAGATCTCTCTCTCTCTCTCTCTCTCTCTCTCTCTCTCTCTCTCTCTCTCTCTCTCTCTCTCTCTCTCTCTCTCTCTCATATTCCTGTTGTTATCGTTGTCTTGGTCGCTGTCATCGTCGGAGTCTTCGGCATTATAGTCATCGGTGTGTTCGTCATCACCTGAGTAGTAACTCCCGTGTGACACTCGAGGTTCACGCATGGTGGTCGTCACTGAGGTGGTCGGTAGAGTAAGACCCAGAGAAGGAGAGGCAGAGCAGATGATATCATTCGAAAGACTCCTTATTTAGCCAAGACTATTTGTATTGTATCGAACGTCCCATCTCCTGTCATCGACCGTCCCATCACCCTCCTGGCTCACCCCTTCATGATGGGAGGCCTCCGTGGTGTTCTCCAGGTTGTCTCCGTTACCACACTACCGTCCCGTCACCCTTGAATGTCTTCGCTTTGTTCCCGTGTCCTTCTCTGTCTCAACCTACATTTACGTGTGTTGGTAAGTATCCATCTTCCTCCTCCTCCCTCAACCATCCCACTAACCCACCACCACTTACTGCGACCGAACCCCACCACTCACCTCTGCCCTCCACCCCATGACCTACCCCTATCCCCCAAAATGTTCCTCCCTTCCACCCCCACTTGTACCCCTCCTCATCTCCCCACCTCCGCCCTGTTCTCTCTCTCTCTGAACTAATATATATATATATATATATATATATATATATATATATATATATATATATATATATATATATATATATATATATATATATATATATATATATATATATATATTCCCCTTGTTAAGAGGCGTCCTAATGTGAGTAATTAGATCAGCTGTGCAGACTCTTGAGATTTCTTGATGATAGTGGCAACCGGAGGGCGTCTCCCTCACTACGCTGTTCTTACGCTAAATGGAGGGCTTCCTTCCACCTTCAGGTCAAAGGCTGAGGTTTCCTCCTCCTCCCTCCCTGCCTCCCACCTCCACACCCACTCCAGGACCAGTGATCGGACGTCCTTCTCCTTGTATTCTTCTTTCCCCTCATTCCTTACTTCCCTTTATAGGACCAGGAAAGTGCGTCCTCTTCCTTCCTCCAGGACCAATAATGGGCGATCTCCTCCATCTTCCCTTCCTTCCACCTGCAGGAGAGGTAATGGCTCGTGTTCTTCCGTCTGTCAACGTGAAAGAATAAAACGCCTCTTCCTCCCGTTCACGTCCGGGTCTTCCGGAGAGAAAAACTCGGGTGGGTGTTCCTCTTTCTGCCTGGTCGCTCATAAGAAGAAGTAATAATGGCAATAAACAAGGACGGGGAAGGAAGAAGTTCCTTTTTATCTTCCGTGTCAGCAGGCAGTGGATGGATGGTTTCATCTCACCACTTTTTCTCTCCTGATGAAGAAATGATAAAGCATATTCTTTCTCCTCCGCTCCTGAGGAAGGGCGACTAAAGAGCCCCCCCCCTCCCCGTTCCTCTTTTGTCATCTTGACGGAAAGAGAAAAAGTGTACCTTATTTTCTTGTCCTCTTGTAAGAATAAGAGCTTGAGGCGTGTCCGTGCAGAATGTTAAGATAGCTGGTGACGGAGACCCCTGGCTGCCTCTCGCCCTTGTTCACCTCCACGATACACGAACCTTCAGTCTCCCTGACCCCGTCCCCCCAACCAACACCCGCCGGGGGTCCTGTCATCAAGGTTTTATCACCTGCATCTTAAGTGTCTGGCGTAGAGCGCTGCCTACACCCGTGTGTTTCTCGGTGACAGACTCTTGACTACTGTGGCTCCCTAACTCCCACAGCTGTGTCCCTTGTCTCCGTCACAACACGACTCCGTAAACCCACCAAAAATACTTGTTGTTCGGATCAGATATTTGAGCTTCTCGTGGGTTCTTTTGTCTGGTTTCTATCTCCCTGTATCTACTTGTTCTTCCTACTTGTCGCGGGTAATAGTGTCATGGTGTGTCGGCGTGATAGCTCACTCCCGAGGTCGGTGCTGTAGGACGGAGTTAACAAGTTGAAGGCGACGGCGTTCTTTGGTCAGCCGCAGCGGGTGTGTAGCTTGTCTCAGGCGACCGTCAGTGTCCCCTTCTGGTTACCGTTGCGCACCGCCACCTTCGGGAGTTAAATATCTCTCTCTCTCTCTCTCTCTCTCTCTCTCTCTCTCTCTCTCTCTCATATTTATTGGTTACTTCAGTTACCTCACACCCGCGACATTAAAGGTCTGGCGTCGGGTTTCAGTGAGTCATTCTACCAACACTGATGACCGTAGTCGAGATCATTCAAGAGCCAAGATCTTTGATGTATATACTTGACTTATTTACCTGGCTTATATACCTAGCATACTTACCTGGCTTACATATATGGTTGTACTTACCTGGTGTACTTACCTGGCTTATATATATATGATTATACTTACCTGGTGTTCTTACCTGGCTTATATACCTGGTGTACTTATCTGGCTTGTATACCCGATGTAATTACCTGGCTTATACAGTATACCTGATGTACTTACCTGACTTATACCTAGCACATTCACCTGGTTTATATACCTGGCCACTTAGCTAGCTCATTAACGAATTTACCTGTTTTTTACACCAAGCATATACTTAACATCAAACACTTACTCCAACACCTCAAACTTCGACCAGGATTCCCGATCAACCAAACCGTATCAGCTGTCCGTACGTAAGCTGGCGTAGTACACAACCACTGCGGCCCGTTTATTCATGGACCTTCTCAAGAAACACGCCAGGTTCTCTCTTGAAAGCCTCTAGTGTTCTCCCGGCAGTGTTGTGTAGACTCCTCGGTAACAAGACCAAGACTCAAGGGCGTGTAATGTTAACTTAGTGTTCCCTGACGGTGCTCACGAGTCTTCCTACTTCTCAGTGAGGGTCTCCTGCACCTGTTGCCCTGCCGTCACTCCAGTTTAGTCGTATATGTGCACAGAGTCGCTGGTTTAAGCACAGTCATTTGTTTCCAGGTCCGGATTACCATGGTAGCTCGGCCGTACATTGGGAATTTACTTATTTATATTTATACATTTTTTTAATGTTATATAACTATTTATTTCCATATCTCAGTTATTGTTTATATACTTAAGAACTTCATCTCTTATGTCCCCCCTGCACCCCCTCCTTCTCCCCTCCACCTGGCTGGTTGTTGCTCACCTGCCCGGGGTACAGGTGGTGGGTGGGGCCACCTGGACCTCGCTCCTACCTCGCTAACACCCTCTGTCTTATCTCTAACTTCGGCACGCCCTCCACCCTCCATCCTCCTCCCCCAGCTTCCCTGCCTCTCCACCACCCGGTCCTGTACCCTCCCTCCACCTCCTTGCTATGCACCCTCTCTCCACCACCTCTACCTCCACCCTCCCTCCTCCACCCTGCCAATCTCCCACCTCAACCACAGGATCTCCACCCTATATACCCATTCTCTTTATTCGTAAACAAACATTATATATATATATATATATATATATATATATATATATATATATATATATATATATATATATATATATGTGTGTGTGTGTGTGTAATGTATATTTATACCTTCTATTAATGTGTGTGTGTTTGTCGTTACAGGCGCCTCGACAGCAACCGCCTCCAACACCTCCCGGACAACCTCTTCACCAACTGCCCCGGCCTCTACAAGCTGTGAGTACCTCCCAACATACTGTACCTCCTCTTACGTCACTGACCTCAACTCCTCAATGCTTCAATGTTTGGTATTATTCCTTTTTATTCTATTATATCGTTTATCCTCTCTTCCTCTCCTCCTCCTCCTCCTCTTTGCATGTCTTGGTCACTGGAGGAGGGGAGAGGAAGGAGAGGGGTAATTATTGTCATGTGTCATTAACCTGTGTGTGTGTGTCAGTGTCAGAGTGTCTGTCTGTCTGTCGTGGTGTGAGCGGCCTTCAGCTGTGTGTTGGTGATGTATTTACTGTTTATCTCCCGCAGACGCTAATTGGTGGGTGGTGGTGATGTCGTACCTCCACAAGTGTTGTCTGTCTGTCTGTCCGTCTGTCCGTCACCGTCTGTTCGTCTTTCTGTCATTATGTCACTTCCCCTCTGACTGTCGTCTTACTAAGATCACTTGTTCTACATGTGACGACCACGGACCCAACGTCTGTATACAAGGAAGCCACTGTGTGTGTGTGTGTGTGTGTGTGTGTGTGTGTGTGTGTGTGCGTGCGTGTGTGTGTGTGTGCTCGTGTGTGTGTGCGTACGTGTGTGTACGAGTGAGTGAAGTGTTATGCTTATACATGCTCATGGATATGTGAACGCACACGTGTATAAACGCAGAGACATAGTTGGCACACACAGACACGGTTAAATATACACACATGTAACTAGATATATACACACACATGGACGTACACCACTACATACACGCAATAATTCACCAATGAAGTATGAAGGAAGTCATACAAGGAACTGAGTAAATACAATAATAATAATTCATAATAATAATTAATAATAATAGTAATAATAATAATAATAATAATAATAATAATAATAATAATGCAGACTGTTTACATTTATAGAATATTAGTTATTTTGTAGCTTTTAAAAGTTTTGAGAGAAATATTAAGGTGTGTGGGAGGGAGGCAGGTGGTGTGGTGTGAGGGTGAGAATGAGGGAAGGAGGGAGCTGGGGTGATGCATGAGGTGGTGGAAGTCATGACTGATGACTCAAAGACGAGACAGCCACTGTGGGCGGTCAGATTGACCCCCAAGGAGATCCCCCACGACGCCGCCCCACGCCCACAAAAACCCTCATCCCACATCCATCACGCCCACACCTCCTCCGTGATCAAAATAACGCATCGCTCATGTATAAGATATTGATTTCTGGCCGCCCATGATATTAAAAAACACATGTCATCAATTTATGCCGATAAATGTTACCACAGTATCATCCACCCATAAGGAGCGGCCACTGTCCCCCACGCCCTCATACGCCCACGCCCTCCTGCCTTAATAAGTATCCGTGTTTCTGCCATGTTGAGAGAAATACAACAACATGTGCATAATTTGTCGCGGTGCCCCCCTCCCCCACACCCCCCGGGGTCCTCCCAGCACAAAAGTTCACCTGCGGGATAATTCATGGAATTTTACGATGCCATCAAACCTTTTATTTCCCTTCGCCGCGCCCCGGAACAGCGTCGGTCTAGTGTCGGCGGCCCCATGCCACAACCCCGTCTTCTGGAGGGGCCGCCATCAGCAGTTTGATGGGCATCTGGGTAGGTCACGGGGCATCTGATGGGTCCAGGGAGGAAGGGTATATGGTGCAGACAGCCCGATTTATGATGGTGTCAAGGAGGCGACACAGTGGACCGCTATTCGTCTGATGACACTAAACGACCAAGATAGTATGTGACAGAACCTGTAAACATCAGAGAGAACCAGACGTCGAGGTGTTGTAAGGAACAAAACCAAGGAACATTAGGGGGGAGCAGAGGTCATTAGGTGGACCAGGAAGCCCATGGGTGCTCTCAAGGGTCACTTGGGGATCCTAATAATGTCACCACCAGGATGGACCACTGACCCGCACGATACATCAAAAGACTTTTAAGGGAATGACCAGGTAGTGTCTGGGATGGGTAGAAATTTAAGGATGGTATTACGTAATGGAGCCATCTTTTATGACTTAACTTAACCCAATTAACTTAATGCTACTGTAGTGTCATCGCGTGTGTAGGACCCGTCGCTATGTAGGACCGTCGTTGTGTAGGACCGTCGTTATGTAGGGCCGTCGTTATGTAGGGCCGTCGTTGTGTAGTTCATCCCGGGCGCACGGGCTCTTTGTCTTCCTCCTCCTCCTATCCACCCCTGCGTCCCTCTCGCGCGCCATCTATCCACCGTTTATTAAATTTCTTCATTAAATTACGAAGAAAAAATAGACCAATTACTGCAGTTAATTATCGAGATTTAAAATTTAAATCTTTAGAAAGCAGGTATGGTTGGCCGCTACCGTGTTAAGAGGTGATGACGATGACGATGATGATGATGATGATGACGACGTGTCCTCGCCGTTTTAAGAAGTTTTAGTGGGTTTTTCATCCACTTGTGCTCCATTAGAGTGTTTGGTTGTGAATACTGGAGTGGAAATCGAGGTTATGGTTGTACTCTCTGATATCATGGTCACTTTGTCTCGACCACAACACTGTAAAGTAACACCGACTTGTATCACGTTTCTGAGAGTCTTTTCCTGTTCACCCTCTGTATTTGTCTTGTTGTTGTCATTTTGTTATAATTATCCTGTCCTGTGTCTTCTGTTTCTCTTGATCCATCCCGAAACAGGAAATAGAAGAGAAAACAGAATACATAACCGGTATAGATAACAAGACCTTGATTAACCAAACCTAAACGGACTTCAACCTAACCTAACTTAACCTAACCTGACTAAATCTGCAGTTTTAGTGTGAAAAGCTTATAGGTTCTGGGTCGTGTAATTTAGTAGTAAAACTACGTTTATTGGTGTTTAGTCCTTCTTTTCTCCTCCTCCTCCTCCTATATCCCTCCCTCCCTCCCTCCCTTCCTTCCCTCTCCCGTCCCCAGTCTCTCCCCTTCCACAAAGGATTATTATTAAGAGGATTGGTTCAGCTGTTAGCGCAAGAGGCTCTTAGGCCTAGGGAAGCCAGGAAGGGTATTGTAATCGTGTGTGTGCGTGGGGGTGGGGGGGGGGGGGTATGTTTATGTATATATTTGCTGTTACGTGGCGACCTGTGGTGTAATGGTCAGCATTCTCGCCTCACAAGCGAGTTGACCCGGGTTCGATCCCCGGGCAGGGTGAAACTATGGGCAAGTTTCTTTATGCCATTTGCCTCTGTCTACCCAGCAGTAATTGGGAACCTGGATGTTAATCGATGTACGGATCGTATTCCGGGGTAATGGTTAGCTAGTGCAGTTGGCGAGTTGTCCGGTCTTCTCGGACTATTCCTTGACAATGGGTCATTCAACTCGTTAACTTAGGGTATGGTTCTTGTGTTGGCGACAGTTTCTACACCTTAAACACTGGGTCATGCAGCTCGCTAACTTAGGGTGTGGTTGTTGTGTTGGCGACAGCTTCTACACCCTAAACACTGGGTCATGCAGCTCGTTAACTTAGGGTGTGGTTGTTGTGTTGGCGACAGCTTCTACACCTTAAACAAATTCACACCTCGGTGGCCCTAGGGCCGGCCATCCTCGTTACACGAGGGGCAACCATTATTATATTTATTATACATATAATAATGACCCCAGGTCCATTAGGTCCAAGTTAGACGGGACGTGAACCCTAATGGACACCAATCCCAGTGGTTAGGTTACGGTGAGGTGGAGTCTATTAATAATAAAGCCTATTAGGACTGGCAGGCTTATCTTACGTAGACAATATACATTTATATCAAGGAGACACATTCCTGAAATTCTTACTCGTTGTTGCCATAGAAAACAGATATAACATTATAACCACTTGTCGTATTACAGTAAAACTAGACACAATCACTCATAATACGTAATCAGGTGTCGTATTGCAGTTAAACTCTTGAGTTGTATGGGTGACCTGAGCCTCGTGTTTATGAGCCTTGAGATGAGTGTCGAGGCTTCTGGTTACAACAAGTCATTAGAGTGATAGTAGAATTGTTGATGAGTTATGGTAACACTGTCCTCCTCACCTGAGATTTAATCAACAGGTGAAGTGATGGGTAATGTTATATGGTGGTGTGTGTGTGTGTGTGTGTGTGTGTGTGTGTCATTTAACTTCAACAACCACCCTGTAACGATATTTTTGGGGTAATGAAACTTTTTGGTGATTTTGTTATAAAGTTTTTTTCGAATATTAAAACTTCTTGTAATGAAACTATACATTGATGAACCTTAAATTATATCATAAACTCCATAATAATAAATGTGTCTAGTGTGATATTTTGTTAATAAAGTAAATAGTCCTTTTATTCGCTCTAGGTTTAGTAATAATAATAAATAATAACAATGATAATGGTAACAGTGATAATAATAATAATAATAATAATAATAATAATAATAATAATAATAACAACAGTGTCAGCTTCGCGGATATTTCAATTATCTACTAAATAAATTGGTATAATTCCTTATAAACAGTTGTACCATGAAGAGGGTGGAGGAAGGAGGCGGGGTGTGGGTGGGCGAGGGAGGTGCAGAGGTGGAGGAAGAGTGATGGGGGAAAGAGGGAGCCTGGTGGCTTGGTGGTGTGGGTGGAGGAGGAAGGAGGGAGGGTAATGGTGTGGGTGGAGGTGGAGGGTGGTGGTGTGGGTGGAGGTGGAGGGTGGTGGTGTGAATGGAGGGGGAGGGTGATAGTATAGGCCTCAGGGAAGGTCTTGTCCCATCCACACAAATAATCCACGATAACGTCACCACCATTTGTCATTAATGGCCGAGGGATACACGCCCCGTAGGGAGGGAGGGAAGAGGGAGGGAGGAGGGATGGAGGGGAGGGAGAGGGTGAGAGGTAGGGGAGGGAGGAGAGGGAGGGAAGAATGGAGAGAGAGGGGAGGACGGGAGAGGTGGGAAGGAGGAAGGGGAGAGGGAGGAAAGGATAAGAGGCAGGGAGGGAGTGAAGGATGGAGCTGCCACTGGGATGGAGGTAAAGTGGACAGTAGGACTGACAGATGACATCATGGGAAGGATACTGAAATACTGACAGTGATGATGGCGTCGAGTCGGTAATAAGATTATTATGACGCCGCCATAACCTGAACGACCACTATAAGCTGAACAACCATCACCTGAACGACTATCACAATAAGAATGACTGACACATGTTGAACGACCACCATAAACTGAACGACCTACGCGACAGTATCTATAAAACCACCTGATGATGGTCGTCCCTCACCCTGGACGAGAGACGCACCATCACTCCCGTCTCCACCAGAATGTGACCCATAATGCCCCACGTGATAACCAATCAGCTGCTTTTTAATAAATAAACCACCGCGCCCTCAGCTGGTGTTGTGACGTTGGTGTATACACAAACATTCTCCTTTCCGTCTCTTGATAAACTCAATTATGTAGGTGTGAGGAGGTGGGGGAGGACCGCTCTAGTTCCTGGCTGGAGGTTCACTGATGACGTGGTTTAGAGCTTTGAGACTCTTACATCCACGCTGGTGTGTCACAACATGGAAAGTCATCACCACCCCCCCCCCCACTAAAAAAAATATAAGTAAAAATAACTGTTTCAATGTTACCAGACGATGTTCTGTTCGTTTTTTGCAATCTTGTTAGCCGCAGCATTATCAACAGATGATTATCTATTCGACTTCAGACCGATGAAACCGAGCCAAGGGTTCCCTGGCCGTGTAGGACAGCCCGCGCTCTGAGGAAGTGTTAGACCATCAGTTTCAAAACGTCCGATATGGAATCAGTAGGACGACTCAGACGGAGCTGCACGTCCTAAACAGATGACAGTGATGAAACTTCTCGGTGCAGCAAAATACTAGATTAAGTTTAATCCTGGGTGGACCAAGCGCACCCCCTCGTGCAGTGGGGGACAGCTTTCCTTCCTCTCTGCCTATCTCTTTATCTTCCTCTGTGTTCTTTTTCTCTCCTTTCCCTCTTCTCAGTTTCTGTTCTCCTTTACAAACTGTAAGGCTTTGATCTAGCCCACACACAAGTCGCAGAGGAGTAAAGGCAACAGATATAAACACGAAAAAATAAACTGTAAACTTGTATTGCCGCTGGGGAAAGAGACTGTGAATAGCTTTATCTGTTTTCTTTAAGCTAAATCTTATCTGTCATCTTTTCCATGGTTCATTTACTAGTTATTTTAGCGGAATCTCGAGCATTTTTGGTTTACGGGGTGTTGACGGGTCTTGGTTTGCATAAACATCCCTAAGACGAACCCTCCGCCCAGGCTGTGACGTAGGCGGGACCAGACCCACGTATATGCAAGATCTCGTCGAGATAAAATGAGAGGAAATAGGTAGAGAAAGAAGAGAAAGGCAAGGAAATGAACAAAAATTAATAAAAATAAAATAAAACAGAAAGAAAAGAAGACAAGAGGAAAGGAACAACAGAAAAGAGGATAAAGATGAGATAACAAGAAAGACTCGACTTCTACCGGGAGAGCATTTTATGAGAATAGTTGGATCTTGTGTGACAGACATTGCGGGAGGGAAGGAGCGTTTACAGTACACCTTGGGGACAGGTGGTAGGTCATGGAGGAAGTAAGAGTGAGGGAGAGTAGAGGAAGCTAGACTAAAACTATACAGAGTGTGAGTGTGTAGAGAGAGGCAGGAAGAGGTCAGGGGAACACGTCGGGCTAACCTGTTACTTTGTCATATAGGCTCACGGGTCACTAGGGTGTGTGTGTGTGGGTGATGTTTACACTGACGGGCGGCGCGAGGGAAAGGGATGGATGACCACCATTTGTAGAGGCCGAGTGATGATGGCTGCTTGTGGTGGTGTGTAGGTGGAGGCGGTGATGGAGGTGTTGGTGGTGTTGGTGGTATAGGTGGGGGAGATGAGGAGGCCTTATCTCTAAATCACAATTCATATCCTGTTAATATTTTATTCATCAGATGATTAGTAATTATATTCCCGGGCGAGTTCAACAATTATTATAATCACGTACTTGCATTCTCGTGTACGTCGCATCCACCATGCCCGTGTTCGTAGCGTCCGTGACTCACCCTTCCTATAAGAGCGATAATAATAGGTAGAATCTGATTGAAATTAGCGATTTGGGGTGAAAATTGGCAACCTGAGATGAAAATTGGAAACTTGTGGGTGAAAATGGCAACTGAGGGGTTAGTTTATAATGCGAAATCATCATAAACAACATCAGTACCAAATGTAGGGCGATACAAGCGTGAGGTAGCACCAGAGGATATACCGTGTGTTCGACTTGAGGCTGATCAATACAGGCTCTCTCTCTCTCTCTCTCTCTCTCTCTCTCTCTCTCTCTCTCTCTCTCTCTCTTTATATACTGTGATGTGGTTAAAACCTTCTCGTAGCCTTAAAGAAAAGATCAACAAAACCTAACCTAACCCAATAAACACCTCAGTGATGGACTCCCTATTTAAGAATTATTATGGTTTGTGTTGCACCTGTTCACATATATTGATTTCCTTCTACGAATAACCTAGCAATATACAGTTCTTGGTGATGCTGCAATGTCCGGTGTGGTTTTTGGTTGTTTATTTACAATTTTAGCTGTGTTTATGAAGTTGATGATGGTGTGAGAAGGGTGGTGGTGGATGGTGGTAGTGGTGGTGGTTGTGGTGGAGGAGGTAGAAGTAGTGGTGGAGGGAGAGAGGTAATGGTTGCGGAGATGGCACAGTAGAGGTGGTATTAGTAGAAATAGTAGTGAGGGGTGGTGGGGGGTGGTGGTGGTGGTGGATGGTGGGGGGTAGTGGTGGTTGTGGTGGAGGAGGTAGAAGTAGTGGTGGAGGGAGGGAGGTAATGGTTGCGGAGATGGTACAGTAGAGGTGGTATTAGTGGAAATAGTAGTGAGGGGTGGTGGGGGGTGGTGGTG
The DNA here is from genome assembly GCA_958450375.1 of Homarus gammarus. NCBI lineage: Eukaryota > Metazoa > Arthropoda > Malacostraca > Decapoda > Nephropidae > Homarus > Homarus gammarus. The sequence continues at coordinate 724,878 of CAUDMG010001831.1, forward strand.
GTGGATGGTGGGGGGTAGTGGTGGTTGTGGTGGCGGAGGTAGAAGTAGTGGTGGAGGGAGGGAGGTAATGGTTGCGGAGATGAGGGGTGGTGGGGGGTGGTGGTGGTGGTAGTGGAGATAGTAGTAGTAGTGGTAGTAGTGGTAGTAGTAGTGGTGGTAGTGAGGATATAGTAGGGGTCGGTGGTGGACTTGTTGGCTGCTCATGTGGGCGTGGGAGGCCGCGGCTGGTTGTGGCCACCGCCCCAACACGCCCATGTTATACAAACACTGGGTGATTGAGTGGAGCTCGACCCTAGACCCCTCTGACTATGTGTGAGGGAGGGCCCCGTGTCTCTCTCTCTCTCTCTCTCCCTCTCTCCTTCTCTCTCTCTCTTCTCTTTTTCTCTCTCTCGCGTTTGATCTTCCATTTTCTCCTGTCTCATTATGTCTCACGCTGTCTCCTTTCCTCCTATTGTCACGTGATTGATCATCTCCCTCTCAACCTCGACTATTTCAGTGTCTCGCAGTCTTCCCGTCCCGTCTCAATACGTCTTCTGTCTTTCTCTTTTTTGGCCTCCTGTACTGTACTTTATCATCTCTCTCTCTCTCTGTTCTGTCTCTTTATCATGTGGTTCATCATCTCTCACTGTTTCTCTGTCTCATGTCTCCCAGTCCGTCTCGTCCATGGACCGGTCTGTGTTTATTCAGCTGTCACTCATTCTACTGTTCTTCACACTATGGTTGTCTGTCTCTTGCCTGTCTCTCTGCATGTATACCGTACAGACAGTTGTATCTCTCCCTGTACATTGTTCCCTGTCTCTTGGTCTCTATTTATCTGTCTAGCTCCATTTCTGTACCTTCATCTGCGTAATTATTAATCTCTCTCTCTCTCTCTCTCTCTCTCTCTCTCTCTCTCTCTCTCTCTCTCTCTCTCTCTCTTACTAGTCCACCACTTGTACAGTATTAGCATAGGATTAATGTCTACTTGTAGTTCATGATCCAATTCATTATTCACCACAGACATATAGCGGCAGGATGAAGGATGTTGCTGGATAGGATCTACGATGGCCTGTATGTGTGTAGGTGTTGACGGGGGGGATAGGATGGTGAGGGAGGGATGTTGTTGACAGGACGTGGACAGATGGATAAAAGAAGAAATGGGTAGAATTGACTGGAGGATGTTCGTAGGATGTTGGGATGATAAGGATGGCTAATTTGTGGAGTTTAGGATGGAAGGAGAGGATGATTGCTCTGACGTAACCAGGAAGGGTAGACGTAGTTGTAGAATACAATGTCTGTTAAGGATAGGATGAAAAGGATAGAATAGGATTTGTATCAGGACCTGGAAGGATAATAGTGGTAGGATGGTATGTACAGGATTGAATGGGAGTATAATAGCTGTGACAGGACCTGGAGGATTAAACAGGACCAGGAGACAGGTTTAGGGGGACACTTAACATACCTGGACGTCTACCTGAGTAACTTTCTCAACATTCCTCTGTAAACTCTGTGTGTTATTCACCTCAGTTGTTTGTTTACGTGCTGAAGTATCTAACGTCGGTAGCCTTTGAGGTGTGTGTGTGTGTGTGTGTGTGTGTGTGTGTGTGTGTGTGTGTGTGTGTGTGTGTGTGTGTGTGTGTGTGTGTGTGTGTGTGTGTGTACGTACAGGTTTTGTGCTGCATTAGATATACACATATATGCCCTATCGATATTTATTTTTATTGTATGTGTTTATTTACTTAACGCGATCCTCTCTCTCTCATACGCCGCCATCTTAAAAAAATAAGAAAAAAGTTTCCACGTCTTTGCGCGTTTATCAATACCGTTATGATGATGGCGTTGATGGAGGGGGACTGACGTAACCCGCTGGCCGATTCAAAGTTCTAAACACTGAGGAAGTCTGAACCAAACACCACGGTTCTGGCCATTTCTTCGTCCGTTTGTGTTTGCCGTGTTTTTGTTTTTTTCTAAGGTAACGACGTGAGTGTGTGGGAGGAGGTAGGAGACATGTGGGAGAAATGATGATAGTAGGTAGTAAGTGGGAACCTGAACTGGTACCTGTGAAAGACAAGTGAGTGGGATTAACGAGTGAGTGGGAGGGAAGAATGAGTGTGGGTGCCCAGACAGGTGAGAGGATCCAGAAAATGATCCTACAGTTTGGTCCGTCAGTTGTCGCCTGTCGTGGGTCTCTCTTAAGTCTGATAAATGTTTACACTCGTGAAGACCACAACAATAAAAAGGTTAGTGTCATCTGGTATCAAGAAAGAGGAGGGCGTCGGGCAGGTGCGATACCCCTTTTCTACCACCACCTGTAAATGCTGCAGGTAAATGCTCGGGCAGGTGACTTGACTGATAGCGAAACGAGGCGACACATAAGGCAAAATTTATAGACTTTTATGGATCATTTGAATCCCTAATAGACTACTTCAAGACACGGGTGCGTGGGTAGGTGAGCAACTGTGTGGGATAGTAATAGTGGATAGTGTGACTGTGATCGTCTCTGAAGTGGACAATTCTCTCTGATAGTAAGAGTGAACGAGTGGGTAGTATCACCATGATTATCACTGGGTCGGGCTCTGGACAGCACAGGCGGGGGGGGGGGGGGAGATTAATGGTGAGGCTTGGTGGCAGTGCAAGGGGTTTGTTGACTCGGGTGACACTGACGTAATATAAATGATAGTTGGAGTTGGCTGCATGTTGGTGAGCTGTTTCAGAGCTTCATGAATATTTAGTGGGTTTGGTTATAGGAGGGGTGGCACGAGTAGAAAATGGCTTGGTTGTAGTTGGTGTACCGTAAGTTATAAGAGATCAGGCTGCAAGTGGTGAAACACAATTAACTGCGGTCAGACTGCAGGTGTAGGGGGTGAAATGCAACTAACTTCGGTCAGACTGTAGGTGGTGAAATACAACTAACTGCGGTCAGACTGTAGGGGGTGAAGTACAACTAACTGTGGTCAGACTGTAGGGGGTGAAATACAACTAACTGCGGTCAGACTGTAGGTGGTGAAGTACAACTAGCTGTGGTCAGACTGTAGGTGGTGAAATACAACTAAATGCGGTCAGACTGTAGGTGGTGAAATACAACTAACTGCGGTCAGACTGTAGGTGGTGAAATACAACTAACTGTGGTCAGACTGTAGGTGGTGAAATACAACTAACTGCGGTCAGACTGTAGGTGGTGAAATACAACTAACTGTGGTCAGACTGTAGGGGGTGAAATACAACTAACTGCGGTCAGACTGTAGGTGGTGATATACAACTAACTGTGGTCAGACCGCAGGTGGTGCCAGACAAGTACTGGTTGCAGGGGGGGGGGGGGGGGAATGCAGGCAGGTGGAGATGAGTGATGATTAATGGAGGTGTGACCCACAGGTTAATGTAGCTGACGTGTATGATAACAAGCTGTGTTATCACTCGCTGGGCGTCTTGGGGGATGACACAGGTGGAGTGGATGGCTTGTCACTGTGATAGCCTCCGCGTGTTGCATGGTTGTAGTAATAGCCTCGGTGTCTCGAATACATCAGGACTTGAATATTTTAAGTAAGTGGTTAATACTGAAGTTGTTGCTAGGTTGAAATTAGTCTCTGTATAAATTTTCTTATAACCGTACAAGGGGGAATATCTGGGGGTAAAACTTAACGAGACTTGTCGAGGAACATTTCTCCCCAAGTAAGGAGGTTAGTGAGGTAAAAAGGTGGTGGGGTGTCCGTGTGAGGAAGGTGACACCAGCACTAGCAGAAGCAACATGACCACAAACGAGTTCTGCAGATGACATAAGTGGGTCAGCAACTTGCAGGTAACGTATGGTAATGAGTCTGCCGCTGATTAATGTCTTGTGCCCTCCTACACCTACACGGCCATCCTTCCTGAGACCTCCGATGAATCTCGATCATTCTCCTCATTCAAATGTGTTGTGTGGAGGAATGTGTGTCGTACAGTGGAAGTAAATGTGTCTTGATATGGCTTCGTTTTGAATGCTTATTTGGTGTTATACTTCATCAGACACACTGGCTATATACAGGTCGGTGGCTACACTGATTATGGTGATAATCTGGTCGACTTGTCTCTGGCAGTTTGTTGAATGTTTTAGGTTCTTCAACTGTCAGGGTTATTAATCGCCTAAGTCGTAGTCCTAGCAACAAACAACTTTTAAAGATAATCTGATAATTGTGAGGAGAAGTTATTGTTGTTTTAATGTATCCAAATGTTTCAATTGCCAGACTTTACGCACTGATCATTAAATCTTAGTTCCTCCACCAAACCACAACCTCTGAAACATAAGAAACTGTTTTGTCGTGGATGTTGTTGATGCTATAATGTATCACTGCGCATCAACAGAGGATGTTTAAGCCCGTAACTCTGGGCTAGATAATACATTAGCCATCAGCAATTAGGAATAAAGAGAGATGCATCACTCTGGTAGACCAAGTGAGTGAACACGTTGATGTACAACGGCTACTGGTGGTGGCTCAGGTACAGTACCGGTGATTGTTGCGGTTACTTTATATTTTATGTTTCTTGAATAAAGCGTAATGTTCATAAAATCTACAATCCTAGTGACTCCAATCCTAATGGAACCCAATGCTAGTAGGCCTCAATCTTAGTTGGCCCCAATCCTGATGGTAAGGTTAGGGCGTATTAGGTCTAGAGACCATTTGACCTGCCACTTATAGCAGCAGACTGTGGACCCGGAGATGAAGACCAGCTGTACATCACAGTAATTACAGCGTCCTGGCATCCAGTAATGCAGAGTCAACTTGCTCGCTGCACCAGATGTAGGCGTCAGGACACACGGGGTCGTCCCCATCCAGCTGTGTATCTTCCAGGGGTAACTTTCCAAAATCAACACATTGTAGTCTGTTTCATTATAGCTCACACCTTATTTGGGTTATGATGAGTATAAATATATCAGAACGTTGATAGATACAGAAACGAAATTTATATTAAAAAGCTTGATTGCGTTGCACCTCATAATGATACAAAATACTGTAACGTCTATCAACTCGTGTTCCAGGCGTCTGTCCCATTTTCATTTACACATTCAGTACTATATAAATTTTATACTCCAAAGTTTCTTCTGGAAAAAAAAAAAAAACGTAATTTTTAGTCCGCTAAAACACTACAGTACAATAAATGGATAACCTCGATGACTTAGCTTTATAGCAAAAAATAGGACCACACTTTGTTGCTTTCCTCGTCGTTGTTGTTTGTCTCCTACCGTGATGGAGACTGTGCTGAGTTGTATGACAAATTGCGTCGTTGCAATCGTGTGAGTGAAGATTTGTTCCAGCCTTAGTAGCGGCCGTGTTGAAGTTTTATGTGTCAGTCATAAGTGTGGAGGTCATGTCAGGGGTTGTTTTTTACATGGCATCGTTGGTGGCGGTCCTTCTGAAGTGTTGTGTGGCAAACGTGGATGTTGCGGCAATGGCAGAAGGTTTGTATGCCTGCCATCGTTGGTGGCGGTTCTTTTTGAAGCCATTTTTGTTAAACGTGGATGTTGTGGTCGTGTCAGTAGTGGTGTATGCCTGCTACTGTTAGTGGGGCCGTGTATGTGTGGGGGCGAGGCGAGGGGCGGGTAGGGACGACAGCAGCCAAACACCGGGAGATGGATGGCGAGGGAATCACAAAGGCGGCCGGGCGCCCCTCGGGTCCCAACCACCACCATACCAAACACAAGGATGGACTATCAACCTCAACTACCTCGCTTCCGCCGCTCCCTCTCCTCGTTGGAACACCTGTGATTGGTGTATTGTGGTGGTCAGTTTGACCCCTGGCTGGCGGAGAGAGAAGGTCGGGCTGTACAAGAGAATGTTAGAAATCGACAAAAGTTGTACCGTAAGGAGATGTATGGAACTCTTTCTGATTTTCCTCCTCGGCGTTGAAGGCTTTGAAGCCTTTTCCCGGGGATTAGGTTGGATATTGTTACTCGATACTCGGCTTAGAAGTGTAACAGACGGTGACGACACAAGGAGTGTTATTGCTATTCTGGTACCGAGATATTCTTCCTTCCTTCTCTCACACTCACAGTGCTCGGTGAAGATACAAACCACCATATCTCTCTCTCTCTCGATTTATTATGGTCTCACTCACACACCCCACATAATTCATCCACCTCACAGACTCAGCATGTCCAGGGTCCACCAGTGTGTATGCAGAACACCAACACTGAACACGATCCTCCCGCAGAGACCAGGATGTATGGCGAACTTTCTCACCCTTTGCAAAAAATATGTTGATTAATAGCTGGATAATTCTCAACAGCAACGACAAATATGCAGACTCAAACACATATGTATTATTCTGTCTGTACATATACCAACAAATCAATATGTGGACTTGTATAATTATTTCCCCCTCACCTCTGCAAAATGTAAGTCAGTAAAAATAGGTACGTTTATTGATGTGTAGGATGATCCCAAGCTGGTGTAGGATGATCCCAAGCTGGTGTAGGATGATCCCAAGCTGGTGTAGGATGATCCCAAGCTGGTGCAGGATGATCCCAAGCTGGTGCAGGATGATCCCAAGCTGGTGCAGGATGATCCCAAGCTGGTGTAGGATAATCCCAAGCTGGTGTAGGATGATCCCAAGCTAGTGTAGGATGATCCCAAGCTGGTGCAGGATGATCCCAAGCTGGTGCAGGATGATCCCAAGCTGGTGTAGGATAATCCCAAGCTGGTGTAGGATGATCCCAAGCTGGTGTAGGATGATCCCAAGCTGGTGTAGGATTATTCCAAACTTGTATATAGGATGACCTCAGGATGATGTATAGCTTTTCCCAAACTGTTTTAGAATGATCCAAAGAATGTCGCAAATGATGATTCAAGCAATTGTAGAATGATCACTAAAAACATCGTGACATTTCAACTATGAGAGGAAGTTGAATGACAGACAGCTTCAGTGTACCGTACGATCTTGGTGAGGCGGGGGGGGGGGGGGGAGGAGAGGCTCAACCCATTGCTCCTAACTCTATAACATCCTACAGAAGGCCACGCTGGAGACGCCCCTCGGTCTAGCCCTGGTCTGAGGCGAGTCTGGTCTCCGCCTCGCAACTCCCTCGCCATGTTTGGACGGCGATTGAACGCTGGGATGAACTTTCAATTCCCATGCAAATTATTGGTGTACCGTTCCCCCTCTCCCTTCCTCCCAGCTCCTCCCACACGCTCCTCCTCCTCCTGCTCATCCTCCTGCTCCTCCTCCTCCTCTTCCTCTTCTTCCTTGTACTTCTTCTTCAGCTTCGACTCTTTATTCCACTCTCGCTTCTTTTCCTTTTCTTTTCGTCTTTCCTCTTTCTCTTCCTCCTCTCTCTTTCTTCTTCCTTAATTTCATCATTCTTATTTTCCTCCTCTTCCTCCTCCTTCTCCTCCCCCTCCTCCTTTTCCTCCCCTCCTCCTCCCACTCTTCTTCCTCCTCTTCCTCCTCTTCCCTATTTATACAGGCATACCCATCCATTTCCCCCCTCACCAAATAGGCAAGATTACCCCACCCAACCCTACCCCATCCTCACAATCCTACCTTTTTTACTCTTATCCCAAGCAGGATGTCCATTCACCCTTGTCTTTCTTACGAGCTGACTCCCTTCTCCAGGGACTGTAGGATGGCCTCAGGCGCCTATAGGATGGTCTCAGGCTACTATACGATGATTCAGAATCCTGTACGATGGTTCAAGCTCCTGTAGGATGGCCCAAGCTCCTGTAGGATGGGCCAACTCCTGTGTTATGGCTCAAGCTCCAGTAGGATGGCCCAATATCCTATAGGGAGGTCCAAGCTCCCATAGGATGGTCCAAGCTCCTGTGGGATGACCTAATCTCCTGCAGGATGGCTCAATCTCCTATAGGATGGCCCAGACTCCTATAGGATGGTCCAAACTCCTGTAGGATTGCTCAAGCTCCTGTAGGATTGCTCAAGCTCCTATAGGATTTCCCAGACTCCTGTAGGATGGCCAGCCTCCGCCTCAACCACTTCATTTGCATCTTAATCATTCCTGCATGTCATTAGGCAGTTAGACCAGAGACGAGTTGTTAGGGAGACGACCAGGGCCCAGAGTAAGGGAGTTAAGGGAGATTTATGTCAGGGTGAGGGAGAGTTAGGGAGGAAAGGGAGAGTTATAGTAAATTAAGGGAGCGTTACAGCAGATTAAGGGAGAGTTATGGCAGATTAATGGGGATTAATGACAGATTAAGGGAGACTAATGACAGATTAAGGGAGGGAGATTTATATCAAATTTAAGGATAGTTAAAGCAGGTGATGAACAGGTAACGAAGGATTAAAGGTAGACCAGCTAATAATAATAATGAAGACGATCAGGTTAATTGCACAGGTAAATCACTAACACGCGGAGCTTAATTGAATCAGGTGATTTTAGGGGTGGTCGCGTGAGAGGATCACCTTGAGATGATTACACGACGTGAAACAACCTATAATAACATTAGCTGAAAGGGTTAATACAGCGTGTAATTACTAAAGAGGTGAAGGTGATTTAAAAGAAGGTAATTTTGCCCGTTTGGTTGCAGATCAAGTGAGCCTCATTTCTAATAGACCCCAGGTTTAATAGACCCCAGTCGTAATAGATCTCAAACATAATAGACCCCAAATTTAATAGACCCCACATTTAATAGACCCCAGTCCTAATAGATCCCAAACATTTAATAGACCCCACATTTAATAGACCCCAGTCCCAATAGATCCCAAACATAATAGACCCCAGATTTAATAGACCCCAGTCCCAATAGATCCCAAACATAATAGACCCCAGACCAAATAGACCCCAACCACCTAATCTTAAGGATTCAATCGTAATGGTCAGGTTTAGATTGCGGCCCATTAGGACTCGGACATCTTTACATGTAATGTGATAAAACAACGTAGGTATACCTTTTAGTTTCTACCGGTGTGGGGGGTGGGTGGGGGGGGGGGGCAGGCCTAGCATAATATCAGGGCCTCAGGGGATCACCACCAACTCCCTTTAAACCCCCCTTATCCCTATGACCCCTCCCCTGACCCCCCATGACCTCTTTCCTGACCCCCATGACCCCTCCTCTGACCCCATGAACTCTCCTCTGACCCCCATGACCCCTCTCCTATCCCCCATGACCCCTCCCCTGACCCCCATGACCCCTCCCCTGACCCCCATGACCCCCTTACCTCATTCCCCTCACCTCCTTTACCCGCAGGACTCTCTTATTTACCTTCAATCCACTCTCACCTCCTACACCTCCCCTCATCTCCCCTCACCCCACCTCATCTCCCCTCACTCTACCTTATCTTCCTTCACCCACCTCATCTCCCCACACCCTACCCCTCTCTGTGGTCCAACCAGATTTACTTAACCTCGTTGATGATGATAAATAACATGTGAAAGGAGGGGGCAGGAGGGGTGGAGGGGGCAGGAAGAAGGGGGGGAGACAAGAGGGGAGAGGGAGAAAGGGGGTAGAAGGTGCAAGTCATCACCCCGGAGAAAGAGAGAGAATGAGGCAGTGAGAGAGAAAGGGGGGGAGGGGCAATACGTGAAATGTGAACCCTGGCTTGGAGATAATGGAAGGGAGGAAGGGAAAAGAATGAAGGAGAGAGAAGAATGAGCGAGAGAGAAGAATTAGGAAGGGAGAAGAGAGAGGGAAAATAATAAGGGAGAACGGGAGAATAGCATTGTGGGAGGTTCCAATAGAGCGGAATGAGATAGAAGGGAGAGAGAAACAAGGGGAAAGGAAGAGAGATAGAGATAAGAGAAGGGAAAGTTTTTTTTAGTTTAACAAATTTATTGGCAGAGCTTGTAGTACAGTTTGCCTATTCCGAGTAATTCAGTCAGGTCTTGACACTGAGGGTGGTATCACTTCTCACTGTCACGCAGGACAGAGGTTCACACACAAAGAAATACATCATATTCATTAACAACTATAAATGTATAGAGGTCAGGTTCATATGGATAATGTCACTGTTCACTGCCATGCAGGACAGAGGTTCGTACACAAAGATTTGCATCATATTCATTGACAGTACATATACATTACTGTAAACACACACACACACACACATATACATACATATACGTATATACATACACATATACATGTACACGTACATATACATGCACACACGCACACATACATACATATACGTCGGTCAGATTCATGTGGGTAATGCCACTGTTCACTGCCACGCAGGACAGAGGTTCGTACACAAAGAAGGAAATACATCACATTCACCAGCAGCATATATGAGTCAGTGGATCACATACATTGGAGTCATATTCTAATTGAAGACTAATCAGTATGGGCTAGCAAATTTGGGATAAACAGCAAGAATGTCCTCAAGCACACCTGATTCAATGAAGTAATTACATAGTTCAAGATACAGTAAGTCAGGTGGCCTGAAGTCTTTGACAGTGTCACATTCAATAATATAGTGTTCAAGTGTATGCTTTAAAGGTTTATCACAAAGTTTACATGCTGAGTGTTCCGGTATGGGTACAGCGTTACTAACTTGCCAGATGTGTCTGTATCCTAGCCTAATTCTGGCCACGACTACATCACATTGTCTGGTTCTGTCCTTATGCTGGCCATACCGGTACCTCTTGTTACAAAATTTGTCATATTTACTAATGCTACAACTGTCAGGTCTCTCTGCATTTCTCACTTCTTCTAGATCAGAGTTCATGATTCTGACTTGAATGTTTTTAATTACGGCATTGGACAGACCAAAGTCACGGTCAACATTTTCTTTCTTACCTGCCTCATTGGCCAATCTATCAGCACGGTCATGATACCTGATTCCAACATGGGACGGAATCCACACAAATTCAATACGAAAGTTGTTCTCATTGGCAGTTATCACATTCCTTTTAATATCACATGCAACTTTAGACATAGAGCCTGACGGGCTGTTCATTGATTTCAAAGCACTTTGAGAGTCACAGAATATCACCCCACCTCCATTTTCTTTGAGGTAGGGCCGTGGCTAAGTAGATTCCAGTTAGTTCAGTTTGTGTTGTGCTGGCCCAGTTGTTCAGCCTTTGTTTGGTTGACACTATCATCTCTTTTTCTTTATATATTACAATTGCACAGCCTGGAAGGGAAAGAGAGAAAAGGGGGAAAAAGGGAGGAAAAGAAATGAAGAGAGAAAGAGGAAGGAGGAATGAGGAGGAAGAGAGAGAAGAGGAAGAAGACATAGTGGAGAAAGTGAGATCATTTATCACACTGGGGAGAGAAAAGAGACAAAATAGTGGGTAGAGAGATAGGAGAGGAGAGGTGAGGTGAGAAGAACTATTGCAGATCAGGTAATTTAACACACACACACACACAACCTCTCTCTCTCTCTCTCTCTCTCTCTCTCTCTCTCTCTCTCTCTCTCTCTCTCTCTCTCTCTCTCTCTCTCTCTCTCGATTATATATATCTTACCGATGATATCTCGATACCTCCAAGAAAGCAGCAGCACGTATCACCATCAATAATCACTATAATCTCCCCCCAACAAAACTCCTCAAGTTGTAACTCCTATAGCTATCACTCCTAACCCCCAAAATACTTACAATCCACGTAAATTCCTTCCCTTTAGCTGAATATTGTGTCTCTGGCTGGCTACTTGGCTGGAGGCGTTAAATGTTATGTATTATGTTGGAGATGTTGATGGTGGCTGTGTTTAAGGCAGATTGATGATGCAACTGAGGCATGTTATTGAGGAGCCAAGGCATTCGATTCCCTTTCTCTGGTTCACCTAAACATACGTACAGTTTGTATCTTGGCCAAGTGTGATGAACAGATGGTTGATGGCTGTGAGGTGTGTATGTATAAATAAAATAATTATGAGTATTCCAGCGAGAACATTTAATAATTATGGAAATTGCGAGTAAATGTAATGATTATAGATACAACAGCAATAAAACGTAATAATTATAGATACAACAGCCAGAAAACGTAATAATTATAGATACAACAGCAATAAAACGTAATAATTATAGATACAACAATCAGAAAACACGAAAGAAATAGACAGGAATTACTCGCCAGATGCTATTGTATAAACGTTGGCCCATTGACTCCACCACACAACAGGGGAGACAGAGCAGACGTGGGCTTGTTTGTTTTGGTTGTGTATAAACAAGACCAGTGTAGCGAGACCTCTACCATCGTCCAGCCTCCCGGGAAAGAAGAAATGTTTTCATTGTTTTTTTTTTGGGGGGGGGGGGGGGGGACGCCAGAGTATCGACTGTGTGTGTTGATGGTTACAGCTGGGATGGTAAATATATTCTCCTTTTTTATGTAGTTTTTTAATAAGTGGTTAGGTTTATTGTTTGTGTTAGTCTTTGTTGTTGTTAATTATTATTATTATTATTATTATTATTTTTATTATTATTATTATTATTATTATTATTATTATTATTATTATTATTATTATTATTGGCCTTACCATCCATACACGCACTTTCAGTATTTAAACAATATTTTCATCTTTTAAAATGCATACATGTGATCGAATTATCTATAGTGACATTTTAAAGTTTTTCAGTAAGGATTGAATTGTTTATATAATCTTCTAATTGAATGTTAAATTAATCATTGGCGTAAAATAGGGCATCGAAATATTTATTTTGAAACTTTATCGATACTCGGCGTCTGAAAAAGGTTACAGAGTGATGGAATCCTCTATACAATCAGTTATTACTTTCACAATGTTATAAATAGGGTATTGGATCGCTTTCAAAAAATGCTTTATCGATTTTCAGTATATTAATGTAAACCAGAGTATTGGATCCTTTATAGCAGGGGTTCTCAACCGGGGGGGAATTTCCCCCCCTCAGGTTTTCAGGGGGGGGGGGGGAAACTGATACTAATATGGAAAAAATAAAGGATTTTCAGTATTATATGCATATTATTTGGAATGCACTTTTTGAGGCAGACAATCTTGGAAAGGAGGGGGGAATGACATTCTGACATATGGTGAAAGGGGTTTATGGGGCAAACAAGGTTGAGAACCACTGCTTTATAGCATCATGTAATTCATTTGTGATCAGATATAAATGCTAAACAAGGTATTGAATCGTCAACACGAGAAGTTTATCGACTGTTAATTAAGATACGATGTAAAACAGGGTATCGAATCTTGTATATCACCATTTTATAACTTGTCAGCCAGCTATAAACCTAAAACAAGGCAATTAATCTTACTTAATAATATTATCAAGACTCTGTTAGCTATAAACACAGAAAAAACAAGGGTATCGAATCGCATATTTCACCGTTTTATCGCTCTTCAATCAGCTTAAAAAAAAAGTAAAAAAAAAAAAAGTATCGAATCGTTTATAGCACATTTTATCGCTTCCCAATCAGCTATAAACGCAAAAAAACAAACAACAACAACACAGTACTGAATCCTCTACATAACTTTTTACTTAATCGATATTTAAAACAGCTATATGGTGGTTGAGTTGTTATACAGTGGTCGTGGAAAAAACTCATAACATGTGTGTTAGGTCTCCAGGGGTGTCCAGGGAGCTAAATGGCTATAAACGCGGCCTTTTTAGTGGTCATAAAAGAAAAATGCCTGTCCTGTGGGTGTTTTTTTTTTTGAGGGTGGGGGGGGTGGGTGGACGGAGGGGGATGTGAGAAGGATGGAGGGAAGGATGGAGGGAGGGAGGGAGGGAGGGTAATGATGGGCGTGGCTAGTAGGCAGATATTTTTTTTTTCTTCTCGATGTCGCGAAAAAAAAAGAAAAAGAATTGTAGTGAGATAGTGTATTGGTGAGTATGTCGGCCATCTTTATTATATCCAGGTGTTTTGTGATCCAGAAGCTTCATGATCCAGAAGCTTCATGTTCCAGAAGCTTCATGATCCAGAAGTTTCATAATCCAGAATCTTCAAAGTCCAGAAGCTTCATGATCCAGAAGCTTCATGATCCAGAAGCTTCATGCTCCAGAAGTTCCATAATCCAGATGCTTCATGATCCAGAAGCTTCATAATCCAGAAGCTTCATGATCCAGAAGCTTCATGATCCAGAAGCTTCATGCTCCAGAAGCTTCATGATCCAGAAGCTTCATGATCCAGAAGCTTCATAATCCAGAATATTCAAAGTCCAGAAGCTTCATGATCCAGAAGCTTCATGCTCCAGAAGCTTCATGATCCAGAAGCTTCATGATCCAGAAGCTTCATGATCCATAATCTTCATGATCCATAATCTTCATAATCCAGAAGCTTCAAAGTCCAGAAGCTTCATGATCCAGAAGCTTCATGATCCAAAAGCTTCATAATCCAGACGACTCGTGGACCAAGAGCTTCATTACTGATCTTCAAAGGAGTGAAGACAAACAATGAGACCAGAGAGAGAGAGAGAGAGAGAGTTTCTTGCTTCGTGGACATCTCAGGTTCCTAGACTCACAGAAGAATTCCCTGACCAAGAACTGAAGACTCCAAATCCTTGTTTATCGGAGGAGACGTTAAGCTGAGTCTCAACAGTGACTCATAACTTTCTTTTTATTAAGGGAAGAATGGTGTAATATGGAAGAGCTTTAGGGGGGGAGGGGGGAGGAAAGTTCTGTGGCGGAAAATACAAATGGAGAGAGAGAGAGAGAGACCGAGAGGGGGTACAGAGAGAAGGGAGACAGAGAGAAAGAGAGAGGGGGACAGAAAGAGAGAGAGGGGGACAGAAAGAGAGAGAGGGGGACAGAAAGAGAAACACACACAATAAGACAGAGAAACAGAGATGTTAGCAGGCCAGACAGCAACAGTAGGAGACAGGGGTGGTGGGGAGGGGGGGGGGAGGGGCATTAGGCGGCCTAGGGCGAGACAGGGCCGTCACCTAGGCTAAGATTAACGGTCTCAGTAACCCAGGGATAATGTGACCCAGCCCTCAAACTTTATTCCTGCAGGATTTTTTTTTTATTTAGCTTTTGAGAAGTGACGAGTGAGACGGAGTAGATGAACCTCTTTCTCTCCCTCCTTCTCCTTTTTCTCCCTCCTTCTCCCTCCTTCTCTCCGTCACTCCTTTGGTCTCTTCTCCCTTCACTCCCTCCCACCTTCCATCCAACCGTTTCTCCTACCTTTCCTCTCTCCAACATTCTCTACCTCCCTCCCTACCTACAACCTTTCCTCCCTCTTCAACTTCTCTCCCTCACTTCCTACAACCTTCTCCCCCCCCCCCCCCACCCACGTTTCGTTCCTCCCTCCCTTCCTCAGCCCATAATGATCGACGAATCATTTTTTAATCCATAATTTTTATCCTGATTACGAAATTAAAAATAGTAATAGAGTCTTAAGAAAATATAATCAGATATTAATTTTACGTTTTTGTTAGTAAGGATAATATAATTTATTTTTATTATCATTTAGTCTTCGCCGTGTATCTTAGGGATGTGAGATTTTACTTAAAACTCTTTAAAAGTTTGTATTTTTAAGTAATGAAGAAGTGACTTAAGAGACAGGAGTTCCTTAGGGCGTTCACTACCTCCTCCCTTGTTACCTGTCGACCAGAGTATTGTTTTATCTATTCATTATCCACGGTTATTATCACCATCCTAATTATCATGAAATAATTAAATCTTTTGGATGTAAAGTTTAAATTTATTGACATTTAAAATTGTATATATGCAAATTTTTGTCTTTATTTCATTGTTGTTGTTGTTGTGGCCATAAATTTAGGTGTTGTATTTATTTAAGGTTAGATTACTTTGCGTGTGAACTCTTATTGTGCAAGAGTATGTGGTGAGAGGTAAGTGAGAGGGGTTGAGAGGTTAGTAGGAGATATGTGAGAGGAATTGAGAGGCGAGTGAAAAGAGAATGGGAGGTGAGTGAGAGGGAATAAGAGGATGTTAAGAGGGGAATGAGAGGGATAGGGGGTGAGAGGGGGGTGAAAGAAATGGTAAGAGAAGGTGTGGGGGAGTGAGAGATTGTGTAGGAGAGGGTGAGAGGTGATTTAAGTTGGGATGAGAGGGGTGAGAGGGAATAAGAGAACGGGAGGAGTTGATTAAGAAAAGTATAGAGTGAGAGGTTGAGTGAGAGAGAGAGAAAGGGGGGCGGTAGGTGAGGGTGAGAGCGATGATGTATTTATTACCAATAATGAGACACTAACGACCCTCTATCTTAATGTACCTCCCTTGATGGTCCCTGCCCTCCTCCCTCACCCCCCCCCCTTTTTTTCTTCTCTCCCACCTCCCCTCCCTTCTCCCTCCTTCCTTCCCTCCCTTCTCCATCCTTCCTTCCCTACTCCCTCACTCTTTCCCCCCCCCCTCCCCCTTTCTGCAGAGTGAGAGATAGACAGACTGAAAAAGAGAAACAGAGAAAGAGAAAATGAGAGAGATAAATAATGAAAGGAAGAGAAAGAAAGAAAATGAGAGATAAAGAGAGAGAGAGAGTGAAAATAAGAGAAATAAAGAATGAAAGAAAGAGAGACAGTTCCTACGAGTGAGACAGGTGTAGTGGAAGACTTGAGGTGTAAACTTAGAATAATGAGTGTTAGTGTGTTGAGCTGCTAGTTTATGATCCACTATGTACCCGAGTCACGTTTGTTACAGCCCCTTCAGGAACCATTGTGTGGCTACCTTCACCCATCTCTCAGCCTTCACCCACTTGCCATCCTTTTCATCCACCTGCCTCCTCCTCCTCACCCACCTCCTGTCCCTCACCTCCCCCTTCACCCAACTCCCCCCTCCTACACCTCCCTCTCTTTCACCCACTTCCCCCTTCCTCACCTCCCCCTCACCCACTTCCCGCAGGTAATTAATCCTCACAACACGTGGCTGAGAGAGAGAGGGGGGAGGAGGCAAGGAGGGAGGTGGTATTGGGGACAGGTAAGAGAATAACAATTAATAAGTACAATAATTAGTGCTTGTTTTCTCAAGGTATTTCCTCACCTCTGTTGCCCCTGTGTTTATTCAGCCAGAAGTCCGCCTGTTCTGATGTGGAAGTTTTCCTCTTTTGAACTGAAGGATATCGTATTTCTTAAGTGGGGCTTAACCGTTTGAGGACGATGGTCTAAGTTGCAACATTTTGAGGACGATGGTTTAAACTCGACCCGTCTGAGAACGATGGTTTAACTTATAACCCTTTGAGGACGGTGGTTTAAGTTATAACCCTTTGAGGACGGTGGTTTAAGTTATAACCCTTTGAGGACGGTGGTTTAAGTAATAACCCTTGGATTAATTTATGGTATAACAGTTTAAGGAAGGGGTTAAACCATCGTCCTCAGCATGTAAACAAAGCAATTGACCAATACTTAACCTATTGTTTCCCCTAGTCGGCGTTTAATTAATCCCCAGGTGTACTCTCGCTCCATTATTTACTGAACGAAATGGAAAGATCATATTCTTTAACTGAAAATAAAATGAAAAATGCTTCTTACTCAGTTACATGATTCATCCCTGACAAGCACTAATTCAAATTCACAGAGATTCTCAGCGTTATTTTTTTTTTATCTCGTAACTCGTAGTAAAATAAACGTAAGTGGTTGTAGCTAGAGTCTCTGTGTAATTCTGAAGCCATTTTCGGTGATGTTTTTATCGCTCTAGTCAACCATTTTCACTTAACGAGGAATTTTTCACTGTGCGAGCTTTTAAGAATCCGAGTACCTGGGGTAATATATCTGTCACTGGGAGAATGAAGTGCTATTTATGCCTGACCTGTTGTGTTTACCGAATATATGTGTACTGAAAACACCTGTAATTAATCCCTGTAATGCTTTTAAGTACCTGGGATTGCATTTTTAAGTGTTAAGTGCCTCGAGTGTTGTTAATTATAAAGTAGCTGATATATAATCCAATAAATATTTAACATATACTAATATACAACACACAGTACACCTAACCTAACCTCACCTCAAATGATCAATACTGCTATAACTCGTACCCAACTAAACCACATTTTCTACCTTCCTCTCACCACAGATCCCCACCCCCTACAACCTCGTTCCATTCTTTCCCTTCTACACTACACCTTTTCACACCCCCGACAACCCTTTCCCTTCTATACCCAATACAGTCCACCCCTTCTACACCACACCCTTCTACGCCAGACCCTTCCACACCTTCGACAGTCACCTCATCTGCTCCACATCCACCCTAGTCTCCTACCACTCCACCTGCTATCAGTTTTTGTGGTGTACCTCCCTCCTTCGGTCTCTGAGTTAATTCCCTCTGAGAGTGTAACTGTCTAGGTAGGGTGAGGATACGAGAATTGATAAGGTCTCCCTCCGCGGCCTCTCGAACCAATAACTTAAGCTTGCAATTCCATTATTGAAGTTGGCTTTGTTTGGGCGGCGGGAGGGATTGTTTAGGTGCTTTCACTTTAACGTTCTGAGTTTATTTTTGATGCGTTTCTTTTGTGTTTGTAATTTGTGAGAGTTTATTAGTTTTTCTTTTAAGATGCGTTGATTTGTCGTTTGTTGATGCGTTCCTTAAGCGTTCGTAGTTGTTTTATATTTGGGGGTAGGCGGTTTCTCAGCGTTCGTAATTTGTAATTTTTTTTTAAGTTTTTAGATGCGTTTTTTTTAGCGATTGGACTTTTTTTTTTAGGTGTGTTTCTTCAGTATTCGAAGTTGTGGTAATTTCTTATTGTTTTCAGTTGCGTCCCTTTAACTCAGAAAGTATTTTAGATGCGCTCCTTTACCGTTCGCAACTCTTGGTAGTTCTTAAAAGTTTGAACATGTATTCTCTTAGTAGTCTGAGTTGTAGAAACTTTTTGAACTTTTAAGAAGCGTTCCTTTAACGTTTTTAACTTGTGGTAGTTTTTTCATTTATTATTTTAGTTTTCAGTGTTTTTAAGAGTTTTTGTTGTTGTTTGTTTCTGTTCTTGGATGTATTGTGTAAAGGTGGCGCATATAGTTTGACTTCTGGCCTGAAATCAGTGTCGTGACAGCTAGGAATCTTTTGCGGTGACCATTAGGTAATAGTTCACGATCTCCTACGAGTTAGGGGTTGTCATGCCACCTCCACCTCCAACACTCCTACACCTCCAACACTCCCCCATCCTCCCACACTCCTCCATCCTCCCACACTCCTCCATCCTCCACCTTCAACACTCCCCAATCCTCCACCCCAACATTCCTCCATCCTTCACCCCCAACATTTCTCCATCCTCCAACATTCCCCCATCCTCCACCACCAACTCTTCCCCATCATCCACCCCCAACATTCCTCCATCCACCACCTCCAACACTCCCCCATCTTCCACCTCCAACACTCCCCCATCTTCCACCTCCAACATTCCTCCATCCTCCACACGGTAAACATCCTCCATAGACTCATCTTAGGCTCAAGGAGGAAAAAAATTCTAGTTGGTGACCTCTGACCCGCGTCAAGCCTCTCTGACAAGACGGCCATTGTCCCCCCTCTCTCACTCTGCTCTTCCTGCTATCTCCCCTCCTTCTCATTATCCCCCTCTCCCTCCCCTCCCATTCCTTACTCTGCCAGCCTTTTATTACCTTGACTTCTCTCTTCCCCTCCAGTTCATCACCTTTCCCTTTCTCATCTTGTTTTCTTCTTCTTCTCCTCCTCCTCCTTCTCCTCACCTTCCCTCTGTTCTTCATTATCGTCATCTCCGCCTTTAGTCAATACTCCACTGCAATCGTCCTTCGCCATATTGGTATCACCTGCATTAATTAAGCACTGTTACCTGTCACTCGAGTTCCTGTACGATTCTTTTAATAAAATCGTTAAAGTATTTGCATGATAATTGGTTTGTTGATATTTTACATTACATAAGGTTATTTAATGAGGTGTGAGGTGCAGTGAAGGTGTAATGAGGTGTAGTGAGGTGTAGTGAGGGTGTAGTGAGGTGTAGGTGTAGTGAGATGTAGTGACGGTGTAGTGAGGTGTAGGTGTAGTGAGGGTGTATTGAGGTGTAGATGTAGTGAGATGTAGTGAGGTGTAGTGAGGTGTAGGTGTAGTGAGATGTAGTGACGGTGTAGTGAGGTGTAGGTGTAGTGAGGGTGTATTGAGGTGTAGATGTAGTGAGGTGTAGTGACGGTGTAGTGAGGTGTAGTGAGGCTGTAGTGACGGTGTAGTGAGGTGTAGATGTAGTGAGATGTAGTGAGGGTGTAGTGAGGTGTAGGTGTAGTGAGATGTAGTGAGGGTGTATTGAGGTGTAGATGTAGTGAGATGTAGTGACGGTGTAGTGAGGTGTAGGTGTAGTGAGATGTAGTGAGGTGTAGTGAGGGTGTAGATATAGTGAGGTGTAGTGAGGCTGTAGTGACGGTGTAGTGAGGTGTAGTGAGGCTGTAGTGACGGTGTAGTGAGGTGTAGATGTAGTGAGATGTAGTGAGGGTGTAGTGAGGGTGTAGGTGTAGTGAGGTGTAGGTGTAGTAAGGTATACCTGGTGTTTTCACTCACAACTCCCTCGCACTTGACACTCGACCTTCCATCTGACTTCATTTTTCACTCGCCTCAGTTTTATTTTGCCTACGTCTCTCCCCTTCCTCACCCCGGCATTTGAATAATGGTGGGGAGGAGAGAGAGTCATGGGGAGGAGGAGGAGGAGGGGATATGATGGGGGAGGAGGAGATGTGATGGGGAGGAGGGGGTGTGGTGGGGAGAAAGGCTAAGGTGGAGGTGGGCTGTATTACTATTATTATTATTATTATTATTATTATTATTATTATTATCGTTATTGTTATTATTATTATTATTGTTGTTGTTATTATTATTATTATTATTATTGTTGTTGTTGTTGTTGTTATTATTATTATTATTATTATACTACTACTACTACTACTACTACTATTACTATTTCTACTACTACTACCATTATTATTGTAGTGGTCTCTCTGATAACGTATGATGGTTGATCAGTAATTATACCTCACATGACTTATCGTGATCGACAGTCTGAGGCAGTATACACGGAAATATCCAGTTACAGATCCGCGCTCCTACCTCCTTCCGGGTTGTGTAGTAGCTTAGAGCTGGTACAGAGAGAGAGAGAGAGAGAGAGAGAGAGAGGGAGAGAGAGAGAGAGGATGCGAGGCTGTGACACCGTAACAGATTATGGCTTGTTACATTGTCATCAATCTCAACTTTGCCCAGCAGGTCCTCCTCTTCTTCCTCCTCCTCCTCCTCTTCCTTTCCTCCTCTTCCTCTCCTCCTCCTCCTCCTCCCTCTTCCTCTCCTCCCCTCCTTACCTGTGTATGTTTGTGTGATTTTTAGAGAGTAATTATTGCCTGTAGTTGTCTGCGCGATTTTCCTTGGTACAATACAAGATCACGTCAGTAGGAGTGAGGGGTGGTGGTTATGGTGATGGATTATGGTGGTTATTGGTTGTGGTGATGATTGGTTATGGTGGTTGTAGCAATGGTGTTCGTGATAGGTTGTGGAAGTGAAGATGGGTACTGTAAAGATTAAAATAATGAAAACTAGTACAAACTCACACTCCTAATCTAAGATGGCCCGAAATTTATTATAGCGTCTTATGAAAGCCTCTGAAAGGATTTTTGTCGAGAGGAGAGAAAGTGAATTACATAAGTTTTCCCTAAAATCTCGAGAGAAAATGTTTGTGGCTGTATATTACAAGGAGAAGAATTTTGTGATCATTTTCCCACGATTCTGGCCAGCTGGTGGATCATTAAATGTTATTAAAAGGGATGTAGTTAGTTATTATAAATCGGGATAATGCTTTTCACACTGCCACGGGAATTTTGCACCATTTCTCACATTTTTTTTATTAATATCTACGTATGGATAATTTCTGAACTATTATTATTATTATTATTATTATTATTAGTAGTAGTAGTAGTAGTTTTTTGTAATACTGAGACAGGAGGTCCCATAGGAATGACTGCCGGCCAGGGGGAATAGCCGTGAATGTAGTAGCACTGTATACTCTCTGTTCACAAGAAGACAACTTATACAAATAGTTATGAATTCTAACCAAACTTGTCCCGTTGATATTATATGACAACAATATCTCAAATGAGCTCGGTAGTCAGCATTGTAGATAACCATTGTGTAGAGTTGTGTCCTGGATTTCACTGTGGCGTTGGGGGGACAGTCACTACTTGTATCATTACTGTACATTGTTGTGGTCAAGCTTATGTTCAGTGTTACCATCCTCTCCTCGTATTTTCCCTTTCTCCTCTCCATCCTTTCGTTCATTCAGCTTCCGTTTTACTTTTTTTCTTGCTTTTTGACCTCTTTTCATCACCCTTTTTCACCTTACCTCTCATCTACCTCCTGTCTGTCCCCTTTCCATCCACCCTTTCCATCTCTTCCTCTACTCTTCATAAGCCCTCTCACGTGTATCACCTCTTCTCCCTATCCCATACTCCCTTTCCACCTCTTCTTCTTTACTTTTCATCCCCGTCTCACATCCATCTTCTCCCCTGTCCATCCTCTCTTACCACCTCTTCCTCTGTCCTTCGTAAACTCCGTCACACCTTTCCCCTTCCTCCTCTCCTCTTTCCACTCCACCACACACCCTCGCCTCTCCTCTCGACCATCCTGCATCACGACTTCCCAGCCTGCAGGTTCACTCGTCCTTACCTCGCTTGTTGCAGCCCCTGAGAGGTGGTGGGTAGCAGAGCCTCACGTCAACAAACACACAGTCAATTGTATAGACTATAAACGAACGAGGGAAGGGGAGGAGAGCTAAGAACAAAATTATTTCATTAACTCTAAGCCTGTATTAGTGATGAACATGAAAGAAAAAAATAATAGTAATAAATAATAATAATAGTAATAATAATTAAAACGGAAACGTATTGCAGAAAACTTATATTTCACGTAGAAGAGAACAAGACCCTCAGAACTCTACTGGTCTAAACACAGTGACTCGCGTGGAGAACTTCCTGTAGGGAGGCTGTGTACAGAGAGATAAATCGTGGCAGCTTAAGACAAGAGGGGAGGTGCTCGCCCTGTGACCACATTAGGCCCACCTGAAGCTGTAAAATACCCCCCCCCCCCCCTCCTCCCCCTTCAGGTCGTCACTACGGCTGTGTTTATTTGCCGTCTGTCGCTTAAAGTAAATAAATCAAGGCAAAAACACACAGCTTATCCAAGAGGAAGACAAGAGCTTAAGGCGGAGAGACGTGGCGGAAAGAGAGAAACATACACAGTATCGGGTTGTGAGAGGAGGAGGGAGAGCAGGGGGAGGGGGGGAGCAAGAGGAGGGGAAGCAGGTGAAGGAAGGGAAGCAGAAGGAAGAAGTGAAGCAGAAGGAGGAGGGGGAGGAGAAGCAGGAGAAGGAAGAAGCAGAGAAACAGGCAGAGGGGAAGCAGCAGCAGGAAGAGGAGAAACAGGAGAAGGAAGAAGAGCAGAAGCAGGAGGAAGAGGAGGAGAAGAAGAAGAAGGCTGAAGACAGAGGAACGCGGCGGCGGAGATGGATTCAAGAGGCCCTCCTCCTTAACCTTAACCTCTGAGAATGACTTAGAAAATGTTGTTTATAATACAACTACCAATTAGGGCGTATTGTACAGCCACGGACCAGAGTGGTGAAACTGAGTCAAAGGAATGAGTCACTGAACTTATTTATCCTGACTGTTGTGTAGTGCTGGTGTGTGGTTTTGTCTCATTTAGGTAGTCGATACTGCTTCATTATGGGAGGTGAGGGAGTGTACCTTTGATCATCCCACGTATATATCTATTACCAATGTGTCTACTATTAATGGTGCTGAACTGAATTAAATCTATACTCGGACACGTAAAACTATAAACTTCATTCATAGACCAAAATATAACTCTGTAACTCAAAACTTTAATTCTTTGTTCTAACTTTAATAGAAACTACACACTCTACACTCGTACTAAAACTAAAGTTATTTTTACCTGCCGTTGATATTGTCTTACTCGGCCACTTGGAAACTAACACTCTACGGTAACTTGAGACACTAAACTGATACTCGTAGTTATTTGTTTTATCTCTTATTTTTGTGGAAACTACCTATTTAGATCTACGCTAAAGAAATATTAATTGACCTCATCTACGTTGTATTAGTGAATTTTCCTCGTAACTAGAGAAGTAGGAAGGCTGCAATAAACTGAAGTATTAAAACAATGACATGAAAAAATATAAAAATTCACCTGTGACTCGACTAATACGTTAAGTTAGGTGAGGTGAAGTGGGGTCAAGTGAAGTGAAGTTAAGTTAGTTTAGGTGAGGGAAGGTGATTTAGGGTTAAGTGAGGTGAGGTAAGGTCAGGTTACGTTACGTACAGAATATGCGTGACTCCTGACGGTGGTATGTCAACACCTACGCATCCTCCCTTACGACTCAGGTGTTTGTTGATCTGTGGGAGAGATTATTATCCGAGACCAACTGACGTCCGATGATGCCTGGCTTATGTAACGCGAACATTAACAAGTTCAAATAATACACTAACATAAAAAGGTAAACAAGGTATTATATAACACAAACAAGAGTAAACATGGAAGTTGATCGTCCGCCCCTGAAGAATTTAGTGAGTCATGTGAACATCCTGGCCCTCACGGTGCACCTCGTGTACAGCAAACACACACACACACACACTGATTGTACCAGTTGGAAGAGGAAGAGGCTGGACAAGTATGTGTATGTACCTTAATCTGACCATGTTGGAGAGTGTAGTCCGTTATATCAAGGTTTGTTAGATGTGAAACCTCCATAAAACAGACGATACCCGTTTGACTGATGTCAGTTAAAGTGAGTTTTTGCTGTACCAAGAATACAGACATAGATATTTATATGGATTGTAAATAAAATAAAATAAATTAAATAATGTTATAACTACCACTCGGAGCCATTACCCCCATCACCTTATTACTTGGCTTCTGCTACATTTTGGGAACCTTATTTTATACACAGGCTTCATTTTACGCGAACCTTTCTCAGTTCAATCAATAATTTCTGTTGACCTGCACCATCTCCTTTGTTTTATCCTTCATGTCTTTCTTATTATCTACTATTACTTTTTCCTGTTCTCCGTTATCAACAGATTCCTTTAGTCACCCTTCGTCTTTCTCCGTCTTCTCTTCTGATTTACTCAAACTTTCCTAAGACATTCTTATCAAGATGTTTTCTTATGTCTGATAAGCTTCAGCCCTATCTTACAAAATGTCTTTACTTTATGTATTTTAAACGTCTTGTCGAGGGTTTTATGAAGTTCTCGGGCATTTGGAAGCTTACCATTGTTCCTTATTGCACGCGTCAACACCTCATCAAGCTTAGGTGGGACCTTTTTCATTTTTCTCGTCCGTTCTTTTATGAGGGCGCAGAGTTCAGAAATGTTTTACTTTAACCTCTCAACTGTCCACTATTGGCCGTTCATACAAACTTTTTCCTAAGAGTTCCCCAACATATTTAGTATCTCAGGGATATAAACAAAGCTTTGGCCCTGTGTATCTTGTGGTATACAAATAATACAAATATATTTCTCCCGAGTCTTATTAAACGTTATTTTACGGTCGTGGGCTTACGAAACAAATGCTGCCACAAGGCGAATTACCTTCAAAACACTGTTGATAGGATGCTGTTGACGGGACACGGTTCATGGGACACGGTTCATGGGACACGGTTTATGGGACACGGTTCGTGGAACGCCTATGAGGAGCCGCAAGATTGGGGTGTCGGGTGGGGTGTGTGGGTCTTGAGGGGGAAGTCAGACGTGCCGCAAGAAGTAAATATTTACTGAAAGGGACTAACATTTATTGTGGCGGCTGACCCTCTCTCCCCTCCTCCTTTCCCCGCTCGTCAGGGTGGGTATGGTGTGCTAGCAGGCACGGGTGAAGGAGTGCGCGTGCCTTGGGCGTGGTATGGGTGATGTCTGTCTGGTGTTCAGCGGTGCAGGAGACTGTAGAACTTCTCCAGTCTGGCGAATCCTTGTCAAGTCGATGATTTGACCACTTTAATACGATAACTTAACCCCTTGAGTACGATGACTTAACCCCTTGAGTATAGTGACTTAACCTCAGAAATATGATGTCTAAACTCATTGTGTATGATAACTTTAACCCCATGAGTACGATGACTTAACCCTTAAGTACGATGGCAACCAATGAGGACGATGACTTTGCCCTTTGATTACAAAAGATTAATTCTTTGTGTATGATGTCTTAATCCTCTGAATACGATGACTATATTCTTCAGTGGGATATTCATTTCACAAGTTTTCTTTTTTTTTTACGCAAATAGTTAAGTTTTTATACTTAATGGATTAACTTTGTACTCAAGGGCTTAACTCTTTGTACTCAAGGGGTTAATTCTTTGTACACAAAGGGGTTAAGTCCTCGCACTCAAGAGGTTAAGTCGTCTTACTTAAACTCTTGTGTATCAGTTCTGACATCCACAAGGCATTTCCACCTTAAGTCCGTCATTAAGCTCCTCCATCCCCATCCTCCACAACTAATCTTAACATTCTTGTACTCTCATCCTCGGCCGACACGAACTTCATCCCTGTTTTGGCTATTTTTCACATTCTTACACCATATTGACGTTTTCTCCTGCTCCTCTTTTCATTCTCTTGCTCAATTGTTTTTGTTAATTTTCTTCTCTCTTTCCCATTTAAGCTACTTTGTTCCCTCTTATCCTCTAATATCGTTTTCTCCCGTTTCTTACATTAATCTTGCTTCCTCTTTTTCCCTCCATCCACGGTCATGCCAGCTCCTTCCTTTCACACCTTCATTCTAACCTCATCAACAACATGTGTAAGTTTCTGAGCCCTCCCGTTTCGACCAAGAACGGCGACCCCCTGTAGTTTCCGGGTCTTAAGAACAAGAATGGCATCCACATTTCTCAGAAGGTTATCGAAGACGAGTGCCTTGTTTTTTATGACGTTGCGGTGCCTGCTTGTGGTACTCGCGGAGAGAAGGGTGCCAGATGCCCAGGGTGGAAGATACCTCAAGTATGGGTACTCCTGAGCGTGCCGATTCCGAATCTATTATCAACAGTTCGATTGCGGAATAATTAGTGGTCGAAATGACGCTTGAAATATTTTAATGACATTTTTCTTAATGCTAATTACTGTACTCGCCAACTATTGGTTTCCAAGGTGATTGGTTGGTGTTTTTATGTTCTTCTGGATGTACTTAATTACTGAAATTAATCCCACCAAATTTCAAATCTGAGAGAAAATCATATTTGGGTGAAAACACGCGTAAAGGTCCCTTCCCTCCCCTTACAAATTTCTTCAGGGTCGAGACAAAGCTCTATATATGCGATTTTATTCAAAATCTCTGTATAGGTACTGCTGAGCATGCCGATTCCGAATCTATTATCGACCAACCTGACTTCCCGTTACCACATCCGAAGACTCGACGGAAACGCTTGTAGTCACATGATCCTGGTTACATTTTGGTCATTTGTCTAGTGTGATATAGTTTTCTCTGGTGAGTAATAGATGAGTAAGTCTCTTCATGTTAGAGCAGGATGAAGTTGGTAGGAGAGGTCGTGGGTAAACAAGGCGTGGCTATTGAGGGGTGTGGTGTACGGAGAGTGGCCAGGTGGCCCTAGGTGGAGATAGTACAAGTGCCCACAGCCGCCCTCCATACCCTGCTGTCCCTCCAAGCCCTTGAGTGCCACGTGCCTCCGCCATCTCTAGCTGCCACCCGTCTCTCTCTCTCTCTCTCTCTCTCTCTCTCTCTCTCTCTCTCTCTCTCTCTCTCTCACGGGGTATCCTCTGCTAGCCTGCCCCCCGCCCCCTCCTGTCCCCATCTGTCCACGCGTTTCTAATTCTCTCTCTCCTCTCATCGCGAGATATATTTTGGTGTCCGAAATCTCAAATAAGTTACACATTATAAAAAAATCCAATTATTTAAGATGGAGGAATATAATAGAACTGTAGATGGACTGAAAGCGTACGATAGGAGATGGGGAACGGGGCCGCCCACTCAAACGCCCGGGTGTTGACTGGTACCGCCCGTATTTCCGGCACCCACACGATTAGGGACACACACACACACACACACACACACACCCGGTACGTGGCGTAATACTGAGTGATAATACGCTTCCTGTGGCCCTTACCAGACGTCAGATTTATTTCCTGTTATGGTTGGTAGTATCTCTTAGGTTAGGTTAGGGTGTTTAATCTTCAGATGATTTGATTGTTTTCATTTCCTCAGTGTGTATAAGCCAGTATGATGAGAAACTCGATAAATATGATTGGTTGAAGAGAATGTTTGGTTTGTATCTCCCTTGAGTGAGTCTGGTCTGTCTGTCTGTCTGTCTGTCTGTCTGTCTGTCTGTCTGTCTGTCTGTCTGTCTGTCTCTTGGGTACTGCCGAAAAGTTTTATATTCGTCTTCCGGAGAAAAAAAAATAGTTTAAGTTAGATGTAGAGAATAGCCGAGTCGACGACGAGGATGAGGTGTGTGAATTGATCTTAGTTTAAGCTGGTGATTCCTCGGTCTTCTTTAGCCTCATACTGGTTCACTCGGTCTCCTTCCCCATCCTTCGGTTTGAATGACCCCAGGACGCATTGATTAGGTCGAGGCTGTGGATAATACTCACTAGTGTAAATAGTAATTAATGTCATGAAAATTTGAGGTTATAACTACGATAAGTTCCGAGGATCGTAATGCGGGGGATCGTAATGCGGGGGATCGTAATGCGGGGAATCGTAATGCGGGGATCGTAATGCGGGGGTGTTTATCGAGTAATTTACAATAACTAACTGAAGCCAAGATCTAGATAACCATTATTACACGTGTGAGTATAATAGTTCACCTCCCGGGGCCAACACTCGCCTGGGGGGGGGGGGGGGGGTGAGTGTTGGAGGTCCTCGTCGGGCGGGTACTGTGGGTGTCTTCTCGCCAGGGTGTCTAATGGTCGGCCATCCTCGCTAATGAGGAAATACAGAGGGGGTAATATCACGCCACTTACCACCCTGATAACCTTTGTACATAAGAGGGAAATCATTATTATTCTTGATGAACCTTCTTACTTCCTACTGTGAATTGTTAAAAATATACGAGACAGATTATTGATTTAGGTGGTTTAAGAAGACTCTAGTTAACGGGATCAAAGCAGCAAGGATCACCTAAAGATTAACGCCCCCTCAGCCTATTTTAACTGAACTTTAACTGCCTTGACTCTAACCTAACCTAACCTAACTTAACCTAACCCCCTAGATAGTGTTCGGGTGGTTGCTAAATCTTCAAGTGAATTAAGCTGGGGGGCCAATCTTCTGGTGAAACGTAGACACGAACCCACAAGATGACTCCTAAACAGTGTTCTTGCGTCGCTTTACAGGTTATCAAGACACTGACTTTTAGTTCCACAGGTATACTAGTTACGTCCTCCTGTACACACACACACAGTACGCTGCGGTAGGTTCACAGACTCAAGATAAACGTTTAAACAGACCTTAAGATACGTTGATCGCATTTAGGATGATAGATAAGAGCCATCTAGCGACAGCACAACCAGTCCCGAGAGACGCGTTAGAAGATAATGTGGCAGAGTTACTCCTCTTGGTAAACAATGTCCTGACGGGTGAACGTATCGAGTAAACAAATCCAGCTTGGTGTACACTCCTTGGACACACGTCGTTCCATTCTCTCTCTCTCCTCATTACCTCTCTCCGTCTATGGAAGTAGTTAAGGTTCAGGAGATATTTACATGGTATATAAATAACTTCTTTTGCTCACTCTTTTTATACAGATATGGTGAATCACTGTATGTGTGTGTGAACTATGGCCGTCATGTATGTGTGTGTGTGTGTGTGTGTATCTTTAACCTTGAGTCAGAGTTGTCGATTTTGTTTTGTTTTATTATTCACTTTGGTTGTTCATAGGTGAGGTGTTGCTTGTGGTGTTGCTTGTGATGTGCCTTGAATATAGTGGCATTGTTTTTGTTGAAGGAGAGAGACCACTGTGAAATTGTACATACACACACACATGACTCCTCTGTCAACACCTGTCACATCTGTTGCCAGGAAGGTGTGTGACGGTGGGCCTATGAACATAAGTCATAAAACTGACAGCCGCTGGGGAAATAAAAACACGCCTCTGACGGGAAAAAAATGTATAAAAGAAAGAAATATATTTATGTATAGATCGGGTCCTTACGAGCTGGGAAAAAACCTTCTTGTACAAATAAAAAGTGAATTAACAACATGGAAAAATATTATACATTTATATATAAAGTGTACTGTAATGTCCTGTGTGCTGTAGACTACTGGGATCACCTGAAGATTAGCCCCAAGCTTATTTTACCTTATGATTTACCACCCTAACACTACCTGGGAGGGTTAAGTTAGGCTAGATTATATCATTAAATTGGGTTAGGTTAGCGTTAGTGTTTAATCATCAGATGAAATAAGCTGGGGTGACTAATCTTCAAGTGATTCAGTAATTGTATATAAATTTTTACAAATTTAAGAGCAATCCAATAGAATATACCACACCATTGTTGATCTCAGATGGTAACCTAACCTAACCTAACTAGAAAGAAATGTTGTATGTGAGTGTCATAAAATGGTTTGCCGAGTGCAGGAAAAATTCGATACAGTTGTGTGGAGGCGGCGAGGGGCGACAGGTCACAAGAGGAGCCAATTAAGGGAGACAGGCAGTGTTGACAGTGCGTGAGGTTGTTAGTGTGAGGTCGTCCTCCAGGGGGGTCACCTCTGGACAGACGAATGGACGGACACAGTGGAGGGGCGGACAGAAGGGGGTAAGAGGCGAATTTTACCTAGATCATAATAGCAGAAAATTTGTCTATACGTTTGTTGTGTATGCGTCTCTCTCTCTCTCTCTCTCTCTCTCTCTCTCTCTCTCTCTCTCTCTCTCTCTCTCTCTTGACAGGATGAGTAACAGGACTCGGTAACTCACAGAAGGATGAGCTCCTAGCAGCCAGACGGTAACTCACTTGATTTACCAGAAGCGAAGGGAGTGACGACCGTGAAACAGAACTCCATTATAGTTAGCGGGAAGAGATTTTGGGGACGACCCGGTGAAAAATGATGTCGATTCCGGGGGACGTTCACTGTGATGTTCTCCCTGCGTTTCTGTTTATTTTTTATTTAATTTTAGATGGAGGTGTGTGTGTGTGTGTGTGTGTGTGTGTGCGGGAGGGGGGAAATGTGGGTGTGGGTGGGTGTACTTGCATGGGCCCCTATTGATAAAAAAAAAAAAAATCACAAAAATAAATAAAAAATAAACCACAGAATTAATAATAGCAAACACGACGAAAATACACTGTAAAATAATAGTGCTATTATTTATAAAACCAGACAATAGACTCCCACATTAAACCTAGAAAAAAAAAAGTACCCGGCATCCCAAAACATGATAAAAATATACATGCATCAATATATTACA
Organism: Homarus gammarus; assembly: GCA_958450375.1. Taxonomy (NCBI): domain Eukaryota; kingdom Metazoa; phylum Arthropoda; class Malacostraca; order Decapoda; family Nephropidae; genus Homarus; species Homarus gammarus. Next base: position 756,053 of record CAUDMG010001831.1, read on the forward strand.
ACAAAAGTACTCATGTTTGGACACTGCAACACCGCGTATATCGTAACATCGAAACATTTCTCCCCATTATCTCGATATACGATGATAGACACGTCAATATACCTAGAGAGATGGTGTTAATATATAGATAGTCACTACAAGCCCGTGTCATGCCATAAAGTCCTCTCTTATTATCCCAAAACAGTAGATCACGTGAGGAATTTTCATATCGGCGTCGAGGGAGAGGCAGAACGTGATGGAAGGAGAGAGAGAGAGGAAGAGGGAGAGGGAGGGGAAAGGTTTTAGAAGAAAGGAGAAGAGAAAGAAGAAGATGAGATAGGAGAAGTAAGGATATTATAGGTGAAAGAGAAAGGAGGAGACATGAGAGGGAGGAGAACAGTGAGTAGAAGAGAAGGAGGAAGAGGGGTGAGTGAGAAATCTTGAGAGAGTTAAAAAACCAAGCAACAGGTCCTGGGATGTATTGCCTCTCGCTAAATAATGGACATGAACGTATCACCTCCTCCTCCTCCTCCTCCTCCTCCCATATCCTTTCTCCCTTCTTTCCACCTTCTTTCTCCCCTTTTATCTATCTCCTCACTAAGGTTATATATATTTCCTCTTCTCTCATCTGTTCTCACAACCTTACCCCCTTCTCTCCAAGACTTACACCCTCTTTCACTTCCTCCTTCTTGTTCCCCATTTCCTTCTTTTTATCCGTCTCCTCTTCTCCTCTCATCCTTTTTCACCTTCTCTTCGTCCTTCTCTTGCTCTCCTTCCTCTTTCCTCTACTTCGTCTTCCCCCTCTTCCCTTCTCCTCCTTCCCCCTCCTCCCTTTTCACTGCCCCCCCCCCCCTCTATCTCTCTCCCCGCCCTCGAATTGGCCAAGTCGTGGGGGTCCCTATGGAATCCCACCTCGCTTGCCCCTTATGTTTTATGGGTGGCGATGTGCCCCCCTTGGACGACCATTACGACGACACTAACGACTACAACCCGCATGACGAGGGAGTGGGAGCGATGCCCTGACCAGCTCGTTCGTTCTTAAGGCTCCTCGTCGCTGTTGTTGAATGAAACAGCAAGACGACAAACACGAGAATATAAATTGTCTCTTAATTATCACGGCGAGATATGACGAGACACGACGAGAAGTGTTGGATGAAAAGAAGATAGATACATCAATATAAAAGACAGATATAGTATAAATATATACATTAAATAGCGATGAATATACCCAAAGCTTTTCAGTAAACTTCCTCTTGTCTTCATCCGATTGATAGCCAGACGTTCCAGTAATAGCTCGTGCCTTAACGTCAGCCAATAAAATGACGGAGACGAAGAGGTGTATATCTAAGTCCTGGTGGTGATGCCTCCTCCTCAGTCAAGATGGCCAGTCTTCCCAAGCAGCAAGTGGTGGATCCCGCGAGATAAGAAAATCCCCGCACACCGGCTACTCGTTCGATGTTTGGAGGTGTTAAGTGGAAAGGGAAGGATGTGGATAGAGGATGGTAGGAAGGTATGAGGGAAGTGTGAACTGATGATGGTGACGATGGTGACGTGGAAATGGCTGATGATGATGATATATTATACAGTAGATGAAAATCATATTGGGAAGCCTCCAGCCACGCAAGGAGTTAGGTTAAGATCAGTCTTGTCTGTCTGCCTGTCTCCACTTCGGATAGGGACACTCAGGATTCACTCTCAAAGAAATTAGAGGAATTCATGTGAGAGTGTGCAAGACATAGTAGTTGGCGACAAGAAAGTACCAACACAAATAGAAGTAATCAGACATTCTTGTTCATATTCTCAACATACGTACGCAATATACCGAGTGAATCTTAGTGCCCACTGTGATTTACTGCCCCTTGGTATGAGTGCACTGTGAGTATGATGTTCTGTAATAAATAAACGTCCTTAAACAGGTATAGTATACAGTTTTACCTCATAAAGGTAAACAAAAATACGAGATGAAAATATTATCCAGCAATTTATTTTCAGGATATTATGACACCTCATAAATCCCTTTCAGGCAAATCCGTCTGAGTGATTATTCACGTCTCGTAAATCCCGGACGTTAGACCTAATACGTGACGGTGTAATCCTCCCTCTAGCGTGAGGAGACTCCATACTAGGGGATTACTCCAAAGGGGAGAAATGGGCCCCCTTAGTGACACACCCCTCTAAATGTGTCCATCACTAAGGCCTAACCTCCCAACCTTTTATGCGTGACATTAGAAGTTATTGAACGTTTGTGGGACAGCACGTTTTTGCTCCCCCTTCCCCGGATATATGGATTTAATCCCTATACAGAGGGTGTCCGGCACCTCGTTTTCTGTGAAATAATGAGTCAATGAAGGTCCGGGTGGTGGAGGAACCGGCTGGTGACGGCTGTGCGTTGTGTGAGACGGGGTGAGTGTGGCCAGTGAGACGCTGGAGTGGCCCTAGTCTACCTCCTGGCCACATTGGCTTGGACCATAATGGTGGACACACACACACACGTACGTCTCATCATGATAGACATTTTTATATCATTAATAAATTATTAAATATGAATTACAAATATTTCATGGGCGTTGTTTATAGACAGAAGAAAAATACAATAACTTCAACTCAATATTGCAAACAGTTACCTTTGTTTTGTTAAGTTACGGGAAAGTTAAAGGGGAAGGGACGAAAGACGAAAAGTACGAGTGATAGTGAGGAAACGTACAAGCTTAAGAGAGAACAAGGCGGTTCATGTCCGTTTTGGATGAGGTCGTTGGCTAAGGGAGGGAAAAAAGATCAGAGGAAATTTGTGCCAGAATTTTTGCCCGCGTGTGGAACAAAGGACGGTACATGTGTCCGTGTTGAATAAGTTCGTAGGTTGACACAGGAAGGCGTGACGTACAGGGACCAAACCAGTTCGTCTGGGGTTTGACCTTATGAGGTGGTACACCCAGCATGTGCGTCGTGGGGTGTTGTACTGTCTAGTCCCGGCGGTGAAAAATCATGTCTGAGGAGGTTGCCTAGCGTCCTCTTGGTACTCTCTCATAGCTGGTATCACTTAGATAACCATAAACACACATACCAGTTTATCTTAACACCTCAACTGGCTGAAAAATACTGAATTAATAAAGAAACTTGGCGTAGCTCTTACCTCTGATATACCTGACACCAGAGTCTATACATTGATGTTGACCTGCACTGACTCGTGACCTTGACTGACTCATGAGTATCTTGAGAGGATCAGAAAGTAGATTGGTCAGACATCAGAGAGTGAGTAGACATCATGCTCACGTAACTAAGGCAAAAAATTATCTTTGATCTGCCTTGAGGGACACACAGGTAGACGAGGGGGGGGGGGATCCGTGATCACCTGGGCTGCTGAACCCGCCAGGTGCCACCAGTCTATCAGTGGAAGAGACAGGTAAATAAATATTGTCGTCGTTAAGAGAAAATATGGCCACGTTTTTTGTCGTTGTGTTGACTCGATTGAGACACACTCCCAACACACGTTCCTCACCCCCTGACACACTCAAACACACGTTCATCATCCCCTGACACACTCCAACACACGTTCCTCACACCCTGACACACTCAAACACACGTTCCTCACCCCCTGACACACTCCAACACACGTTCCTCACCCCTGACACACTCCGACACACGTTCCTCACCCCTGACACATGTTCTTCACCCCCTGATACACTCCAACACACGTTCCTCACCCCTGACACACGTTCCTCACCCCCTACACACGTTCCTCACCCCCTGACACACTACAATACACCTTCCTCACCCCCTGACACACTACAACACACGTTCCTCACCCCCTGGCACACTCTAACACACGTTCCTCACCCCCTGGCACACTCTAACACACGTTCCTCACCCCCTGACACACTCTAACACACGTTCCTCACTCCCTGACAAGTCTCCCCTACAACTAACATAAAACCGCCGACCACACCGCTAACCACAGTCCCCGCCCCCCTCTGGTCACCCAGCACCGCCCGCAGCTTCCCCAACGTCGCCTGCGGTCTCTGGGGGGAGGGGGGGGGGGGGGGACAACCAGGTGGTGCGGTCTTCGTGCGGGTCTTGAAACTGATGCGGGAGGCGAGGGTCTCAGAGTTATACAACACTGAGCTGGTGATAACGTGTGTTGGTGCGTGACCGGTGAGCCGAGTGGAGCCTACGAGATCATGAACCCTCTGGGATTATGGAACCTACGGGATTTATACACCTTATTTAACTGTGCTTCAATAAATCTTTAAACTTCACTTGTTCCTTCAATATATATTAACGTGTCCAGGTAATTATGAAAGACAAATTACCTCCATGCGTAATTAATTAGTCCAACTTAACTGATAGTGCTAACTTGGGCTTCGGTATTAGTAATTATGGTGGAGATATTTCGCCTTTTGTATTGCATGATGATGGAGAAGGTCAAAGTGTTGTGTGTCTTGGTGTTTTTCCTTTGTGTTTTTGTGTTGTGTTTTGTGTGTTTTATAAATTTTATGTTTCTTACGTTTTTGTCTGTGTTTTTCTGTTTATTTTTGTGTGTTTTGGCTGTGCCACTCATTCAGCACGACAATAACAACTGGTAATACGTCTTCATCACCACTACTACTACCACCACCACCACCACTACTACTACAGTCACCAATACTAAAACTATTATTGCTATTACAACCACCCCGACAACCACCACCTCTACTACTATGACTACCACCAGTACTACAACCACCACAACATCTGCTATTACTACCACCACCACTATCAACACCATCGTATCTTTGTTTCTTAAGTTTTTTCTTCATTCTTTATTCAATTATTCTCTCACATATTTTCTTCCTTTGCTGAGACATTTCTTCTTATTGTTCTCTCGGGAAAATAAAGGAAAATCTTGACCTAAACTTATAAGTGAATCAGTGGCCTTTGAGAATATTCTCTTCCTGTATTGTCTATAAAACTTTTAGCCCGTGTGTGTGAGAAAGAAAGAGAGAGAGAGCGAGAGAGAGAGAGAGAGAGAGAAACTGAAATCAAGAGAGATAGGAAGATTGAGAAAGTGAAAGAGGGAGAGAGAGAAAGAAAAATTAATAAATAAAAACTAGAAAATAAATAAAGTTGTGCCACAGTCTTAGCGTAAAGCCCTTGAGCAAAAAAGACACAAAAAAAATACTCACTCAAAAGAGAAAAAATTCGAGAGAGGAGGAAAGTCTTGGTCGACATTTTACATTCGAGTCCCACAGCATTTAACGAGCCGGGTCAATATTACTTCAATTTTGCTACAGGTTAAGAAAAAAAATTCTCAACAAATTTATTCGGCGTACATTCATATACGAATATAACAATTTATTACAACTTTAAAGATAATAAACTATACAATTTTACATTATTATTATTATTATTCGTATACAGTATATTCACCCTCACACACTTAAGCTATCAGAGCCCCAAACTCGCCATGGTCACGGGTCATCGAATCAGAATGACGAGATTTCAATATATAATCACTGATAAACAGGGTATTCTTTTTGATCACCCTGTACTCGTATCTACACACACACACACACACACACACACACACATTTGATTGTTCGTAAAGGTCTAACTTCACTAAATCACTGAAAACTTTTATATGAAGAAAACAAATATATACTATGATTTATTAATATGATTTATTTGGTTGTTTTTTTTTAATTATGATAAAAGGCAGAATATTTAAGATGTCTTGTATCTCAATACCCTCTAACTTCTCCCGTTAAATACGATAAAAAATTAGTGCAAATTTCGTGGTATATTTTGGCATTACGTGTTTCCTTTTTGCATGAATTTCGTAGTTTTAATTTTTCGTTTCGTGGGTTATTTTGGCATAGGTTTGTGCATGAAAGGTTGTTGTTCTTTATTGTCTTATTTAGAATCACCGGGAGTCACGGAGTCACAAAATAATAGTCATTTTCTTATGGAGTGGCCCTTCAAGGTATATGGTATCTACCCTATTCTTGCGAGGAGCTGGAGAGAGAGAGAGAGAGAGAGAGAGAGAGAATTTTTAACCACATCTCCTCACAAAAGATCTAACACATTTCTTCTCTTTCTTCTTCTTGCAGGGAGCTGAATCGTAACCAACTGAAAATTATCGCCAAGAAAATGTTGAAGGGCCTCTCCCAACTGAGATATTTGTAAGTGCTCGCTTGGTTTATTAATCTCCTTTCATCCAGTATTTCTCTTCCTTTCCCATCATCTTTATCATCATGTATATTTGCACCATTTTTATCTATTTTATACTTCTTACCATTGTGAATTTCCTCTTTTATTGTGTTTTTTTTTTTTAAATTCGTTTCTTTTCATTTGGTTTAAGTTTTGTTTTTGTTTTTTATGGCTTTTATTTGGGTTTTCTCTTATTTCCTTATTCTTATCCTTATGGTTTTCTTGCATTATTCTGTTTCTGGTTTGATTTTTCCTCTCTCGTCTTATTTATTCTTTTCATTTTCCTCTCCTCCTCCTCCTCATCATCATCATCATCACCATCATCACCATCATCATCCATCATCATCATCATCATCATTATCTCTCCTCTTCCTCTAATCCTTGCAGGTCTTCCCTCATCATAGACGCGTTATTGGTCCGGCATTGTGCAATATGTATGTAAATAACTTGTTCTCCTCTCTATCTCTTGTCTCCAGTGTTTCATTCTCTTTTATCTGTTTCTTCTTCTTTTATCCCATTCTTCTATACGTAAGGAGTTGATATAAAGTGTGATGAATAGAGGGGGGGTTGAGGAATTGTGTTAAATTGATAGATAGAGGGAGGGAAGGAAGGGGGAGGGAGGAACAGAGAGAGAGAGAGAGAGAGAGAGAGAGAGAGAGAGAGAGAGAGAGAGAGAGAGTGTAAAAATAACATAAATGCAAGGAAAAAATATTGAGAAAAATATTTATATTGTTAAAACTATAGAAGAATTTTATACAAGAAATGTTTTTTTTTTCACGTGATGTAGAGGTTAGGTTAGGTTAGGTTAGGTTAGGTTAGGTTAGGTTATCAGGAGTTGTAGTCTGGTATAGAGAGAGATATTGTGTATTTCTGTGTAGTTTCTCTTTTATAAGTCTTGGTTCTTTTCTAATTATCTTCTTCTCTTTCTTCGTTTTTGTCGACTTCTTCTTCTTCTCCTTCTCCTTCTTCCTCCTCCTCCTCCTCCTCTTTAATCCTCATTCTTTCCTTCTGCGTCTCTATTGAGTCTGTCTGTCAGAAACACAATATCTCTTCAGCTGTCAATATTCTGCAATATCTCTCTCTCTCTCTCTCTCTCTCTCTCTCTCTCTCTCTCTCTCTCTCTCTCTCTCTCTCTCTCTCTCTCTCTCCCTCCACAACCTACTACTACCCACAACCACTATCACTGTCACCACACACAACCACACCTTGACCATATTGCTGTAAAAGTTTACTTGTGGGGACTGTGTATGTGAGGGGACTGGTTGTGTGAGGGGACTGTTTATGTGAGGGGACTGTATATGAGAGGGGACTGTATACGTGAGGGGACTATAAGTTAAGGGGACTAAGGGGGGAAACCAAGTTTACAAAGTCGCCTCAGGTCGAACTTTGGTCACTAACAACCTCGACACAAAGTTGGGGAAGAAAATTCTTATCCACAAAGAAATATTATCGTCATCATTTTCACGCCTATGATATATTTCTCTTTAGTAGATTTGTTTCTTTTTCTCTCTGACCACCGGCGACGGATAGGGGACTAGTTTACGTCCGTCTGTCCGTCTATCCGTCCGACCTGGTATCCATTCGTCCAGCCAAAGACAGTACCAGGGATAACAGCAGTAGCTTTAGACGGAAGAACAGAACCAACAAGGCCATCCAATAACAGCAGCCGCAGCAGCAGTAGGCGGACCAGAGAAGCAGCTGCTGACTCAGTGAACATTAACATTGTCGATCCTCCGCCCCAGAATTCGCCTCTGTCACTTCTTCTCACTCGGGAAAGTTTTTGTGGTTCAACTAAAAAAAAAAGAATATCCTTCCTTCTGTCTTTTTTTTTTTTAAGGGCTGAAGAAAACCTGTTCTTTTATTTTTTAAGACAATGGTTGTTTGATGATGGCGCTATACACTGTTGTCCGCGGGTTTATATAAGCTGTGGTGGGCTGTTTATGAGTTATAAGAAGTGTGTCCAGAAAAGATTACGACACTGAGGACCTTTTGTGTATGTTGTTGACGCCACCGGGGTCGCGTGATTTTAGAGCTGCAAGTGATTTGTCCGTATCTGGATATAGTTAACTCATTACGTAAGTTTGACCTCTGCCGAACTCGAGGGTAGAATGAATTACAGTGTTCAAGCTTCACAATCTTATTCATTTCGTTCTAGTCAGCAGTAATAGTAACTTAGCACTGTAAGCTAGGGAAGGTGGCGTCTTCTCGGTGACATAACAACCGTCCAACAAGGTGATCCATCCTCCATACTCTCTTCATTTTGTGATCAAGAAAATTTACTCCTAGTTTTTCCACTGAACTCTTAATCCGGCTCTTTAGACGATGTCGCTTCATCTAGTAGGACAGAATACTTACTGTTTATTTTGTTCGAATCACAGGACACGTGGAGGCTCTTTACCCCCTCCTGCGACGGCGAGAGAGAGAGAGAGAGAGAGAGAGAGAGAGAGAGAGCGAGAGAGAGAGAGAGCTGGCGGCTCGTGTTGTACATATCACCATCTCGCCATGTTAAGTGAGCCACGACCCTAACAACTAAACACCTGATACTTCCCCATCTGTGGTGATGAGCCCAATATTTCTGCTGCTCCCTCCCTGGTGTGCCCTCCTCTCTCCCTCCCTCCTTCCTTGGTGCGCCCCTTCCCTCCCTCCTTGATGTGCCCCCCTCCCTCCCTCCTTGATGTGCCCCCCTCCCTCCCTCTCGGTTTCCTGTCTTTGTTGTACAGTCACCCACAAAAGTCATGTCGCCTCACCTCCTGAACCACGAACCCCAAATTCAGACTCGTGAATCCGAAGTATTTATGGACAGAACAATTCATCAGTGTCTACTTCTTCGGGTTCACTCGTCTGAATCTCGGGTTCATGTAATAACAGGAGAAGCCACAGCACTTTTGTGGGTGACTGTACATCCTCCCACTCACCCTCTCATTCTATTCCCTTTACCCACACTTCTCTTCCTTCATCTCTCTATCTCCTCGTCTTTCATTTCCATCCTCATTGGTGTCTTTACTTATTTCTGCCTCTCTTTTTCTTTATTCTTTTTGCCTCCTTCACTTTCCTTCTTATCCTCCCTCTCTCCCTTTCTCCTCTGTTCACTACATCACCCTTCTTTACCTATGCCTCCCTCTCCCGCGTCACCCGTCACTCCTCCCTCTTCCCCTTTACCTACTTCTTCTTTCCTCCACTGCCCTCCCTTGGCCACGTCAGGTCACATAACCATCACCTCGTTGACCTGTGACCTCACCCGTACCCCCCCCCCTCATTTACCCTTTCCCCGCCCTCTCCACACTCTTCTCCCACCAGCACCTTCCCACCCACGCTTACTCATCCCTTTCTCTTCCCTCCTCCCCTCCCTTCCCCTCCGCATCTGCCCCACCCACTGTCAACCTACATGAGGGGCGCCCCACACCACAACATAATTCCCCCCAACACCGCAATGGAAGGGCTCTTGCTAAAACCTACTCTCCATTCACTTAATTATCGCCCCATTGTACTGCCCCCTCTCGCCCTCTTATCCCCTTAAGTTGATAATCACGGGCTAAGAAGGGTGGTTTACGTCTCTATGATGCCTTAATGCAAAGAAATGTTCCTAGGGTTTATTTATTGTATTCTTGTAATAATAATAATAATAATAATAATAATAATAATGTGAAAATGCAACGTTTATAGTAATTACTTCAAGAATTTGTGGTGAATGTTGAACAAATAAAAGCTCAGGTCATAAAAGACAGGTTTAGGTTGACTTAATTCGGCTTAAAAAGACAACCTAATATTGCCATAACAAGGAAGACAATAATTGTATGTTTAAAATCTGGTGGAATGTCTTCTTCACCCCGCTCTCTGTCCTCCTCCTCTCCCTCTTCCCCCGGTGTTTGTAACTTTCCCTTTGCGTCCTCCTCTCCACCCCACACCTTTTCCTCCTCTCCCATCACACTATTCCTTCTCTTCCCCACTTCCTTCTCCCACCATTCAACTCCTTCTCTTCCTCCTCTTCCCTGTCCATCATCCACCTTTCCCCTCCACCTCTCCATCCACCTCTTCTCCTTTCCCTCCCCATCTTCCTCCTCTTCCTCCCCTACCCACATTTCTCCCCCTCCCCACCGTCCTTCTCATCCTACCCCCTCCCCACCACCCCCACCTCCCCCTGGCCAATTAATCACAAGGTTGCCTGGTCGGTGGTTGATGGATGGCTGGCCGGACCGTGGGAGCCATTTGCCAATCACCTTCATGCACCTGTCAACTGCTCATTAAAAATATAAATAACTAAATAGAAAAATAAAAACATAAATAAATAATTATAAGATAGAATAAAGAAAAATAGCAGATGAATAAGAGGAAAGGACAGAATTCTTGGAGATTTTTTTATCACTGGAATGGGTAATGTATTTAGGAGAGTCGCCCCTCCATCCAATCTCTTCTACCCGTTTTCTGTAGAGGAGACTGTCAGATATGAGAATGGGTCAGTTGTTTGATATTCAGGCCGCATTTTATGTTTCCAATGCTAGACTTTATTTTTTTCTTCTCCAATTACCCGTCGTGTTCCTTCTGGTGTAGAGGAACTACTCAACGCTACAGTAAACATTAAGAATTCTCGTCTCGTCACAATTTACTTACTACAAAAAAAGAAGTTTTGTCTAAGCCATTTCGAAGTGATGTAACGTGTCCCTGAGGCAAACTGGAGAATGTTGTTGCCCTCAGCTGAGGATGGTGTTGCCCTGAGCTGAGGATGGTGTTGCCCTGTGTTGAGGAGGGTGTTGCCCTGAGCGGAGACGATCATACGGCGACTACTGTTTCTCCCTAGTTACCAGAGCGAGGAAGGGAGAGAGTCATAACCAGAAGAAAAAAAATCACCCACACTTATAGAAGATCAGGAAGTTAAAGCGTCACCACCAGCAGTATAGTGCCGTATAGTGCCACCCCCACCGCCTACCACCATCACCAGGCTGAGTTGAGAGAGAGCGTCACCCGGGTAGCTCCGCTGAAGAAGATAAATAAAACTGACAGTGGGAGTTGGGATGCCACCAGCAAAGCCTCGGAAACTATCGTATCAGGATCCCCTGCCAATCCTCCTCCAAGGGTAGAGGATCGACGGCGTATCGGAGTCCACACAACAGCGTTCAATACTCCATCGGGGCCCCAGTCTGCATAGATTGTGGGATCCAACTGTACTTTACCACAGGAGGAGGGCTTGTGTTTATCACGCCTCTTGTGTTTTTTTGTTTTGTTTTCTACATACGTGAATGTTTAAGTGTATCTATGAGGTAAAGTTTAGTTTTAGAATCCACAGCCAAATCCGGATTTTCATACTAGAAACCCGGATGAAGTTAGTGTGTTTGCTCTGGAGTATCTTAGGTTAGGGGTATGTTAGGTTAAATTAAAGGAAGGTTATGTTGCATTAAGGATAGGATACGTTAAGTTAGATTAGAGGTACTGTAGGTAAAGTTAGTTTAGGCGTTAAGTTAAGTTAGACTAGAAGTAGATTAGGTTAGCATGGTGTACGACAAGGCTCGACGAAACAATGGCGATGGAGCATAAGAACAAGGCAGTGATGTAAACAAACTTCATCAATATAAACATTATAATTGTTTACACAGTGAATTAAGGACGGCAGTACGTCTTTTTACTCCCCTGACGTTGCGCTTGGTTGAACGTTTATTTGACAACGTTTCGTAAAGTTTCGGTTTATTTGTTAAATTTTATAGAAGGTGATTGTGTGTTCATGAGTTTTAGTTTTCGTATATGTCCTTATTATCTGGGGCTTGAAACTTATGTGTGTAATTTAGGTCGGTGAATGTGCTGTAGAGTTGTAGTTGATTGAGGTTTTACGTGTTACTAGGATACAGTGTTACACACATACGTACGTACATACATACATACATACATACATACATACATTCATACATACATACGCGAGGGGTGAGAATATGGTCCCAAGAGAAGTAGTTTAGGTTTTCTCTCATTTGCTGTGTGTGTGTGTGTGTGTGTGTGTGTGTGTGTGTGTGTGTGTGTGTGTGTGTGTGTTATATGCCTCCTATCGTGATTCTTAGGCAAGTGCTTAGTGACAGCGCCGCAAATGCCAAGACCTGACTGAACGAACTCAGATTAAGCAAAATTCTACCTTCACTTTACCAATAAAATTATTAAACTAAAAAGAAATAATGAAAAATAATCCTTTCGATGGATAAGATACGTCGTAACCAGTTCATAGAAGTTGTTGACATGCAGACGTGAGTGTACTGTACTGTTAATTGAAATGCTATATATGTATATCACTGTTTACAGGTAACTAATTAACTGTTTTTTGTTACAGGCAGTTGGACGAGAACCAGATCACCTGTATCGACGAACAAGCCTTCAGAGGTCTTGCCCTCCTCGAGATACTGTGAGTACTATCTCTCTCATGTTGTCTCACTTTTGCTGTCTCTCTCTCACTGTCTCAACTAAGCTATCTCTCTTACTGATGTACGAGTACACAAAGAGTACATATACTGTACACTGACACACCTCCCACTACCAATATCTCCACAATATAAGACACTGGCCAAAGGTTCTTAGGGATGTCTTTATGATAACAATATATAAACCACACTACTCTATTAATGACACCATTACTGAAGGTTAAAGGTCAGAGGTTAGTAATTAATGTGGGTGGCGATGACCGTAGACTTGAACATCACTATGGAAGTGTTATCTGATATTCGTAATTCTTTGTAAGATGAGTTTTATTGATACTTTCTTCAAAAATAAACCTCTGACAATAGTCTCCTTTTATTAATAATGCCAAAATGTAAATTCTTAAATGTGTTGAGTGATTGATGGTTCTGAAACTGAGAAAGTAAATAAAGAAGTGGTTAACGTGAGGTCGGGGAGCTAAATGTTTTCTATCGTCAAAGATAAACTTTTCATACAATTGTCTCTTAATTTCACTGTAATATCAACTCGAGAATGTGTTTGCTAGTACGTGAGATTATTTTAACAATTACTTTCATAAAGACTCAAAACACTAAGGTGGTTCAGTGAGTCTCGTCAAAGATGGACTTATACAAAATCAAGAAATAACAGTAATGGAGAACTAAAGAATACAGCCTGTAGTCGAGTGGATACAGTGTTCAACTCTAAAGGGTCCTCCCAGATACATTATAAATGGGTACCTAGGTTTACAGTTGAGGAAGAGAAGACGGTCGAGTCCAATGTCTTCCACGCTGCCTCCTTACATACCAAAGGCTTATTAACTATACAGCCGTTATGCCTATGAGACCCACTTTCTCAGTGTGTCCATATATGAATATATATATACTAACGAGACAAGGTAATAATCGCCTGTTTGGGGAACGATCTTGCCAAAAAGAAAATACGTAATGGAGTCATCGTGTGCCAGAACCCCCCACCCCTCATGGTCCCCCCTCCCCAGGTCCTCCCACTCATGAACCAATAAAAACTTTCTCTTTCCGGGTCATTAAGCCCAGAGTGGCGTCCCCAAGTTTTGTATAAAGTGAGGCAGCTCTGCCGTCCACTCTAATATAAGTTCCTCTTTCTCCCGTCTGATGCTCCAGGATTTAGTATCTTAAGTCAAGAGTTATATCATTTTCTTTTTTGTTTTTTTGATCAGTTTTACCAACTCGCTTTTATAAGTTTTTCTCGTGAAGTTTCTACGTCTTCCCTTTCCAACTCATTGCTTAGGTAATTTTTACTGTTAGTAACAACCAACCAGGATTTTCCAATTTCCCTTTTTGGTAATCTTCATGACAATCCTGACTATCCTTATGCCCAGCCTGATTATCCTGATGATACCCAACCAAGCCTTACTAAATCCCAGCTTGCCTTTTCTGATGCCCAGTCTGGCTTTCCTCAGGGCAATATTTAAATGTAATGTTTCATGTTTTAATTTAATGTTTTATATTTGATCTTTTTATTTTATAACCGATAGTCAGCAATAGGACACTCTACAAGTTAACTCTACCTCAGATTACACTACATAATACTTCTACAGCAGGTCCCCCATATCAATCATTCCCAGTTGTTGATGTTTGGTTGTTTTAGTGTGTTCCATCATTAGTTACCATTGTTGTGACTTCCAACACGATTTATAAATACTTAAATTGAATATTATCTTCACCTATTATAATTATCTGGTTAACTCAGCTTCCTCACTCACTCACTCACTCACTCCTTCTCTTCCCGGCAGTACTCTCACCAACAACAACATCACGACTCTATGGCGGGGAACCTTCGAGCCAACACCACGACTTCGCGCCCTACGAGTCTCAGGCAACAAACTCATCTGCGACTGTCACCTCTCGTGGCTGGGGCGCATGTTGGCCGCTGCCCCCCACCTGGCGCCCTACGTCCGCTGCTCCTCCCCCTACAGGCTCAAGGACAGGCTCGTCACTGAGGTTCTCGACCAAGAGTTCAAGTGTACAGGTAAATTATGACTGACAGTGACTTGGGCATGTGTTTATCACCTGTTTACAGATATAGGAGATTGATTGTTTGATTGTTTATTTAGATCGATAAACAAAAGTAGTTGTATTTTTTTAAGATAATCTCAAGGTGAATTTTTTCCATTTTTTTTTTTTTTTTTTTCAAGTTCAACTCCGCCGTTTAGGTACGTTGTTGCACCTTCACTTACGAGGGATGTTTATCTAACGAACCTTTGAGAGTCCGGGGAGTGAAATATTCCTCCATCCGTGTGTGTGTGTGGGGGGGGGGGGGGGTAGGGTATATGTCCATTCCGAGTTCACCTCTAATTAATAATATTCCATCATAATAATATGCGTGTTAAAATGTCCTGCCACATTTTGAGACGATGTCGTTCATTCACCTTCATACTTGACCCTGATCTTGGCACCCTAGCACCCCTAATGTCAGATAGTCATGACTAATACGACCATCCTGACCATCATCGTTCCTCCTGACACCCAGTAAACATACACACAAACAGAAAAACGAATAAACATGGATGCTAGATTAATTTTATATGTCCCTTGAAATAATAGTCAAATAGTGGTGTGTGTGATGATGTAAAAGAAGTCACGTAGATATGAAATTTTTGTGTGAGCTGTTAGTTGAATTGTTAGGCTCAAAATACTCAATATTAAATCATTTTATTCCTGTAGTTTCTCTTTCAATATATTCTCCGCTATTTGTTCTGTCGAGTGAGTGAATTTACCAGCCTGGGGGAGCTGTGATCCAGGGTCTCCATTCTCCATGATTCCCTACGTCATTTTTTGTCTCCTGGCTGGTGATACGTGAGTGTGTCTAGTAAAGGTAAATCTTAGTGTACTTTTAATGCTATTGTGGACGATATTTTTAGTGCGTTAGCTAAAATTAGAGAGTTAAATGTGTTGTTAGAGAATCCAGTTGAAGATAAAATTCAACGTACGAGAGTTTGGGAATCCGAGACCTGGAAAATTTAAAATTCAGAATGGTTCGGCCAGTTGGTTCGTTCACACGACACGGAATTTATACGTAATAAATTCAATCAAGGTTCCATTTGAGGGAAAAATACATCACCGCGTTTATCTGAATACAAAGAATACAGGAGTGTTGGTAACGTAGAGAATGGGATTGACACTTGTAAAGGGGTTCATTTCAAGGGTTCGGAAAAAAGGATCCACGATACTGATTTTCGACCCCACAGAGACATACAATAAACGTAACATTCACAGACACACAGACCTACAGACTCCCACCTCTGAACCCCTGACATAACTCTCTTTTTAAAGAATCTCGGAGGTTGGACAAGGAACTGGTGGCGCCTCAGTCGGCCTCCTCCCTCGAAGAACTTTTCTGATCGCTGGCTTTTACCTTTCCAATTGAATTTCCATAATATTTGGTGTGGGTGTGGAGCCCCGGGTTATTAGATTTTCATGGAGGGAGGGGGGGGGGGGCGTCGGGGCTCGGTGAGAGGGTGAGGGAGGGAAGGAAGGAAGAGACGAACGGAGAATTCAATAGAGATTTTGGGAGAGATATGAAATCGCGAGATCATATAGGAGAGACTTCGTAAGTAAGGGGGATGAGAAAGGAGTGAATATCAGAAAGGACCACTCCCCTTCCCCTCCCCAGAGCGATATTGTGCACGAGATATGAGACTGAGACACTGTCATAACCAAGGACTATGAGAGATATTAACACTACTTCTCTACGCCATAGAAAAAAATATTGATGTTCAAGATATAATTAATATATTCCTACCTTATTCTAGGTTAGTAAATACACTAATCATCAACAATTAAGAAAAATAAAGGTGAAACTATTATTGAGATATCTCCGTACACTGGGACTCGAACCCAGGACAAGTGAGCGCCATTACGGTACGAAACAAATAAGACTGTGTTGGTGGGGGTGGGGGGTGAGGGTACCAGGTGTTGGGGTATGTAGGTGGTGGTCACAGCTTGCAGTCTTCTTTGTACTCCTCACCCTCAACCTCCTCCTCCTCGACCTCCTCCTCCTCCTCTTCCTCCTTCTGAATGGGTTACAATACACCTTCACTGTATTTATCTGTGATTCTTTCCTTCTCCCACCTGCCAATCGTCCTCCATTACCTTGTCATTCTAGCCTCACTTCTTATGCAATCCTCCTTTACTCAATTATCATTCCACCCCCCTCCTCTGTCAGCCTCCCCCCCTCCTTTGTCAGCCTCCCTCCCCCCTCACTTGTCAGCCTCCCTCCCCCCTCACTTGTCAGCCTCCCCCTCACTTGTCAGCACCCCTTCCCCTCACTTGTCAGCTTTCCTGTCCCCCTTCCTCTCCACTAGGCCTACAATTTTAACATCTCGTCACCCCCACCACTCATCCCCCCCTTCCCCACCACTCATCTCCTCCTCCCCCCCCTAACACTCGCCTCCCGCTCCCCTAACACTCATCTCCAGCTCCCCACCACCCGTATCCCTCCTCCCCCCCACCCATCTCCCCCTCCCCTAACACTCACCTCCCCCACCAATCATTTCCCCCTTCTCCTCCCCCTCCCCAACATGGCCTCTGCGTCAGGTACATCAAGCAACCCTCCTCTTATGCTTGAACGTAACATATATACAAGAACCTATAAATCTTCTTTTGTGGATCTGGTGAGAAGACTTGATGAAATTTCGTAAAAGTCTGGTAAATAATGACTTAAATTCAAGTGTTTTTACAAATTTAGGAATTATTTTAAATGAGAAGATAAAACGAAATGTCATTTATTTTTTTCTCTCTTATTTGGTAGAAAACGATGAGCATTTAATATCACTAAATAAGGTCAGTTTTTAGTCACTTAGTTGTCATGACGAGACATAAACTGTTGTAGGGTCAATACAGGACTTTGCCATCTTCTAATACTTCGAATCTAATGTGTGAGGATCGCTTCCGTTGTTTGTACACTCTTAGTTCGTCAGCTTCCGATCACAGCACAGCGTGAGAGATAAGCAAGGAGCTTTTATTCAATTAGCAGACAAAATTAGAGGAAGTTTGCTGTGATTGTCTAATCCGGGTGCCCTAACCTAGTGCAGCCAATCACAGCTCTTCAAAAGCCCATCAAATTGACGCCAAAGCGAAACAATTGTTTAATCCTGATAATTAGTGAGTTAATGTCTACTCAAAGCTATAATGTGTTTTATATAACTGTTTGTATTAGAACTTTAGACTGTGTTAGTTTCAATCGAGCCCGGCGGTGTGTGTATAGAGACGACAGGCTTTGTTATGTATGGACAAGGGTTTTCGACAGGTCTCCCTGGGCGGCACACTCCAGTTAGTGATTGAATTTGTGTGGTCGGTAGGTTAATGGGGCGCCCCGTGGAGGCATGTGGTGCCCCGCTGGTGCCCCTATGGTGGCCCCGTCCCCAGGCTGCAGGGAAACGTGGCAGGGGTCCGGGGCTGCCCCATGGAGCCAGACATCACTCACGAACTCCACCCAGAAAGTTTTTTTTCCCAGGATGAACAGAGACGTGACCACACCTAACTTGCTCAGTATATCAGTAATTACTGCATCAAATCATCACAAACATTAGGCAACTTATAATAAAAACATTCAACCAAGGCCACAAATATCTACGTGTTCTGCTAATGTAGGTTAAGTAACGTAAATTATTTTTTTTAGTACCGTATTTGGAGTATCGTGAAGGGGTCACAATCAACCGTCGTGAAAAACTCGGGTGTTCCACAAGCCTGACATGGTCGTACCTAAGAGTCAAACCCACCTTAATTATAATAATATATCTGTTATTTTCTGTATTCACATCCTGTATTATTATTTTTGAGATAATTCTTTTGTTGTTTTATGTATCTCATGAAGACACCGTTTCCTCTCACTCCCACTTGGAGAGTTATATAAAAGACGTAACTTGATGGTAACTTTAGATAATGTCGTCGTTCAACTAGTGTGGTGTTGTGTTCAGGGGCCGTGTACATGGCCTTATCGCCCCACGACTGTTGTTGTTTAAACTCTGTTTAGTGTACAAGTGTTGATGATGTCTCTACGTTTCCTAATATCGATGGTAAATTAGTCTGATAGTTACAGTGACGTTAACAGGTATCCGTCACTTTAGACTGTCTTTCCCTCTCCTATACTCCCTTCCATTCCTCTTCCTCCAGCACTGCCACCACTACAACACCACAGATGCTGCCGCTGCCTCCGCCGCCCATGATCCAGGAGGAGAGGGGAGGGGAGGAGAGGGGGAGGGGGTGTTACAGGAAACAGTTCATTTCCCGAGAAAACCTTTTTGTGTCGGATATTTTTTCTACCTCGAAGCGTGATAGTTGTATAAAGCCTCGGGACCTCTCTCTCTCTCTCTCTCCTCCTTTACCTCACCCTGTCTCTCCTTACCTCCCGTTGTCTTCCTTCATCTCCCTCTACCTATACCTCTACTTACCCCCACTTCCTTCTACCTTCCCTACCACCATTTCCTTACTTCTGCCTCTCCCTCCTCCCTCCCTCACTCTGCCGCCTCTAGTCACTCTGGGTCGGGTAGATCACGTCGGGGGCGAGGTCAGAAGAGGTCGTATTTGGTCAAGTTATAGAGTATTATAATTTTTTTACGTCACGATTGCTGATTTTATATAAAATTCCAAACCTTCAATTTAGAAACAATTTTACAGGAACAGGAGTGGGTACAGATAAAGTGGTTTCTTATCTGCAATTTGTGAGGTTTATACGGAATAGATAAGACCTTAGTTCAAATATGGTCAGGTCAGGTCAGGTCAGGGTCACGGCGCAATTGTTTTATAAAGATTTAACAACATGAAGGTATGGTCCTCAAAGGGTTAAATAAGTCCTGATTGTGTTGACGTGGTGTTTGTTTATGGTATAGAACAAGTGAAACAATCCCATGTTTTTTATTACATCCGTTTGTGTGTGTGTGTGTGTGTGTGTGTGTGTGTGTGTGTGTGTGTGTGTGTGTGTGTTGTAGAAGTTACCCCCGTGTAATTCACTTTCTTTTGAGGGAGACTTGTGGTTATCCTGGTCATCTCCACCAACGAAGGCTCTCAACACAATCTCATATACTGTACTTGATTTTTCGCTTTTTTGTGTTTTTATTTTGTGTGTTTTTCTCAGACTCATACTCGTTTTTCTTGATATGACTCGTGGGTGTTCTTCTTACGTGAGGAATATTATATTTTTTTAAGTGTGGTTTTAACGCATTCGATAAGCATTTGTACCTTGTTCCTTACTGACCTTCTCGTTTATTTACAGCAGGTGTTGTAGTCGAACCTCATTCATTTATTCTCTCTCCCCTACAGGTCTGGTGGACAGTGTGGACCGCGGGTGTTCGCTGGCACCCGTGTGTCCCCGCGCCTGTCGGTGTGGTGCTGGCATCGTCGACTGTCGGGATACTGGCCAAACCGACGTCCCGACTCACATCCCCGACGACACCATCGAACTGTGAGTATCTCTGCCTCAGTAATGACTTAGGTCCTTCTTACGTTTAAGGTTTGGTAGAGGAAACCCTGTATTTCCCTGCCTCTTGAGAACTGGTAGTGGAAAACCATTGTCGTTTTCACCATCTGGTAGAGAAACAAAGTGGTCCAACCTCAGCTAGGTCTCCCACAGCTGTAAGATTGAAAGTATTCCATGGTTGTATGTGTCAGGTAGGGGTAGAACGTAACCATCCCATCCTATCCTGACGCTCCCCGGCGAGGAACGCGGCTGTCCAGAAAAATATTAGCTCATTTCTCTTTCTGCTAGAGATGTTTTTTCCCCAGATAGGAAAAAACAAGATTTTTTTTCCCACCACCTACATGTAATTGGAGGTAGAGATCACAGTGAGACCCTTGATGGAACTTGCCCTCAACTACAGGCGGTAAAAACACACCTTTCACCTGTCAGTGTTGTTTATGTGTGTGTGTGTGTGTGTGTGTGTGTGTGTGTGTGTTTTTAAAGATTACGAACAATTAAATAATCATTAAGTCAACTGGATATAAAAAACACTGGTATTATAACCTCATTAATAATAATTAAATACTCGTCTTCCACAATATCCCGGATAAAAGGCCATTTCACATTTACCGCTCCCTTTTTTGGAGTGTGTTTTTTAACGTAACTTGCCTCGGTGGCGTTCATCCCGGGAGCGTTAAGATAGTCAAGTCTACAGATAACGTCCCTCCCAACATATGCCTTTACATTAACGGGTTTTTTCCCCTTGGCGTGATAAGGGAACTTTTGGTCCTCTGCCTCACACGCATCCAGGCGCCTGGGCGAGAATTTTCACATCCACCGAGGATAAATATCGGTGTTATGGGTTTTGTGGGCGGGGGAATTCACCTGACTTCCTGATAGCTCGTCTAGGGAGAAGGACTAAGGGAAGACGTGTTGATGTAAGGTGGTGGTGATGTGTGTGGTAGTGTGGGACAGGGTAGGATGATGTGTGCCTTGACTCACCTGTAAGTGTAGTTGGAAATATAAGAACTTTCTCCAACAAGCAACAACTGGCCTCAACACTATTAAAACAGGCAACCATATTGTTTTTGTTTGTTTTTGCTCTTTTTTTTATTAACTATGTAGGATACTGACAGCAGCGAGTGATGTAAATTTGCTCCTTTCTCAATGGCCGTCCCCTTGTTCTCCGCTAGCCCTCCTCCTCTGTTCAGTAGTACAGCCCCCATCTATCCTCAATACACCTCCGTCTATTCTCCAATATGTCCTTACCATCTATCCTCCAGTGTACACCCCCACTAGAGAACGTGTCCTGCCATAATGTCGTTCACCACTATTGTTGTTCTCTCCTACAGGCGACTGGAACACAACGAAATCACACACGTGCCCTCCAAGATCTTCACGCCCTACCGCCTGCTGAAGCGCATGTAAGTACAGTGTGTGGCAGGTCAGATGGTTCCCTTGTCCTAATAGGCGCCAACTTAACCTAACCATTAGGGTCAGGGCCCACCCCAGTGAACTCCCATATACTAATTAAATAATTAAATCCATTAAGGGTCCCCATTTCCTATGGACCCTAATCCTAATGCTTAGGTTTCATTAAATTATATTGTGATTTTGGCTTCTTAGGAGTGGGACCCATCTGACCTATGCCTTGTCTCTCCATCCTGGGAGAGACTTGGACCTGTCCACACACACGTCTTGTGCCCCTTACAGCGCAGCGGTAACTAGTTTCACCAAAGAAAGTGATTGCCAACATTTCAAGTAGTTCCTGAGTTATGGATTTAGTACAAAAAAATGCAAAAGGGTGAAACAACTTTTTTTTAATAATTTTTGCAGCTTGTTTGGGAAATTTATTTTTATAAGATATTACCAGATAAATGGAACTTGGTGGAGTAAGTTTAGTTTGTTAATTAGTTATTTATCAAGTTAGGTATTTTATGGTTTTATAGTTAAAAGGAAGTTTATTAAGCTGATTAACTTATGTCTCCACCAGCGACCTGAGCAACAACGAGATCAAGGAGATAGCGGAGGACGCCTTCCACGGCCTGGACAGTCTCAACTCTCTGTAAGTCTCCCTCACCTCCCTTACCTCCCAGCCTCCCTCCCTCACCTCCCAGCCTCCCTCCCTCACCTCCCAGCCTCCCTCCCTCATCTCCCAGCTCCCTCCTTCACCTACCTCAAGCATAATTTCATTTTTTTAATAATTTGTGAATATTATGATGTGTGAGTAAACTGACGTAATTAATCAGTACTATAATCACTCCTATTACGGTTATTATCAATCATTCCGTCTCCTGTAATGAAATTTACTCTTGTATCTTCTTCCCCTCCTTTGCATCATCACGTCTCTACCGTCACTCCACCGCGGCCCCATCGTCCTTGGCCGTCATCACCGACGTGGTTCTTGGTTGTGTGGTGGTGCAACAGTGTGCTATACGGCAACAAGATCACCAGCATCTCCTCCAGGCTTTTAAGGGGGCTAGCCAACCTGCAGCTTCTGTAAGTAGTAGTAGTAGTAGTAGCAGTAGTAGGAGCAGTAGTCTCTGGGGGGGGAGGGGGGGTCCAGCTTTTTGGACTCGACAAAAAAAGATGTCTCCTGAGCCTCAGACTGACATTTCCATAACCTAAAATTATTGAGCAATACATTAGCGCCTGCTGGAATTTTTCTAGGGTAGGGCTAAGCGACAATCAAAGGGCCAAGCCATAAAAAATAATGGTGATAGAGGCAAGGGGAGTGTGGCGCGGTGCAAATGTATACACTTCCACTTTTTGGTGGTAGTTTTTGTCTTTTTTTTAATTTTTGCCTCAGTGACACGATGCGATGGACCCGATAAAGAGAGGTAGAATGGACCCGCCTCCCACGCGTATGGTAGTAGTAGTGGTGATTATAATAGTGGTAGTGATGATAGTAGTGGTGGTGGTGGTGATATTAGTAGTATTAGTAGTAGTCATTTTACACGTATTAAATCAGGTCGTGTCCTGAAATCACAAAGGCAAAGGATCATTTGCAGATTAGTCTTCTAAACAGTTCACTGAAGTGTATATGGCTTAATATATTCCTTTTTATTTCTCAATTTTCTATAGAAAGAAAACGTTAAATAGATAAATCTTTTGTTATATAATTCATGGATAACTAAACAATTTCTTTACACACTCGCCAAATAATTCAACTAAAGAGTAAATATTTTGAAGCACAATTTTATACATTACTTAATCGATCCGAAACCTTTCATATGTTGTTTATATTTATTTAAAAGAATCTCAGGAAATGTTTTTCACCTGAAATGTAATTGTTTATACTATTAAAAATATCAAGGATATATATATATATTTTCCAACAAGATATGTCTTAACATTTAATTGTTGGTGATTGGTGTATGTACTAACCCAGCAGAAATACCTTAGTTGTTAAAGCTCAGTGATACATTATAACATCAACTTATATATTTTAAGTTATATGATATCTGTTGAGGGTTAGGGCAGGTGTTGTAAGAGCGTCTGTCATCTTTCAGGTTGTTCAACGCCAACCAGATCGAGTGTGTCCACTCCGAGGCCTTCAAGGACCTCCGCAAGCTGAGTCTACTGTGAGTACTGCATTGTGTTGATTATATCTTCTGAGTCAGTTATTCACATGTCATCTGTTGCAAGCTGTACACTTCAACTTGCACTGCGTCTTTCAAGCAAAATCCTAAGAAATTTCGTAACATGTATAGAATAAGTAAAATATTGAGAAATTGTCTGATTGTTGTTGTTAAGTTTCGACTATCTCTGAGCCGCCGTGCTGGAAAAAGAATCTTGGTACTCTTATGTTAGGTGAAAACATTTGTTGGCGTGTGTTGATAACATGTGCGGGAGCCAGTCTGGTTTACCCGGGCATTAAGCACATAATCACAGTCTGCCACCTGTCTACCTGTGTACCTGATGCGTAGGTGAAGTTTTGTGAGTCTTGGATTACTGATAATTAATGTTTATTAAGTTTGAAAAGTGTTTTTATTAATTGCATAGATACAAAATTCGAACAAATAGAAGAAAATTGATGAACACGTGTCTTCAGAGCAGTGTGTGTTGAGGAATGTTGCTCGGTGTGTGGTGAAGGACCTCGCTGTGGTCCTCTTCACCAGCAAGAACACATGCTGTGGCAGTGTTGTGTGTGTGTGTGTCTGTGTGTGTGTGTCTGTGCGTGTGATGGTTCCTGCGACGGGTGGTCTGCTGTCTTCCTTCATTTGTCTTACCCCATCGACCCTCCACCCAATGACCTTTACCCCACCACCCACCTTACTACCCCGACTTGCATGTTATGTTTGATTACAGAGGGCGGGGGAGGATGTGGGTGGCCGACATGACCATCATATGACCAGCTTCTCCCACACTTGCCCTCACCCCACTCCGCTCTCCCTTTACACATCACATACTCTAGTATCATCTCACACGCCTTAGAGATTATCAGTCGCGAAATAACTCGTATTTAGCCATCTGGTCAACCTATTATCTCGCTCTTTACGTAGATGTTTGTCTATAATAGTTAAATAATCCTCGGTGCAGTAGTCTAGCTCTCTCTATACTGCTTAATGCTGAAGATCTCCTGCAGAATTTTTCCCAAAGCCGTAATTACTGCACATTTATCTGTACTTACTTTGCATACTTATTGGGTTTACTGTCTTGTGTGAGGGGAAGCGCGGGGCAGTTTTTGTTGGGTGTCATCTAAGCTGTGATGACCATTATCAAATGATTCTCTCCAGGACTCCGCCATCACACCTGTAAATTATACCTTAGCAAACTTGATGCTGTTTACCACCTAATAAAGCAAGTTTAAAGTGTCTTATATGAAAGCGAAGGAAAAAAGGTATATATTTTTTTTTAATCTTGATAGAAATATAAGAGAAGTATTATATTAGCTTGTACTAATAGCAGATCATTGTGGTGCCGAGCCCTGAGTATACAGAACTGCCCCATTAACCAGCGCTTGAGCACTAACTAATTTGCCGTAACTGCATGAAGCTCTAAACATACCACTCGAGCAACAGGTTATGTCACCTTGGATGAAGTTCACTGTACGCTGTTGGTTACCCTTCACTCGTCTTGAGAACATCTGCCTGATCCAGCAAACACGAGTCTTCTGAATTTTCGGAAAAAAACATCGAAGTGAAAAAATAAAAATTTGCAGCGACAGTTTTGCTTTGACGTGAGTGTAAAAATGGTATTTACTGTATGGTGTCAGATGGTGATGATTGATGACATGACCTTGATGGGTGACGCTGATGGCAAGTCGATTTGTTAATGCAAGTTCAACTAATAACTTGCGGTTCGTCTCTTTTTTTTTTCTGTCGGGTTTTTGTTGGTTATTTTTGCCTTCCTTGGAAATGTTGTCCGTTCATCCGTGCGTCCGTCCCTGTATGAGTACGTCTCTGTTGTGAACGCTGTAACTCGAATAAATAAAAGAGAATATCCATAAAACTTGGTGTATGGATGTTGCTAAATAACACATAGGAACTGTTAAGTAATCGAAAATTTACCTCATCGTATCTTTAGTAGTGATGACATTATCCATTTACGTTAAGGGGTACTTAGGTTTGTGTGTTCAGAATGTGGGCTTTCTTCCTTCGGGGAAAATAGAGTAACCAAGGTGAGCGGGAAACACCTCAACTCCGCCATTTGCTTCTCCATGTAAATCCTTTGTTTACGTCAAGCAAATTTGTCTTCATTCGTCCCCTTTAGGCGGCTTCTGTTACCAGACCGCGTCTCCCTCTCCACATTTATCAGCCTTTATTCCTGCACACACACACACACACACACACACTTCCGCGTTCTCCCTTCGTTCTAGTCTCCCTTTGTACTAGCCCTCTTCC
Organism: Homarus gammarus; assembly: GCA_958450375.1. Lineage (NCBI taxonomy): Eukaryota > Metazoa > Arthropoda > Malacostraca > Decapoda > Nephropidae > Homarus > Homarus gammarus. The sequence continues at coordinate 781,903 of CAUDMG010001831.1, forward strand.
ACTCCCTTCCCCCTCACTTTCATCCCACGCATTACCTCTCCACTTTCTCTACACCTTGTCCCTTCTTACCCTCTCTTCGCTTCTCCTCCCTTACTTTTTCTCTCCTTTCATCCCATTTCCTTATCTATCCTAAAATACCCTCATCCCTCGCTTACCACGCCCCATCCCTCTCCCCCCTTCATATGTACCCTCCTCCTTCATCTCCTCCAACCCCACTCCCCCTCTCTTAATCCCTTTCTCTCTCTCACCCTCTTCCATCACTCCTTCCCCTGATCCCCTTCCACCTCCCCGTCTCCCAAAATTTTGTCTCCCTCCCTCTCCCCTGCTCCCAACACATTATCTCCCTGCCTTTCTCCTTCCCTTCCCTTGTTTCCACCACCCTCCTTCCCCTCCCTCTCCATCGCTTCCAACACCTTCCCACAGTCTGTCTCCCTCCTCTCTTCTTCCCTTCTCATCTCTCTCTCTCTCTCTCTCTCTCTCTCTCTCTCTCTCTCTCTCTCTCTCACACACACACACACAGCTCCTGTATCTTGCTCAAGAGGGCTGCCTCCGTTGTTCCTCGGCTCACAGTGTTAATCTCGGGCTGCAAAACAAAAGACGACACGACATTAATTGCATTTAGAGGCAGTAAACCCCGCACGACCGCGCCAGGTTAATCCAACACGCTTCTCCGCGCTACTCAATACCTTATAGCGCATTCCACAACCCTTCCTGTCCGACCTCCACCCTCCTGCGATGTTTAGCTCCTGGAGTTTTATTTTTTTATTTTTGCTTAGAGGTTCCCTGTTTATACACACACATATATATACAGTATATATATTCCGTACATTTCTTTAAACGTTATATATTCTTCTCTCTCGTATATTTCGAATATACTTTTACAAAATTATGCGCGATGGATTTACCTAGTCAGTCAATCATTCTGTCATCCAGTTAATCACTGTCAGTCAGTCAATCAGTCGGTCAGTCAGTTAGTCAGTCAGTTAGTTAGCCAGTCAGTGCAAGAAGAGAGAAGGCGTGAATTTTTAAAAGCAACCGCCAGCTTGAGCGAGGTGGACAAACTCACCCGCGCGGGAACACCTGTTGTATCCCTTACCTGTGGTGTTCACTAGTAAACGTTGAACAAGAGGAAGGAAGCAGGGATGATGATGATGAAAAGGGTGATAAGGGAGAGGCGAATAAAGTAGAGAAGGGGAGAGTAGAGTTTGGGAGGAAGGGATGGTAGAGTCACGGAGAGTAAGGTACTACAGGTGAATGTGTCGATGGTGTGGATGAGAACAGTACAGGTGTCATTAAAAGGGTTGATATTACCTGTAGAATTAATTAAACCTGACACAATGCTTAAAATGAAACCTTACATCTCTTACACATTAATTCACAAACTAATAAGAAAATCGTACAACATTTAAATATTACACATCAATAAAATCCAACTAAAAAAAATCAAATTTAAATTTTACATTGCTTGTAAAAGTTAAGTAAAAAAATAAAAATGAAATAATTCAGATATGAAGGAATGGAATTTTGCCACTTGTACAGTACGTCTAGTGACTTTGTTGTTTGTAAACGTGTTAATCTGGTAAGGCCTTAACACAGTGGACAGGTTGTGTGGGCGAGACTCCTGGGACTTGTCACGCCACTACCACACTAAAGTATCTAGAGGCCTACTTGATGGGTACTGAGAGATTAGTGTCTCGTGGGCGTGTCTGGGAGGTGTGTGTGTGTGTGTGAGCTGTGTCGATGGGGAAGAGCTGTGTCTAGTCTTTGTGTCTGGTGAGATGTGTCTGTGAGCTGTTAATGTGAGAAACGTCTCGTCATTATGTCTGGGAAGTGTGTGTGTGTGTGTGTGTGTGTGTGTGTGTGTGTGTGTGTGTGGAAATGTGTCTAGGAACTGTAAATCAGCTGTTATTGATATACTCTTGTGATCCTTTCCTTACATCAAGTCACAATCTAGCGTCGTCAAGAGACCTACAGCACTCGAAATGTTCAGCAATATTGTTGTTGTTGATCACTTTGTATCCATTTCTTTTATTCTGGCTAATTAATTTTGTGACTCCTTTTTGTTTTGATGACTTGCGTGTATGACCCCTTAGATCAAGTCCTATAATTATTTTTTGAGTTATATACGTACCCTATGAATAGCCCCCCCCCCCCCCAGTCCATGTATCATGTAAAACCTTGCATAAACTTCACGAGCAATCATTTCTATAATCCCTGCTGGCTTTGTCATCCGTAAACTATGAGTATTATCATCCATAACTTGGAATAATTAACACCAATTATCTATAAGTCTTGCTTGACTGCCTTGTGCCTGATGTTTACAACCACAAGCTGTCTCGCGTCTTCCTCTCCCCTCCCCTCCTTCTTACTCACTAGGGTTAAGTAATCTGTCTTGTCTTCAACTTCTCTTTCTTCTTCTTCTTCTTCTTCTTCTTCTTCTTCTTCTTCTTCTTCGTCTTCTTCTTCTTCATGGTAGTTCGTGGCAGGGAATAGTTGTTGTGTCTGCAAAAAAATACAAAAATGTATTTGTCTATCGGGCGAAGCTTTTAAGAGTATTTCCTGTACACAGACCTCAGTACCCGTTCCCCACGCCAGCTGTTCCGGGGGAGGGGCAGAGAGAGAGAGAGAGAGAAAGAGAGAGAGAGAGAGATTTTGGAAGGAAGGAAATAGGAAGAGACGGAGGCAGGGGTTATGGAAGGGGGAAGAGGAATGAGTAAGGATGGGGGGAGACGGGAGGAAAGAAGGTAGTACAGAGGAAACGGGGTTTGAAAGAGGGCAAGAAAGTGAAAGTGAAAGGAGAAAGGAGGAAGGAGGAATATCAGGGAGGGATGGAGAAAGGAGAACCGGAGGAAAACGAGTGAAGATGTGGAAGAGGACGAGAGAGAAATAGAGAAAGAAAAGAAGAAAGGATGAATGGGGATAGATGGAGGGTAAGAGTAAGATAAATAGCATAAAAGGATAGAGGAGAAAGAAGATGGATGGTCCAAGAGGAGGAGAAAGGAGAAATTATGAAGGAAAACGTGACAGCATCAATGAAAGAAGAAAAGAATATGGATACCGTGGGGCATTTATCTTCCTGTCTAGTTCGTTTATCCGTCCGTCCGTCCGCCCGCCCGCCTGACCGTCACGCCAACTTCATCGCAGCTGCCCAGCAACAACCGTCGGACACACACACACACACACTGGAGGAGAAGAGCGTTGTTGCTGTGCATGACGTACAGTATATTGATTTGATCCTAACTCGAGGACACTACCTCCTTAGGATCATGACGGATAACCGTACAAGGAGGAGAGTGTATGACATAGCGTGTGTGCATGAGTTACAAAATAGTCCTCTCTAAACACTTCTATTTGCTCTTAAGTGATGTGCTGTGCGTTATATACGAAAGCATTCCAAGTGCAGGTCAGCAGTGATGGAAACCTTCCCTCCTTAACACCATATTGTGGAGGGAAGTGTTAAGGTATAATCGCCACTGACGTTTTTTATTATACGTATCAGTAACTTTTGTGTGCATGTCAGCAGTGTGTTGAAGAGTGATCGGGTACACAGGGGGAGGAGGTGCAATCCGGGAGATTATATGTAGTAAAGCCCTAAAGGGGAAGGGAGGAGGAAGGGTTGTGTTGAGGGTAAGCGAAAGATGGCGAAAGACGAGGAAGGGAGGGCGTGAGAGGGACGTATGAGGGTAGCCAGGGGAGAGGGGGAAATGTTGTAGGTGACACTTCTGGTTCCGTAAGCCCTCTACCAGCAGCTACTCACACCACCTTCATCACCCAGGATAACCTCCAACACACTTAAGTCATTATCTTCTGAGCAACTTAAGGGGGGCGACCTAACTCTTCCTGATATTTAATATACTCAGTAGTATCAAGTGGATGTGACGCTAACATGAGTTTCCTTGAAGCCGCTGTGGGTGGCCGTGATGTGGGTTATGTTTACCGATGTTGTGGCAAAGTGGACCTCACACAGCACATGACTTCTGTGTCACTGTACAACCGCTATTACAGACAGTAACACCTTCACCTCAAACCTCATCTCGGACCAATAAAGATAGATTATGAGTGAAGGTTTTGTTTTACTGAGGACATGAACTCAACGCTGCTTCTGCTGGTCACTCAATTAACACGAATTCCACTTCCTCAATAAAAAAATTCCACGTAATGAAGAGTAGAATTGTATTTATGGGGAATATACACTTTGGAAATGCGGCATCCAGTGTACTCCCATCTTATCATTGTGCCCTCGGTTATCCTCCACGGCCAGAGGATGTTACTCTGATAGTGCCAAGATAGTGTTTGATCTCGCAACTGATACGACCTTGATGGGGAGTGGCCTGGGAGTTCCTGCGGCCATGCTGTCAGTATAAACTGTTCGTGAAGTCTTGCGCCTCTTTGTCACTGGCTACACACACTGAGGGTGATGCTAATAGAATCATATATGTAAAGGTTCTCTAGCATAACATTAGAGGTCCTCCATATCACCTGCAGGTGCTCGGTACGGCGATGTCCGCCATAGCTCAGATGTTGCCATTATCGTGACCGTTATCGTCCATGTTTACCTTTGAATGTTTGCAAGTCTCAAGAGGACATAAAAATCTGTCTTCAAACAGCGTGGTTTCGCAATTCTTGATAAACAATTAGAAAAATCTTACAACCTTCACACGTTCTGTATATAGACTCAGACCTTCTCAAGTTAACTGGCGTGTACAAGTGACAAGAGACATCGTTCGTGACCATGAGCACAAATGTGTGTGGGCTGACAAACAGAATAGTGGAGCGACACAACACGGCGAGGATCTAGCCAGCTGTTACTCAACCAAGAAGATGTTGTCTCCCATCAGCTCTTGCTGCTGTTATCTGCCGGACATCTGACGTGGCGGGTCCTGGCTGGTGAGGTGTGGGGCCCCGTACTCAAGATGAGGAATCATCTGCAAGGGAGAAAAGAAAACATGAGTAGGAAACACAGGTGTAAAAGCCGATCAGCTTTCAGAGGCAGTTTGATCATGATACCGCAACAGGGGTACCTAGTGACAGCACTAGGAACCCGCTTCCTCTATCAAGGAATAAACAATTGAAATTGAATTGATACCGCAACCTGTCTGAGCTTCATTGTGGAGCCATGTATATGGGGAGCAAGTTTTTCTCTCTCTTCTACAGTACAGTTTTGGCTCAGCGTAATGTGTTTCAGTTCTTCCACTCACAGAAACCGAATTCGAAGGAGACCTTATGAAGTTGTCGCTTAATGTTGAAGAGGGCAGCGACTTCCGTTTTATTCACTAACACTTACTGTATAATTAGAAGACAAAAATCCGCTTTTATTGTAAATCTTATCTGATATCGTCCTGGGAGTCAGGGATGTCTGATTTAGGAATATGAATCTGTTGGCAGAGTCTTTTAGTAGTTTGTGAAATGAATAACTAAACATGTTTTCTTAACTTGTTTATTATAATTATCTTTATTTTTTCCCCCATTGTGAACCTCGGAAGAAAATACAAGCATCAAATATGATATGAATGGCGATAACTATGCTCAACCTTTTGGTCCCGGTGAGATAGATAGGATTTTTTTTTTCAATTCACGGTGTTGACTATTGTATAGCGTGACAGAGTGCCTCTTCTCCCTGGCTAGCTAGCCCGTCCCGCGTTTGATGGTGGCTCCCGTGTTTTCTCACGGATTACCCCGAGTATCGCATTCCAACTCCTGAGATTTAGATTACAAAGCGGCTAATTTTCCCGACGGTGCAACAACAAACTGGTAATTCTCCGTGACGTATCACTGGTCAGCCGGCAGTCATCCTTCAGTCCTCCTGGCCTCCCTCTTTTGTTTACGTTCTGTGTCGAGTGCACCGCCAAGTGTACACAAGATTTGTCTCAAATCTAACGTCATTTATCTTGTTTTAGGGCTGCGTTTAGTCTACTCCTAATGACCGCTTTTTCCTGACCTGACTAATGGATATCCTTTCACGCGTGAGGGATGTTTTTTTTCAAGTGCGGTTAAGTGCAGTCACCAATACTTTAATACCCTTGTTAGCCTTCATATGTCTTTGTATACCATTCTTTCAATACTTTATACAATTTAACACCTGTCGATGTGTCGTATTTGGTACTGATTTGATACACTGCACATATTTCAACACGTGTTGTCTTGGTCTTTGAAGTATATTCACCTACCTAATCTCGATATGTCTTTATTCTGATCTATCTATTTTTATTAATGTTTAATCATTTCCGGTCGTCATTTCTCTCTTAATCCTCCTGGGTCAGCGAGGGATTAATCAACAGCTCCCTTGGTTTGTTCTGTCCTTAGGCCCGTCTCAACCCGCGCTGCTTACAAACACTTGGGGGACAGTGGCTTGAATTGTTGTATTACTAGTACAGGATTTCTTTCTATATATATATATTTTTTTTTTTTTTATCAGTAGCTCTCACCTGAATTCAATAATTGTGGTTTACATTTATCTTTGATGTAAATAATTAGTTAGCGTTTCTCATTCCCAGCGTAACTGTGACAATTTTTAACTTTTTATTTACCTTTCTTAAACTTATATGTCCAATTATTTCAGACTCTTTACTTTTTCAGTAATGAATTCAGAAAGAACTTAAGATATATAAATAAGTGACCATAAAGGGAGGGCAACAATAAGGCGGTGGAGAGTGAGTGAGTGTGGGGGGAGGACGTGGTTGATCGGTTAGTTCCAGTCATCACTACGCGCCACGCTCGTCATGGCACACGTGAAAAATTACTGATTTTTTCACCCGTCGACAACTTGAAAGTGAATTTATTTCAAGATATTTGTTATTGGAGTGCTTATTTATAACTAAATCACGTATTGTTTTTGTTGGTATTTGTTCTTAGATATTTCTGTATCTATGTATTTATCTGTCTCGTGAGGTTTTAGTTATCATTTATTCTTTGTGTCCTGCAGTATATTAAAAAAACAGAATATTATTCTTACTTCCTTGATACTCCTCACGCTGTCAGCAACAAAAGAAAACCATTGTCTGTCCCCAGTAGAAAACTATAATAAGCTTCACCCATCCTCCTTGGGGTGACTGCTGTAATATAAACAAACTGGGGGAGGGTTTTGGGGAGGGGCGCTGTTGTGGGGAACAGGTGGTTTGGTTCACACTCAGGATGGGATGGAGAAAGGAAACTCACAATGTGCTCACTGTATACATATTGTATTGGATGTACAATGCAGCTTGGTGCTGGGAAGTGGCAGCTGGTTGGCGAGGGTGCTCAGAGGAGGACCAGCTTGTGGGTCGCCATGCTCGCCGGCGGGAGCGTGGGCCGCCAGGCAGCGGTGGAGGAGGTGGTGTTGCTTGCTGCGGCTGCAGCTAGAAAAAAGAGAGGTCACCACGAGGTCAGGTCTTTTATAGCGGAGGTAGGCGTGGGTAGATAGTTGACCTCCGCTCCGTGGGCGCCCCTTCCTCTACCACAGATAAGCTGGTGCACAATTGGTTTTCCCTCCTCTTACAGTAACGTCACCTGCCCGTCTCCTCCCCCGCCACCAGTTCCCCTTCCCCTTACTGAGGTGAATGTAAGGGAATTTAGAGCTCACATTCCCAAGTGATATCCCCCATACATGACTGTGCTCGAGGTAGTTATATACATGACTTTTGTGGGGGTTTAGCTCACTCGTGCAGCAACTGGTAAACACAGGCGGTGAAGGCATGTCCTGTGTACCTTCTAGCTCTTATGAAAATTGGTACAAGACTCATTTGATTACAAAATGTAAACAAACAAATCATTATTAAACATAACTTGGTGCATCATCTCTACCGTAAAATCTGAGCAATTTTCAAATCTGTTAATTTTATTCCTTGTTTCTGGTGGTTTTACCCACCCCGGTTCTTGTTTACTTTGACAGTCGTATTTTCAATATCTTCATGGCCTTGTTTGTCCGCACCAGATGTCTAGAATAAGATATTGTTTCTTACATTTTCTCCTTCCATCTAATTCCAGTTTATGTTATTCCGTCTTTTCTCTTCTTTCTTTGCTTGAATTATCTTTGAACATTATTACATTCTTCTCTCAATCTTCCCTGTTTCTCAAACTTTCTGTCATTCCTTTCTATCGTTTCTCTTCCATCGTTCTTTACTCTTCCCTCCACTCATCATTCGTTTTCCCTTTTCTGTCATCCTTTCCATCATCCGTGTCTTCATCTTTCGTTGGTCCTTTCTCTTTATCTACATTACCCCTTCTGTTTCTGCCTTGTTGCTCTCAATCAACGCCCCTCCACCACCTCCCTCCCTCCTTCCCCGCGCCCCCAGATAGCATCAGAGGCCTGCCACACACTGCTCACCGTTATCTTAAAAATTCATCAGCCGACACTACAGGTGAGAATTTTAACACGCCATTCGCCCTAACTTGTAAATCTCCCGGAACGTAGATTTGCCGTCTACACACCTGCATTTTGGCCATCGTCGGCCGCCTTAGATCCCCCGTGATTGAGCGATGGCAGCTGGTTTTAAGCGGAGTCTCTAATACACGTTTTTTACAGTAATAAGTATAATTTATCCTGTAAAAGGGTGTTACGTGGCAGGGGAACTCCATTTGCCCGAGGAGAGACACTAATAACAGCTCAGGGTGTGGGTCCTGACGCTTTTGGCTAGTGAAGAAGTGAATGGTGTGGCTGGCCATGACGCGAGTCTGCTCCGTAAACGACGTGCGTCAAAAAAAATGAATGTCCTTATAATTAACCATGATATACGCGCCCTGAGGAACGCAGCTTTAGCACCGTTATTGCTAAGATAACTCGTGTGGCTAACAGCTGTCATGAAATTCAGCCGAAATGTTAGTTTTCTTCAAGTTGTCATTTACCAATCATCAGGCAGATGTAAGATTCAACGATCTGTTTCATTATTCCAAGTTAACATGTCTCGTATCCTGAACGGTCTGGTTCTGTACTGATCTCTGGGAACAGCAAGGTGTGTGTGTGTCATCATGAGTCGTGACTCTTTCATTGATGCCTTACAAACACACGCACTAGATCAGGCCTGATCAAGCAAGGCGTCCTTTATATGGGATCTTGGTGCATTACTGAGACTTCACCACGTCTGTCTTGAGTGAACTAACTAACATGCATTGCGATCATCTCAGTCACTAAGTAGAAATGGTCTCTTCCCTAAAGCGGTCATTTAAACCGAATAATTTCCTCCCGCCTGTTGTTGCCGGTATTAGAAAAGATATTTTTCCTCAAAGCGGCTTTATTAATAAATCTAGCCTCCTCCTTAGCAATATATGTACTAAACACAAAGAAGCTGTATACAAAGAGCCGACCAAGTCTCATGGCAGAGAGAGAGAGAAAGAGAGAAATTAGGTCATAAGTACTTGTCCTCACATCACCATCCCCATCCCAGCATTAATTCGTCACCGGCAGACACCATAAGCCACTTGGTAATCTCTAATTCCCTGATTAAGTTAATTTGAATTCTGAGGGTAATCTTGTAATCCGATGTTTTAGATAATTTTAGAAACGCAACCATGGTTATGTTGGTGTGTCGTCGGCGGTGGTAAATTGGTAATGAGGTACAGCGTCGATTCGTGATCACACGTCCAGCACTGGGTAACTGAGGGAGGCTGCCAGCGTGTTAGAAGTCGGTTTTCTAAATGGAGGAGAGATATGATGTGTTGTGTATGGTGATGCTCTTTATACACACACACACACATACACACAACGGTCGAAAGCCTGTAGAATTTAAATCGGAGGACTGTATAATATACTGTGGTATAATTACAGTATACTGTCGTGGACACTGAATCTACCAGAGGTAGATTCAGTGTCCACGAATTTAGAGGTGAGTATAACTAATATTTTGTTTAATTGTGCAGTGCTCAGTAGTTGTCTGTAATAATAATAATGATGATGACGATAATATTAATGGCAATTGTTTATTACAGTAGTCATTGTAGGAAGCCACTGCTAACTACACTGCGTCTCTCTAACAATGTACACATTCTTCATGTAACTCTATTCCTCTCTGTACCGCCATATCACTCTTCCTGTACTTGGTTGGTGTGTGTTGTGTGTGTGTTTGTGTGCGTGCGTGCGTGCGTGTCGTGCCACAGTACCGTAGGCGTGTTGGTCTCTCAGGACGGAGAACGCGGCCTGACACAGTGTTACATTAACACCCTGTAATTTTCCCATCAGTGGTAAATGAGAGAGTATCCCCAGACCATCACCTGATAAACCAGAGGATGACGGACGCTCCATCACGCCACGCGTCCCATTCTCTTGCACTTCATTTTTCCTGCCCCTCCCTCCTCCTTTTCTCTTCTCTTACCTCCTTATTCTTCCCCACCCTCTTTTCTTGCCTCCTCTCCCTTTTCTACCCTCATATTAACTCCTTTCCATTTTTATCCCCCTCTTCCTTCATTACACCCTGCATCATCTGTCCTTCCTCATCTCTACAAAATCATCTTTCCTTCCCTATCTTTGCAGCTTCTCTGTTTTATCCTCTTCACCACTAACCGGCTCGTTAGCCGCTTGGGCGGTCAATCATGTCTCTATTACGCACTGTTGGCAAGTTCTGGGCGTGTATTGGCTCCAGAAAGTATGTGTACCTGTGCCAGTGTTGGTCAAGTTCTTTGAATTAAGCTCACACTCGGTGCTGCCACAACGCTCTTTGGCAGATTGTTCCAAAAATTCACAACCCTTGCTCCAAAAAAGTTTGCCCAGACAGTTTTCTGAACTTGTGGCTTCTTCACCCTTATATTGTGACCCCAAGTGGTACGGGCATCCGCCAACTCCAGGTATGAACACTCGACTGAGTAATGTCCTCTGAGCTGTTAAATAAAATTATATTATCGCCCCCTTGCCCAATTATAGTATAAGCTAGGGATAGACAATTGCAGACGTTCTAATCTCTCATTCCCCTCCCTACTGTTTCAACCCAAAACCTCATTCTCCCCATGTATAATCTCTTATTTTTCATATCAGTCGGTTGGGTGTTCAGTCATACGAGTATAGTTCGCCATACTGGAATCTAACTTGCTTTATGTTTATGTCCTGTTGTAGAGCCTCTCGAACAAGTTCATATTTAAATGTTATAGTTATCCCAACAATATCAATGAACCCGCTTTCTCTTGTATTATTTCATCATAACGGGTGTCTGATGTTTTTTGTAATATACATTATTACTTTTATCCTCTTCACCACTAATAGAGCCGAAATAGCCATAATATTTTAATTATCTTCGTTAGTAAAGGAGTAGTGAGATATTTTACCTCAGTAGTTTATATATATATATATATATATATATATATATATATATATATATATATATATATATATATTTATATTTATATATATATATATACACACACGTGTGTTCGTATCTGGGTTTTTAACGGCCATAAAGATTGCTATGAATTGAAGTTTAATCTGTGCTTTTGTTTACAGTTGCAGAGATTAATATAAAACAATTATCGGCCAATTGAGCTACACTAATTTGAAACGATGCTGCTGGGCAAGTTTTTCTGGAATGAGTTAAATGCTCACAGAGTCACAGCCAACTTTTTACTTGAACAAGAAAGAAAAACCTGTCATATTTTCTTATACATTCCTAGAACCACACAGCTGGATTACACTAATCAGGATAGTACTCCGTGATCCATGTCACACAAACGTGGAAGAAGAGTAAAGTTTATAAGTAAATGGATTATTTATTTATTCCGAACTTTAAAATAACACTGTTTGGTGTGTACATGAGGGCGAAGGGGGCTGTTTTGACTTTTGTTGTTATAATATTATTGCTTTTCGACAACTAAAGTCTTGAAGCTCGCAACAGGTTAGTATTTACACTATTCCATCAACATTTCAAAATTGAGGTAAAACTCTGTTGTTGTCTGACTACGGACAATAAGGTTAGGGGAACTTGAGGGCTAGGGCGCAGTTTCAGTGTAAACTGTATGTGACAGTAGGTCCTATTTGTGTTTGAGGGTAGGTCTCAGTGGGCGCAACTAGCAACACTTTAAATTCATACTGCTGTAGTCAGCATTCTTCCATCACACGAAAAAATTGCTTAACCGTAGCAGAATAGATGATATAATAATTTTGTATTTGTGTAATCCTAACATTTTCAATTTTAATGCAATCATATTTTTTGCAGATCTCTGTATGACAACCAGATTATGACCCTCAACAACGGCACCTTCAGCCCACTGATAAATATCCAGACCATGTAAGTGATTAAACTTTTAATTTCACAAAGAGGCTAAAGACTCGGGTTGTGCTCTCACTTTATTTGTATAGTATATTTATATATATATATATATATATATATATATATATATATATATATATATATATATATATATATATATATATATATATACTGATTCCAAAAGTATAAATCATTTCGGGAGAAATTATTTTTGAAATGCATATTAAACAGTGATATCCCCATAAGCCGGAACAATTGGTGCAGAGCACTTTCGGGAATGAGAGATTTTTAGGTAACGAGACGACTCTCTCAAACCCGGAAAAAAATTCCTCATCCCGGGAATTTTCCGGTAACAGAAAAATGTTCTCGGAAGTTCCAGAAATTGCCCATTACATCATTTTTCGAATCCGGAAAAATATCCCTCATCCCAGAATTTTCTGGGTGACAGAAAATTTTTCTCGGAATTTCCAGAAAATGCACCTGATTTTCATCTCTCAAACCCGCAAAAATACTGCCCCATCCTCAGAATTTTCCGGATATCGGAGAAATTTTCTTGGAATTTTCTTGGAATGTGCCCCTTGGAAAATCTTTCCCAAAGTCGTAATTTTCCGGAAAATTCCAGCTTTGGGAACAATTTTCCGAGAGAATTTCAGTTCCAGCTATCGGAGAGTTCCAAGTTTGAGGGATTCCAGCTGACGGAGATATTACTGTACCGGGTACTTTTATTAGGTTAGGTCTTCTGTGGAAAGTGACAAATGGAAAAGAACATAACACTTTACATATTATCTAGTATTGTATTATATATATGGATATGTAAATATATTTACATATACCTGTAATGTGAAAATTTAGAAATGAAAAAGATACAGTATTTAAGGAGAAAATTCTAAGATATTCTTTTATAATGCTCACGTTACGTTAGGTTTGGTTTGGTTTGGTTTGGTTTGAAAATTATTTATCAAAGAAAAAAGTATCTGTTTTAGGAGTCATGAAGTCAGCAGGAAAATTGCATTCAAAGACATATTTACTCTAGTATGTTTGACATGATCCATGAAACTGAAAAGTCCTGGGTAAAGAAAAGTACTTATGTAGAGCAGATACTGTATGCCTTCTCCTTTCTGGTTTTTGTTTATTTGTGTTGGACTAAACTCGGATATTCTTCATGTGTGGGTTTATGAGTTGGTGTGGCAAATAGGACTGGGAGATTTTGGTTACACATATCAAACTTCTGCACAGGTAGAAGCCAATAGCATTCCAATGCACTTAACAGGAATTACAGCTCTTGTGGTAAATTATAGATGATTTGAGGAGTACTGTACTGTACCACTAGTTTTTCTTCTACAAGAAAAAAGTGTAATTCTGTACTGTACTGTACAGTACAGTAGTGTAAAGGTATAAACTTCCCATAACTGTCTCAGATTATAAGTCGTGGACTTCACAAAAGCAGTTTAAGCTCATCACAAATTGGTGAACATGGCATTTTCCTAAACTGACACATGCCATTCCAGAAATGAAATGTATATGAATGTACTGGTAGTAATTTTAATTTTGCTTGCAGGCACCTGGGAGCCAACCCGTTTGTGTGTGACTGTAATTTAGCATGGCTGGGAGCTTATCTGGCTGAAAATCCCATAGAGACATCAGGGGCACGCTGCCAAGAGCCCAACAAGCTATCCAGAAAGCCCTTTGGCAGACTTAGGCCAGAGAGCTTTAGATGTAAGTGAATTTTTTATTTCAGTTTGACTAGAATTAACTACAGAGATCTGTGGGCTGTACATGAAGGTCACATACTGCCAATATGATATAAAGGTATACCTGTATCTCACCTCCTCCAGTCAATAGATGTATGGCTAGCAATTCCTGTTCTTTTGTTCAGTCCCCCCCATAAAAAAATAAATAAATGAAAAAAAATAGGTACAGTAGTCATATTGCACCACAGTAACAAAAGCTTTGCAAGAGAGAAAAAATGCTGGTTTAACTGACATTTGGTGTAAGTTACCCTAATGTTCATGAACTGGTGGGAGATTAGGTACATGTGTTAAAAAGTATTAAATCTTGATAAATTTAATAGAATAAAGAATATTGATCTACTTTCAGTTACCATAGTAATTTATGATTATCAAGAATGAGGAATGTTGAAATTGGTTGCACATTCAACATTGATTTTGAAGGAGTAATATAGTTTCATAACTTCAGGGCTAATAAAAATAATTCTCTATAAAAAATAATGTGAAATATATACAGTGATCCCTCGGTTAACGAACGCCTCGGTTAACGAACTGCCTTCCATAAGGATCTTCAATTCGGTTAACGAATTTCTTACGAACCGACCTCAACATGTTTTCGCTTGCACTGGCCGGGCAACCAGCTTTAGTATCAGTCCGCCAATACATTAATCGGTTCTAGGGCTTAAATTCCTTACTATTTTAGTAAATATCAAGAAGTTTATACTATTCAATAATTTTAAAAGTTTAATATTAACTTTTTTACAATTATTGAACATAATTGAAGGTAAAGAAACTAATTTCTGGCGTGCCATCCAGCTTGTTAACACACCAGACAGGCGTTAGTCTCTCTCTGTTTTCAGTGGAGGTAACATCTTGCTTGAGACTCTCTTCAACTAAACGCTTTTTTTCTGTGTTTCCAAGCAAATTATTGGTCATTTTGAAATATATTTTACATATTGACAATATATAATGCAGTGCAGTGTTGATTTAAAGAAAATAATCTTGAAATACACCAAGAGAACTAAAATTTTATGGGTCAAATGGTGCCATGGGGTGACTTCTCTTCCACCCCAATGCCTTCTCTTCTTCCTTCTCCACCCTCATTCTAATTTCCATCATCATCATCATCATCATCATCATCATCATCATCATCATCCAGGAGCCTTCTACATACACACCTCAAAGTAAGTGAACTTTTCTACCATTTTTGTTGAATTTAGGAAATTTTCGGTGAGCTGGAACGAATTACCCAAAAACCCATTGAAACAATGGTTTCAGTTAACGAACTTTTCGGTTAACGAACAACCTGCTGGAATGGATTGAGTTCGTTAACCGAGGGACCACTATACTGTATTGAAGATTAATAAGATATCAAAATTATTTAAATTTTGACTACGATTAATGAATGTTAAAGGTACAGGTATAGGACCATTTATCCAGCATGCTTGGGACTAGTCAGGTACAGGGTAGGGTTTTTTTTTTTTTTTTTTTTTTTTTTTTTAGGGCCAGGCTTAAAATGTACAAATTATACAATAAACCTTCTGTAACTGGCTGTGAAGCCTCAGTTCAGATCACTACATTCACCCCCAAAAGTAGCTTTAACTGTTACACTGTAACATTAAAACTTAAAATTTTAGTCATATAAATAGCAAAAACGAAAGCAAATAAATACTGTAGTACTGTATTGTACAGTAATAATGAAAGCATAAAAAGAGCAAAAATAATGCAAATTACTATACACACTGCATCACAATTGCCTTACAAATGTAACAGTGTCCTTAGCAACAGTGCTGCATCCAGACCCCCAACCTCTCCACGGTGGAAACCTGCAGATACGTAAAACATTATACTTCATGATTATTATTTTGTATTTCTTTTTTGTACTTTAGGTATGTAGGATTGTGTGTGCATGTAACTGATTCAAAAAATATATTGTTGAAAAATACTGTACTTTATACTGTACCTTATGATAATTTTTTTCTCACTTATTGTGCATAAGATTGAGTGTGTATGTAAACTGGATAAAGAAAATGAAGAAAATTGTAGATTGTATATCTACCCAAAATTACAAATTAAAAAATAACCATAACATAATATGCAACTAACAGGTTGAGAATGGTTGGAAATATCCCCGCTCGGCATGGAAATTATTTTGCACTCATTTTAAATCATTTGTTCCAGAACATAGCCAATTTTTGGAGCATTCCGGATACTGGGACACCAGATAAACGGCCCTATACCTTTACAGTATTAAAAATCTCAATGAAGATGTCCCAGCGATTTACATTCTTCTGTACCTCCACTTTCATAAAACAGGTACTAGTGAATTGAGGGCCAAATATAGTGGTCGGTGTGATGAGGTTGACCTGTGCCCCGCTCAGTGTCGCTGTGAAGGCACCAGGGTGGATTGTTCAGGACGTGACCTGACTTCGGTACCAAATGATTTGCCTGCTGTCACGACTACTCTGTGAGTCACCCCATGAAGCTGATATCTGAATGAAGAGTCTAAATCAGCACATCATTTTTGCACCAGAAAATAATTTGAGTATATATCTTAGAAGTCCCATTGCATCATACAGATTTGGAATTTATTGCTCAAGAGTGCTATACTAAAGCCAGTTCTTTTACATCCTGTTCAGTTATATTATGTATTATTCATTTCATATGAATTTTGTGAAATAACATTTTCTCTTTCTTCCTGTAGAGATCTCAGCTACAACCAGCTGTTTTCTCTGGATGGGTCCTCAAGCATCCAGCGGCTAAAGGACCTGCATCGTTTGGATCTGTCACATAACCGTCTCACTAGCTTAAGTCCTGAGTTCTTCAGGGGTACAAGGGCATTAACCCACCTGTGAGTACTGCAGTGTGGGCTGTAGATCTTGGCTTTGTTTTCACATGTTGAAGATTTGCAGATGCTTTTTTAGATTGGTGCTTTTGCGGAGGAGTGGAGAAGCTGATGCAGGTACCACAGTAATAATTGTCACTCCAATTACAATACAATACTACAGTACTTTTAGATATTTTGCTGATTAGATTTAGTGGGATGGTATTCATTAGATGGGTTAGTTCTGAGGCATTTTACAATATACACTTACTCACTTCAGTGAAAATGATGCATCAGTGAATCATTGTAGACAGAACATATCTATATACAGTATTATACAACTTGTCTCTCTCCATTCTGTATATGATAGAATGGTTTGGATTTCTTTACCAGTGATCCACTTTCCTGATTTCCTAGTACAATACAGTATAGTATTAATTAACCAACGTCAACGCCCTTGAGATCCAGTAATTATTTCTTAAAGCTCTAAGCTTAAAGTCTCTTGTTACAGCAATGTGTCCTACAACAAACTGGTACAGATGCCTGAGAGCGTAGTGCGAAGGCTCAGGGCCCTGACCCAGCTGTAAGTCGCGGGCCTGCAAGGCGACTCATAGCTTTTTCTTGATGTAGTGCTTGCCATTCTTGTTGTAAATGTTCCTAGGAGAACGTGGTGCTGTATTTAAGGAGGGTATTATACACGAGGTGATCTTTTGGGTGCATTATACTAACTGACTTGAGCCTCTGCCTCATAATGACCATCATCAGGCAGCACTATTCTTCAAAGTGGGGGTCAGACCGGGATTTGGAGGATCCTGCTGATAATCATTTTTACTGTAATTAAGATGGAATAAAAATTAGCGAGATCTAATTATGTAATAAGCTTCACCTTTTATTATATCACTGCAGAATGTTCATACAAAATATCTATATTATTTTGTTAATAAATTGCAAATGAAATACTTGCACAGCTATTGAGTTAAAAGATTATTTTCAAGTACCAAGGAAAACTAAACTACCTAGGCATGAAGGGGAAGTAGTAGGGGCAAAGGCATTTTTCCCCTACAAGATAGGTTCTGGGCCTCCACACCTGGTCTGTCCATTTGAAATACAAACATAACTACTCATCAAGCTGTGGTGATGGGGAGCTGCTTTGTGCTTAGCTACACAAGCCCACTGTTATGCTCAATTACTCGCCCTTTCAAGATGAATGAGCATGAATTTTGCTCACTTGTTGAAGTACAGTTTATTTAATTCTTACAATATTACTTTACAATGTTTACCTGTAAAAAGAAAAAACAGTATGTAATCAGCTGACTGACTTCAACTATTGAAACTCCTGGCTGATATACAGGCATTAGATTTTTAATTTTTGATAAATGGCTATAGCAACAACAACAAAATTTAAAATAATATGGTTCAGTATAACATTATTTTCAGAAGAAAGCAATCAAATTACTGGATGTAGCACAATATAATATATGTAAAACCATTTTGTTCAAGAAAGTACTGTACTATACATACATCAGCTCAAGAAACCTCCAGGCCATTAATTTTGCTGTACAATGGGTCCAACACTTGAACATTTTGATGTTTAGTAGGGAAATTAGATAGTAAACCTGCCCTAAAAGCTTTATGCTAACTAGTGAATGACTGTGCTTCTCCTAACCACACTAAATAATAACTTAAAACAGGTTCTTATGCTTAGATACTCCTGTTGTGATTGTTTCCTCTGTTAGATACTTCTGTTGTGATTGTTTCCTCTGTTGAAGATGCTCATTTGTAATGGTGGATGAATTTTTTCCTCCTCTATCTTTATGATAAGGAAGTACCAAATACTCATATTTTTGCTGTCATAGAATCAACAGAGAAATAGTCCTTCATGCATTGTATAGTTGAAGGAAAAATTGGATTTCTATTTTCTTTTTCAGTGACCTATCCGGAAACCACATATCTTGCCTCTCCAGGAAGATCATAGAACACCTACCCACACTTACAAATCTGTAAGTGCACTAAAAGTTAAACTGTCTTGATTACTTAGTTGCTTTTAAGCACAGAGTTTAGCAGAAGTATGGATGGATGCACAAATTTGTGCAATAATGATGGTAGTGTATGCTATTTGCAGAAAATATCAAATGCAAATAATGATAATACTGTACAATATACGACAGTGGGGTATGTTATAATGAACGGATTCTACTACGAATATTCCTATAACGAACGGTTTTACCTATAAAATTGAGAATGCTATAACGAACGAAACTCCTACAACGAACATTATTAAAAAAAAAAAATTTTTTTTTTTTTTTTTTTTTTTTTTTTTTTACTAAATTATTGTTTTTTATTACAAATATTCATGATGTTGTTTATTTCAGGGGTTTAGATGCATATTTATGCACTTTTTTACAATTTTTACAATTTTATATTATATTTTTCAGTGTTAAGTGGTTGTATTTGGGGGCCTGGAACGGATTAATCCTATAACGAACGAATGCTATAACGAACAAGGTTCTAGAACCAATTAGATTCGTTATAGCATACCCCACTGTATATTGGAGTTAGTTACGTATCCGTATACTCAGAGTAGGTTGCAATAGTACCCCTGTATGTTGTTTTTCTTTTCCAGGTCTCTCATAATGTATAAACTTTCTATATTATGTTTATTTTAGCTGTTATTGTATCTTACCATAATAGGCTTTCCTGTTTATGGGTATTAATTATACTCATTCTATTTATAAATGGATTGTTATTGTTGCAGTGATCTTAACATATTTTGAAAATGAAGTAAAACTGCTAAATGAGGTTATGTTCTTATAAAATGAAAGTTGGGGCATCTTTTCCTCTGATGCATTCATAGTAATGCATTGAATGCAAATCTGGTGGTGAGGCAAAGTAAAATTAAGTGTAAATTTACAAAAAAATATAAATGAAAGTTTAAATTCCATATAAAGAACATGGTTTCATTTGTTTTGGGTTAAAGAATATAGGACTACTTATATCAGTTCTGACAAAAGACAAACCAAGCCATCCATATCTAATTTGAAAATTCTTGAAATATATTTATCATGTGAGATAAATCTTGGTTGGTTCATTTTAATTGTTTCAGAAATTATTGAGCCAGTAAATGTGTGTGTGTGTGTGTGTGTGTGTAATAATAATAATAATAATAATAATAATAATAATAATAATAATAATAATAATAAACGGTTTATTAATAGAGTTGCAGCCGGTGGCTGAAAATATACAGACTTACATTTGATTTAGACATAATGATATAATATGCATTGAATACATTTACTGGGCTGTACAGTACATAAATCAGGAGTTGTTTATTATTTTAACAATAGATGGGATGGTGCTGTTCTTATATCTTTCGGTGCGGGCTCTTATGGGCTGAATTTTGTTGTAGTGGTGGACTGCGCGAGTTGGGTGGGGGGCTGGAGGTGGCGAGGGTGGTGCAGTAGTCCACGGCCAAACCTTTCCAGAGAGAGAGAGAGTGTGTGTGTGTGTGTGTGTGATATTTTAGTTAACTCTTTCATCAAAAGAAGGATTTCATTTTGCACTTTACATATTTCTTCTTGACGCATAACACAGACAATACTTTGTACTGTAATATGAATTTTTCCTAGTTTTAGGATATATACAAAAATATCTAATAATTTGTCTTCTTTGGTACCTTTACTAATAGGGATATGTCATCCAACCCATTAAACTGTGATTGTCGAGCCTCTTGGTTAGTTGACTGGTCACTACAGAGAGAGGAATCAAACCCTCCAACGTGCCACCTTCCAGCGACACTCAGAGATACTCCAGTTACAAAGGTTTTGTCACAGCTTCTCACTTGCCATGGTTAGTATGTCTCTTCTTATGATTGCAAGGTTTATTGTAGTTTAGATGGTTAAGATGATGTAAAATACACTTTGATGATGAATCTCAATGAATTATTGTCATTTGCATTTTTTACCCTCTGGTTGGATAGCATTTCTTCATCCCAATTAGGTTATTAATCATTACCGATACTTAATGTGATATATTGACTATTTTGTCTTTCTGTAACATAGAGATATACTTTGCCAAAGAAACCTATTTGGTTCCTGCAGGTGAAGGTAATGAAGAAGACTGCAATGGATCTGTATACTGCCCACCAGAGTGTCAGTGTCGAGGCACAATTGTCCGATGTTCAAGGGCTCGCCTCTCACAGATACCCAGAGGCATCCCACCTGATACTACAGAGCTGTAAGTGATAATGATTTTGATCTAAATATCATCTCAGTCTTCATATATGCTTTTAATTTATGTGAAAGAAAAATTAGACCAGATATTCCAATGGAAATTTTTTTTTTAAGTTAAGAGATTGCAGAACACTTTCTTTTTATCCTCTTTGTCACTTGTCAGCTCACTAACCAGTTAGGCAGTTGGTCACTTCTCTGTTATGTAATCTTGGCAGGTACTAGGAATGTATAGGCGCCTAAATTTACGTGAACATGTTCCAGTTATATCAAGCCCAGACTCCAAAGAGTTCACATGGAGTTTTGACAACATTCTATGGCAGTTTATTCCACATGTTCTTAGTTTTTACTCCAAAGAAGTTAACTCCTGTGAGTTTTCTGTACTGATAGCTTCTTTAACTTGAGGCTGTGATATTGTGTGGAACAGCCATTTACTGACCACAGATATGTACATTTGACTGAGTAATTTCCTTTGAAGGGGTTTATAAATTTCTACAGGTATTAATTTGCTCCTGGCCCTGCTGTGGTATACATAAGGTACCAGGCAATAGTAAATGTTCTAGTCTCTTGGTAGATTGGGTATCTGAGTTCCAGGACCAGATTGTTCGCCCTTCTTTGGATGTTCTCAGTCAATTGACAGCCCTTAGCATAGCTCAGAGACCAATCAGAATTACAATACTCCATGTGAGGTAGCAGTGCTGTACTGGTGCAATTTTGAAAATCTCTGTTAAAGACAGACCACCTATGCATATGATCTTCGTATTATTCCAACAACTGGAGTTTATTAGCAAGATTCACTTTTTACTCTCTTTGATCTTGATAACTTCAGTCCATTGCTATCATAAACACCCATATCTTTCTCACATCCAGTTTCAGTTAGGGCAATGCCTTTATTATGATGGGACATGTGATAGGATTTATTACTATTAGCATGACAGAGGTACACTCACTAAAAAATTATTCGGCACAAGTGTCATATTGTATCACGCCGAAAGCAGGGCCGGATTTAGCTTAATAGGGGCCTGAGGCACAGATCAACTTGGGGGCCCCCTACCCTCAAGGTTATATATATATATAGCAAGAACAAAATATACCAAAATTTATCAATGATTTCATAATTATTAAGCTTCTGCAAAATAACACATTCAATGTTCATAAGAGACAGAAAATTGAGACGTTGCTAGTACATCATTGAACGAAGTTCATGTTTTATATGCTTCAACTTCGAGAAAGTTTGGATTTGGGGGCCCCTTAGAGTCGGGGAGCCTGAGGCCAGTGCCTCAGGTGCCTCATGGTTAATCCGGCACTGGCCGAAAGGGTGCCGAATAATTTTTTAGTGGGTGTACATGATACTTGTACACACACACACACACACACACATGTATACGTGCACTATGCATACATGTACACCCACTAATAAATTATTCGGCACCCTTATGGCTTGATACAATATGACACGGGTGCCTAATAATTTTTTAGTGGGTGTACATTCTCTTGCATCTCACAGTGTTCAATCTCAACATCCATTCCCTTGACCATGCTTGCAACCAATAGAGATTGTTCTGTAATGTTCTATAGTCCATTAGATTTTTTATTTCCTTGAATACCGTAACTTAGTATCATCAGCAAACATTTTTATGGAAGAGTGAATACATTCTGGCATATCATATTGTATATGAAACAGACAAACATCAGTTCAGTCATAGCAACTACTTTGCAGTACACTTGGCAATTTCGTGCCATCGATCATCACACAATGTTTATGACCCTAAAGATAGTAACTAATCCGTGATAGTATATTCCCCTAAACTGTGCAGTATTCCTTATCCTTTTAATTTATTTTAATTTTCAGCCTATCATGGGGTATTCTGGAAAATGCCTTAGCAAAGTAACAGTACAATACGTGTTTATGTTTTCGATATTGCCACCATATCTTAGGATCTGTGACCATAATCAAGTAACTCCAGTATCTGAGTCTAGCAGGAATATTCAGGCTGCATACTTGCACTCTTT
Source organism: Homarus gammarus (assembly GCA_958450375.1). Lineage (NCBI taxonomy): Eukaryota > Metazoa > Arthropoda > Malacostraca > Decapoda > Nephropidae > Homarus > Homarus gammarus. Next base: position 804,857 of record CAUDMG010001831.1, read on the forward strand.
TACAATGTTGTTCCATTGTATTAAGTATACTGTAGTACAGGTATTCTCTTAAAAAATTTTCATACTGTTCAGGTTAAGCCTGTAATTATTATGCAGTGGTGATAGGACTCACATATTGTATTTTCAGGCAATAGGAATCTTTTTAATTTGTATTTCTGCAGAGCAAGATACTAAAGGGTTCTGAGAGTTTGTTACACAACTCTCTTAATACTTCCATACATATGTACACTAGCTTAGAACATTCCCTTAACCTACCTAGTTTCAAGCTCCATTCAAAAGTCTTAGTTTCAACATGATCCACAAGACATGTAAAGTGGCATGTGCAAGAAGCTTGTATGAAATATTACTACAGTATAGTATACTGTTTTAGTTTCAAACCTTGATTTATGTCTAACACATTATTGATGAGTTATGTGCCTATATACTCTACTTATAATGAGAGTTGGAGAAATGATCAGTGTATTTCTAAAAACATTCTGTAAACCATATTTGTACTGTAACATCAAAAATCAAGTCAACAAATCATTGTATATGTAGGTAGCTGCAATAATACAGCAAGCCAAATATGATTTAAAATCCCAAAAGAAAATTGTGATTATGTGAAGGTCACGATTCCCACTTATATCTACCCCTGGTCTCATGATAAAATTACTAATATCTTTGTGGTTTTCTATAATATTTGTAGATACCTGGATGTGAATGAAATAAAAATGATTGATCCAGAGCGTTTGAAGCATCTTAAGGCTCTCAAAAGACTGTAAGTATTTAATATTAACAGTACAGTTACTTGTATTTCTAGTTGAATAAAGAATTAGAGTAAAATTAATTTTATCTAATAACAAAATAAGTTTGATGATGACCTCTTCATATTTTTAGTTTTATTTTTTATTTGTTTCAATAAAAGGTAGTACTGTACCTTTATTATAATGGACCCATTGGCCTCAGTTCCCAGAAAGGTATCACCATTTGAATATTAAAGACAGATGGCTCTCATTTTACCTACATTCACTATAAAACACCTTGCCTCGACCACAGTGTGCTTTATGTGAATACTATTTTCTTATTCACTTATCTCTATTGATTCCCTTCAAATGCTTTTTTTTCTTGCTTTCAACCCTCTATTTATTCCTTTCTAAATACATACTCGATGAAATAATCCTAATCTATTCCACACATCCTTGTTCAAAATGCAATCTTCCCCAACTTCTTTGTCTGCCACTGTCTTTGTCAAATTCCATATCAGATATTCTTTTGATTGCAGTAGCAGTGTTATCATTCCATTTTTTTTTTATGAATTGCTGTACAGTATCATACATAATAATGAGATGTAGATAAAAAAGTAGGGACTTGCCTGTATTGGGTATTTGATTAAATAATGTTAAGTTTTCTAATTAATGCTTTTTCTCCTCCCAGTGATCTCAGCAACAATCAGATTACAATTCTCTCCAATAAGACATTCTCAGAACTCACCCAGTTATCTAGTTTGTGAGTATGAACTCTTTTTTTTTATCTACTTTGCATTGCTCTAATGAGCATATTTTCATCATCTAGACATTTTTTTATATCTACTTTGCATTGCCCTAATGAGCATATTTTCATCATCTAGACTTTTTTTCTTTTTAAGTACCCTGTATAGAGAATGTTCAAGTTTCAAAAAATTAAAATAAACATGGAAATTTCAGGTTTGAAGTGCAACAGTATTTTTGTTCCTACATGTAATGTTTGCACACATCAATAATTTGATGTTGAACTGTAATCAAGATTTCTTCCTCCAGAATTGTGTCTTACAACAAACTTGGCTGTATGGAGAGGGACTCTCTTCTAGGCCTCAGGGCACTCAGGATCCTCTCTCTGCATGGCAACGATGTCTCCTTTATCCCAGAGGGAACATTCAGAGATCTTGACACCATAACTCACATGTATGTAAAGAGTCCATAAGCTGAGGGTATGTGAAAAATGTTCAGTATATAATGCGACTTTTCCGGTAAGGCAAACTGTGCCTCTATTTAACAACACATAAAAAAAAATATTAACATGCCATCCCACTAAAAATGTGGGAAATTCAGTCACAAAAGGCCCCCCCGAAAAAATATATGTAGTGATTCAATTGACCGTACCCCCAACAAACTTGAGTAGGTAGGTATCCGTTGTTTAGCGATCGGGATGCGTTCTTGAAAAATAGATCACGAAGTGAATTGATCACTGAGCGAACAGAAACACGAAATAATATCTTAAACAAGGGATAACGAGGAATAATATCTGTGGAGGTGGCACATAATTGTGTAGCCAAGTCACCAACTGACCGAAATGCCACCAGTAACACTCAGAGCAGGTGAGGCTCAGCTGTTAGGATTGTTATTGTTCAACACATAATTTCAGGTAGATATACATAATTATCTTCATTTTCTCTTACTCTACTACATGTACACACAGTTGTTCATGCAGACTGAGCAAAAAATTAAGAAAATAATTATCATAAGGTCGGCAGTTAGCCAACAGAGCATAGGAGGTGGAATGAGGAGGAGCATGGGGTTCTACCAGCTGTTTACTGTCTCGTGTCCCTTGTGGAGTGAAAAGGTTGCCAAATGGTGAAATGAGGGAAAAGATGTAGAATTTGCAATATAATAATAAACTTCTGTACACT
>CAUDMG010001831.1:812500-957500 GCA_958450375.1 Homarus gammarus
GTTGCTATCCCCCAGCTGCCAGTACGAGTAGGTATAATGAATTCTATTTTAGTTATTGTTTATTTTTATTGAACTTGTTTGTGTGTGTGTCCCTTCTTATGAGAATATGCAAGCACATACAAGTTGGAAATTATAATGTACAGTACAGTATATCTTTCTGTGCTGTACTGTACTTTGAGAAGTATTATATTAAGAATTTCACTGAATGTCTCTCAGGAAGAAGAATCATTAAACAGAGTGAACTGCTGTCTTTATATACATATGTCATTGTCACACATATTCATAATACACAGTAGTTTACAAAAGGAAATTAATAAAAATATTTTTAAAATTTTGTAAGTATTTATTACATTTTGTAAACAAACATCAGAGACCATGACTATCGTAAAACTGATCAGCCATCACATAGCGGTAAGTGGTGTTAATTTTTTACATCCTACAAATGATCAAGCACATACACGTATTGATCCATTGTATAACGGTCATTGCCTCTACTGTAATGTGGCTTAGAAATAAAGAAAATATAACATTTAACTATAAAAAAAAATGAAGAGCATGGGTGTGTATGTGTGGGAAGTTAATGTTTGTGTGTAGAGGCAGTGAGCAATAACTGCAGACAACTCGCCAGTCTGCACTCCCTTCCTCTCTCCCCTGATGTGAGTAAGCTGGGTGGCTGCCCAACTAAGTGGCTGAACTGTGTTACTTCACCCAGAGGATGGTTTGAGTGTAGAAGGAGCTATTCTTTGTACATAAACTAATATTTACTGTACCAATAAATATGAGGAATAAATAAAAATTATACTGTGCACAAAACACTTGAATTTAACTCACCACAGATGATGTTGAGTAATGTGTGTGGTGAGTTTTATATCCGATATAATTTCTTTACAGGTTATTTTAGCACTACTGCTTTCATTTGCACTAGATGGCCTCTTTCCACTCATCTTGAATAAGGGTAATACACTGGGCAGTCTTGAATAAGATATGTAAGTACAGGAAGTATTAAATCCAAGAACTGCGGTCAAGAGATCAAGCGTACACGCTGGGTGATAACAAGACACTGAGTTGGCGTTGGTACACCAGCATACCCACGCTTGGTGGTAGCAAACACCAAAAAATCCACACCAAGTGAAATACAGTATAATTTATGTGATTTTTTCTATACTGCAATTTTTTTTTTGAAAATTTACCCCATTTCTGTAAAGTCGAATTTCCAGGCTGTATCCTAATTTTAGTGGTCACAATTTATAAATTCCATGTGGGTGAATTTCTGCAACCTGCATTTTCATTAATTTGGGGATACCTGTATTTTTTATAATGAGATTAATTACCTACTACAAAAGGGTCGGGATATATCGCAAGATCGGGTCCAACGATGTTGGCTATATACTGTAGTGTTAACGTTATGATGTCTCGCACTCAGGATGGGTTGGAGAAAGGAAACTCTTAATGGTGGTTTTCTTATACAGATATATTATACAGTATACAAAACAGTTTGGTGCTGGGAAGTTGCTGTGTGGTAGAGGAGTTGCTGTGCAGGAGCTTCTTTAGAGGAGGTGTTGTGTGTTGCAGGGCTCTAGGTAGAATAGTCTTCAACGGCGAGGCTGGGAGCTTATATGCACGTCCAGCGGACGTAGAACTGGAAGTAAGCGTCGCCAGTGTCGACCCCCCCCCCCCTTCCTTAGTCTAGATGTCTAGACTTGTCAGAGAAACTTGGCGCGAGTTTAGGCGGCTAGGCTTGTCAGAGGAACTTCATCGTGGCAGTTGTAGGGGAGAGTATCCACAACAATACTAAATCGCGATATATAATTACATGTAATCAATGGGGAAAATAGGTTTATGTTCTGGAGGCCAATAAAAGTGACTAAACTTGACTTAACGAGTTTATTTTCTTACTAACTAAAGCACCAATGAACACTAGACTTAGGAACACCACACTCAGGAACACCAGACTCGGCAGCTAACGCACCATCCCAGGAACACCAGACTAGGCAGCAGACGCCACACTGCCACACTTGCCTGACAATCCCACACCTACATAAACGAACAAACCAAAAATATTAGTTAGAGTACTTATTAAATCTTTTCCATTAAGCTTTCCATTCTCTTCACTTCACTTTTCACATCATTAGCAACCCATTTAACTAAAGCTCTAATGAACACTAGACTCGGGAACACCAGAATCAGGAACACCAGACTCAGGAACAGCAGGGAATGCCAGACTCAGGTGCTTGGAATTTGATTTCTGTAATCTTCTATCCACTCTGGTGTAGTAGTATGGAAATTAACAGACAGCATTTTTTATTGTTTATTTCAAGCAGAAAGAGTCCCTGATGAGGTGTTAGCCAAGTGTGACTTGTGTTACACCCGACCCTGCCAAAATGGAGGCATCTGCAGATCAAGCCCTGGCCAGGAGTATGAGTGTCGTTGTACTGCAGGTTTCCATGGTCCTGAGTGTCAGTATAGAATTGATGCTTGTTATGGAAATCCCTGCAATAATGGAGGCACCTGTAAGGTGTTTGAGACTGGAAGATATGCGTAAGTTTACATTAAATCAATGTACATGTGGAACCGTTGAGGCAATTTATAATGAAAACATATTTGATACTAAGGAAGCCCGTGTCTTATAATATTCAATGTTTTACACAGGTGCCATTGTCCCACTGGGTTTGAAGGTGGACGTTGTGAAGTAAACATCGATGATTGTGTTGACAATAAGTGTGTTAATGGTGCTACATGCTTAGATGGCATAAATTCTTACTCCTGCACTTGTCCAGCTGGTTATACTGGTGAATATTGTGAAAGGAAGATAGCATTCTGTTCGAAAGAATTCAATCCTTGTAAAAATGGTGCCAGTTGCATTGATCATGGGACAGGATATGAGTGCCAGTGTAGCCTTGGCTGGTCTGGTAACAACTGCACCGAAAACTTGGATGACTGTGTTAATCACATGTGTCAGGTGAGTCACAGATTATCGGAAAAGTATTTTGTAAAATAAAGAATTATGGGATACATGACTTTTTCAATACAATTTGTCTCTGGTAATTGTTTTGACTGTTAAAGAATTTAATTCCTTAAAGTAAAGGGTTGATAAATTTTTATTATCATAGGATAGGATACACTTATTCTTTTGTATTTCTTAGCAGTATTTGATAATTCATCTTTATTGTGTTTAATTATTTAAATGTCTTTTTGCTTTCATTCTCTTTCTTGTCTTGGGTGTACATGGGCCTCAGAGCTAACATACACTGATTGATTACAGCTTACAATTTGTGCTTTCTGAAACTTAATAGTGATCTGTACCTAATAATAATAATGTAATGCTTTCATATATTGTACTGTATTTACAAATTTCAAATAATACATAGTGCTTCTATACAGCATTGGCTCTCTCTCATTTATATTTCTTGTTTTAAACAGAATGGTGGACAGTGTGTCGATGGTGTGGGCGATTACGAGTGCAAGTGTTCAGGTGACTGGAGTGGTCGATATTGTGAGTTGGGCCCCTCTGTACTTCTCCAGACAGAGCCTTGTCTCCAACATGACTGTCGCCATGGGGTGTGCATTGTGCCACAAGGAGAATTGGAATATGTCTGTAAATGTTCTCCAGGTTACTCAGGTAAGGGAGCAAACACTTTATGCAATTTTGTATGGTTGTTTAAGATAATGTGCACACTGCAGAAGTTCCTTTTATAAATGTTAGATACCTGATAGCCTAATTTTTATGAATAGAGTTAGTAAGACTCACTTTTTTTTATGATGTCGATGATCTGACAAGATCATATGAGGTGTTGTGAGTAGCAGGGGCGAGCTGACCAAATGTGAAAATCTGTTTTCTATGCCTCCTGGTAGCTCAAACCATGCTCTTTCATGTGCAATCCAGGAACACAGGGTTCTTGCCCTTTTCTCCCGTCAAATTAAGTTGAAGGACATTAAGGATCTGATGACCTACATACCAACCGAATACAAGCATTTCTATGTGGACCTGGTGAGTGAACAGGAGACATAGGATGCTGCAGCAGTCATTGACGATGAGGTTCCTCCCCCCCCCCCCCCAACTTTTTAGGCAAGAAGAATGTCATGACTGATAATGATGAGTGTGACTGTTTTGGTTCTTACCTATTCTGACTGTGTTTTTTATGTATTTTTGATGTCATCTTGATTAAAGTTTAGCATATTGTAAATCCATCTCATAAAATATTTTATTAGTTTGTATTATTTCTGTACAGGTAGATTTTACCATAGCAATATTATGTTATGTTATATAGCAAATTTTTCACAGACATATGAGTATTCATAATGTATTACCCCAAACTATTAAATACAGTAAGATAAAATGAAAAAAAATTAAAAAAATTTGCAGGAGTTATGGACCAAAATAGGAAAAAAATAAAATGCGTTTTCTCAAAACATTGTTTTCGTCAGCTCGGTCTTGCTACACGCAACGCCTCATATTTTGTATTGATCACCAAGTACAAAATGATGATCACCAAAACTTTCATTAAGTTTCTTTGCTATTAAAGCAAAGAATTGGAATTGAGCTTTTGGGTTGAAGATGATTGACATTTGCCGGTAGATTTTTTTTTTCATTTGGATTTCAAGGTCTATCCTGACCTAATAGTTAAAGTAACACACAGACCAGGACTTAATTAGTGTATATATTATTCTGTATTGTTAGTGTACTTCATTTTTGTTCTTTCAACTTACACCGTAGTTGGTACTTGGAAAATGAAAGTACTGTATCTTCTACCATACTGTAGTATACCCTAAGATTCTCTTTTTCCAAGCTAGTTTATCTAAGCTGTTAGAAAGATTTGGTTTGATTTTTATATAGCCCTTAAAGTTACCCCATGAAACATCTTTTCCAAATAGCTAGACAGTTACCCACCTCTGTGGTGTTTTCAGCAAAGCCCAAAAGTTTCCTTGCATGATTTTTATTTCAATATCGCCATTGAGTGCTTGAAATCTGTCTCGTAGGAGAAGGGATAATAGGTTGGCAGTCATTTGTTACAGGTTTTTTCATTATTAGCTCATAATGACAAACTTTTTCATCTCTAATTATGAATCAGGTGCACAGCCTGACACCCCTTTAAGTGGTAAGTTTTTGTTTTATCATTAAGTGTCTCATTTTTTAGCTCTTACAGTATTAATTTGATCCCAGAGAATCACACTTAACTGTGGTGATGGTGATCAGGTAGTAAATCATCATATTAATATACAGTATACCGAGATAGAATAATTTCTCACAAGTTCAAGACACCAAATTGCAACTTCTGTAATGCATTTCAGTCTTTGCACTTGCACAGACCCAGGCTATACATATCTTAAAGAAATTCAACCTCTTCCTTTATACTTAAAATATTTCCATTATGATTTTGATGCTATCTTATACTGCCACCAAAATGTGTTACACAATCATTCTTCCTTATCTCATGTCACATTCTGCACAAACTCACATTTGAAAAATGCAGTATTTATAATCTTCTTAGGTAGCATGGACTACACACTTCTTCTGGAAACTGCACTTTTTGTACACTTTCAAATTCTTAATAATAATAAGCCATTGATGAAAATAAGTATTGCATGGAGTGAATATCACTGTGTTTATAACAGGCTCTTCATCTATTGAATCAATATAGCCATTCTTAATTGTGAATATAAAAACTGAACATATCAGATTTATGTTTATTATCATTATAGGTAAATACTGCCAGCATATGACAGCTCTGAACTTCATTGACTCAAGCAGCTTTGTGCAGCTGACAACCCCCCCAGTCAAGCCATCAATCAACGTCACCATAAGCTTCACCACTCGCATAGCTAATGGAGTTCTTGTTTACCACGGCAAAGATAGACAACACTTAGCTGTAGAAGTCTTTAAAGGCCGTCTTCGAATCAGCTATGATGTAGGCAATCATCCAGCTTCAACCATGTTTAGGTATTTCACTATACCCTGTACTGTATTTTTTCCATCTCTATAATACTATAACTGTAGAATGGGTTATAGCATTAAAAGAGTGTTAATTTCCTCATAAAGTTTATAAATAATTTACACATATGACTAATTGTTAAAGAGGAAGCATGTAAAGGCAGGACCTAGGACATCAAACCACATATGCCTACATTATGATAACATCCAGCACAATGCTGCCAAACACTTGGGATATTGATCTTGCTTTAGAATTGGAAACATTCAGTGATTGCCTTCTATATGCAGCATTTAAACAACAGTTCATGTATAAATTAAGTCATTTGCCTTGAAAATTAAATTAATAATCTAGAATAAAACAGCAATTCATTGTCACTGCCCCTGAATTCATCAAGAATAACTAGCTTTTGCCATTCTGGTAATATTTTATTCAAGGTACATACACAAATGTGCATTCAGTTCAGTAGGGATAGACGTAAGATGTTAGTGCCTGAAAAAGTTGCTAGAAATACCAGTAGCCAGTTGCAGAAGAACAGGTCAAGGATAGGTTAGTTGTCAGGGAGGTAAGAATTTTGTGAAAAGATTTGACAGTGTTCAGCAAGGCAATGATAATTTTTTTTTATTAAAATAATTATTAATTCACAGCTACGAACTTGTGAGTGATGAATCAGAACACACAGTTGAGTTACTTTCTGCTCAACAAAACTTCACCTTAAGGGTTGACGGTGGCATTGCACGTTCCATGGTCAATGCTGGAGACCAAGAGTATCTGGAAGCAGACACCCCAATCTTCTTAGGTGGTGTTCCTCCCGATGTGGCCAGACATGCTCGTGCTCACTGGCACCTCAGAAACTCTACAAGCTTTAGAGGTGAGTCATAAGTATTGTTATGTTTATGGTAAATGCTAGCATTTTTCTTGTCCAAGTACAGTATTAAGATATTGAAAGTTATTTTTAGTTATTTTGCTTTTACGTTTAATAAAATGTATTCATTAGAACTATGAAACTTTTCCTTAATGGGATGGTCAAGGTTATATACCACCTGCCTTATCCCAGTCTATGCATGGGAGCTATAAATTTCTCCATAGATGTCTAAGTGCTAATGTTGCATGGTTACCTCTCTCCCTATGTATGTACAGTATACAGGGAAAAAAAAATTAACACTTACCTAAGTGTTGATGAAACAAGGTTGGCTCCCTCACATATATTTAAAAAATCATTTGATTATATTATATACAGTACAGTATACTGTGCATTTAAAATTTAGCTTATTGTACTTATGGATAGAAAATACAGTACAGTACAGTGTACACTGTACAGTACAGTACAAGAAAACAAGAATACTGTTCGTGTTCTGGGTATTAAGTTCTATATACAGGAGCGAACACAAACACCTGTATAGTTTTTATAGGTTCTATTTACTGGATAAGAGATATGTACACAAGGGGAGTAGCGCTCCTTACTCTGTCTGCTGGTCAACTGCTCTCTAGGCGACTTTTGGTAAGTGATACATAAACAGCTTCCATATGTCGCCAGGCACATTAATTAAGCATGTGGGACATTGATAAATACATTGCCACACGCTACTAGCTAGGCTAAATAAATAATACATAAATGGAGCACATGCATAATATACATAACATAATATAAATACAGCATACAGAATATACATACACCTCCCTCCCCCCTGTACGCTCATAGCAAAGTCTTGAGCGGACCTTTTCTTTTGGATCTGTTCCGAGCTTCGAGGGACTTGATCACTGGGAAGGGTATGGGACTCAACACTGGTGGCGGGGTCAGCAGAAGTCGTTGTTACGGGGCGGAGAAAACGGCGGTTGCTCCACCACACATGACCACTGGGTAATCGCACCTGGTAGTCCCGTGACCTACCGAGACCCATGACTACGCCTACTTTGTCCCAACGTAGGGAGGTCGGGTCCTGAACACGGACTTGGGTGCCGACACTCAACCTGGGGAGAAAACGGGCGTGGTTGTTGTAGCGGGCGACGACGTCTTGAACACGTTCGGCGGCTCGGCGATCACAATCCTCTGTCTTGGCCTGCCACTCCTTGGAGAAGGATTGAGGGTGAGCAGGGACACAAGAACGAAGGGGGCGTCCATACAAAACCTGGGCAGGGGAGCGTCTGGTGTAGTTAGGTGTGTTGCGGAGTTCAAGAAGACCCCGGTCGAAGGCCTCGCAGTCAATATTCCCAGAAGGGGCCACCTTAAGGATGAGGTGCTTCAAGGATTTGACAGCAGCCTCAGCGTGGCCGTTGGACTGCGAGTAATGGGGCGATGACAACACATGCCGGACTCCCCATCGGTCAAGAAACACAGCAAAGTCCAGGCTTGTGAACTGTGGCCCTCCGTCGGTTCGCAGACGTGCAGGAACGCCCACGTCACGGAAGTAGTGGCAGAACTTGCTGATGGTGGCGGCAGACGTCGTGTCATTACCGCACTTGATGACAACCGGCCAACCAGAGAGACGGTCGACAATAACAAGGAAGGACTTTCCTGACACAGAGAAAAAGTCGGCCGACACAGACTCAAAGGGGTGGGTGGGGTTGTCGTCACTCATGAAGGGTTCCTGCTGCTGGCTGGGTTGTAATACTTGGCAGGGCTCACACGCACGGACAACATTGGAGATGTCGGAGTTGGTACCGGGCCAAAACACAGTCTGTCGAGCACGTTGTTTGGTGGCCTCAGCTCCACGATGACTGTCGTGAAGGCGAACCAAGACGTGGGGACGTGATGCAGCAGGGACAACTACACATGCTCCGTACAGAACAAGGTCTCCGTCGCAGTAGAGTTCATCGCGGAGTTTCCAATACGGGAGCAGGGTGTTGTGCAGATCGTAGTGGTTGCTAGGAAATCCATTCCTCACACACTCGACGAGTCGGATGTAGGAAGGGTCATCTCGGGCCGTTGTTCGAAGGTCCTCCATTGCCTTGTCGTCATCTGGTGACAGGTCCAAACGAAGGGATTGGACGGCGTGTAGAGTGACCACAGTCCTGACGGAAAGAGCGAGGTCGGCGTCGAGCACTTGGTCTTCTGGAGTAGGACGGCTGACAGGAGAGCGAGATAAGGCATCAGGGATGCATTTGCAAATGCTGGGGACCAATGACTGTAGCATCAGCGCCGGCGTCGGGCAACATCTGAAGACGGGATGACACACTGCCATGGGTCACAATGACACTGATGTACTGGGGTACTTTGGTCCTGGGACGCAGGGGGGAGCACACATTCCTAATATGGCTCGAGCGTTGTCCAGGGTCGTCATGCTTCTGATTGGAAGACTGTGGGCGGCCCTCACTGGTGGAAGGGCGCTGAAGCTTCCGCCGACGCTGTCCCTTGGGTTTGTTGGTAGGGCAACTTGTCATAGTGGCTCAGACGACCGCACACATTGCACTGGACGTACTTAGCTGGGCACCATACTGTGAGTGACCAGTGGCCTTTACGGTCACAACTGTTGCATGTAGACTCAGCAGCTGGACACACCTGTGTTCCGTGCTGCTTACCACAATTGTTACAAAATGAGCCGGGCGTGGGCGTGGTGGGCAAAGGTGTAGGAGCAGACTTCTTGTCCTTCTTGTACCGGGACACAGCGCGTACAACTGTAGGGGGAGCTCGGATGGCAGAGGTGGCACACCTGGCAGTCTCATAGGAGCGACATATCGTCAAAACATCCTTAAGAGAAGAGGAAGAGTCGAGGGAGGTGAGGCGTTGGACAAGCTCCTCGTCCTTAACACCCATCAGGATCACCTGCTTCAACTGGGTCTCCTCGCACTGCTGGTGGTGGCCTAGGCATATATCTACCTCTTCCGAGGCTCTCTTGAGTCGTACATATAAGGCTTCAAAAGTCTCGCCCTCCATCTGTCTGCAGCTAAACAATTCCCTCCTGCACAGAGCTTCATTCTGCTGTCCTTTGATGTGCCGTTGTAGAATGTCCAGTACCTCCTCTACAGACAGCAAAGAGGTCGGAGGTACCTGCAACGTATGTTCTAAGACACGCTGAGTTTCCAAGGACAGGCACATACGCAGCTGAATAAGTTGTTTAGGCTGTGACAAACTCTGGAGATCCACCATTGTAGCATAATCAGTCCACCGTCGCCGCCATTCACGAAAAGTCTGGAAATTCACATCAGGCTTCAAGATGGGCGGTGTTTGAGCTGCCGCTTTAGGTGGGGCTGGTGGGCGTGAAGAGAGCATTGATGAGGTATCTGAACCAGTCAGTACCGAGGCAGTGTTAGAGCCAGGGGGTTGGTTAACAGTGAGGCGAGATATCAAAGCTTCAAACCGTGCACTGTCTTCCAATCTCTGTTGGTGGTCTCTCTCTGCCTCTGCTTGTCTTCTGTGTTCATCCGCCACACGTCTGTTAGCTTCATCCTCGCGCCTTTCATTTCTCATAAACTTCATTAAAGCAATTATCTCTGGAGACAACGCTGAATATCGAGGTGAAGGGCTGCGCGATGTTGTGGTAGCTGGAGCGTCATGGTCAGCCTGGTCACCCATCTCTGCGGAACTATCATCCGACTGACTCATCCGGGCGCTGGCTCCACGACTGCGTAAAACACGAGACATAACTACTTCATCTGTGTACTGTGTCCTAAATCAGTGTTGACCGGTCAGCCCGTCGTATCAACAAGATCTCAGACAAAAATTAATTAAATACACAGATAAGTAGATTATATATATAAAATATATAGAAAGGAATCGCCGATGTCAGTGAGTGTGTGTGCCGGGGCGGGCGAGAGCGTCTCGCCATGAGGGGCCTCGAGCTGTGAGGGGGTGTGGAGTCGACGAGGAGCGTCAGTTACCCTCTGGACGTGGAGAGAGAAGGATGTGAAAAACGTTACTCCTTACAAATGCCCAGAACATGCCGTGTACCTTGGGAATCCTTTAGAACAAGGTCACACATGTATGGCACGAAACGCACAGTGCACTAAACACTGCACAGAAAATCACTGTCACTGACACTGCTCAAAGTTGCTAAATTCTTTGAGGAGGGCGGTCATTAGCAGTGGTTGACACAGAGCAGGGGTCCATACGCCGGCTTTCCCACAAAGTTTACACTTCACTCGTATAATTATCCAGTAAAAGTACACACTGCGCCATGTTCGTGTTCTGGGTATTAAGTTCTATATACAGGAGCGAACACAAACACCTGTATAGTTTTTATAGGTTCTATTTACTGGATAAGAGATATGTACACAAGGGGAGTAGCGCTCCTTACTCTGTCTGCTGGTCAACTGCTCTCTAGGCGACGTTTGGTAAGTGATACATAAACAGCTTCCATATGTCGCCAGGCACATTAATTAAGCATGTGGGACATTGATAAATACATTGCCACACGCTACTAGCTAGGCTAAATAAATAATACATAAATGGAGCACATATATAATATACATAGCATAATATAAATACAGCATACAGAATATACATACAAATACCTATATGGAAATCAACTCCACTCTATGAAATGTGAGGTTTTGATTTGATCCCTTGAACTTCCCTGCATTAGGACATCACTTGTAACTTCATAGGATAAAACAAAATATAATTAAAAATATAGAGACAGTAAGTATTTGTTGTACAAGTACAACATATTCTACAGTAGGAAGGAAAAAGTTTTTTTTTTTTTAATATTTAGCAAAATGAATTATCAAAATGATAACTTATTACCCCCAGAATCTCAAGAGACATGTCCAAAAGTACGTTTGATAAAATTGTAATGAAATTTTATTATAATTGCAAGACTTTTTTTTTGTGTGTATGAAATTCATCATGCTCAGGATCTTTAGGATTTCAATTCAAACAACTGAGGGTGATTAAAACATTATTACAAATTTATATAAAGTGGATATTTAAGAAATATAAAACATTATTACAAATTTATATAAAGTGGATATTTAAGAAATAATATACCTAAAGTAAAATAAGTGCTGAAATTTTTGGCAAGGCTCATTACAGTAAACCCTCGATAACTCAGCACATATGGGGCTCTGGCCTTGCTGAGTGATCCCAAATTCTGACTTATTGAGGCACTCCCCCCCCCCCCCCCTCATACAAAAATACAATAATAAAAAATTATTGACACCTTATATGTGCACTAAATGTAAAAACCTAACACTTACCATCACTGCAGGCAAAGAATGAAGCATCATAGTAGGTGACACAGAGGTATGGTAGGTCACACAGAGGCATGGTAGGTGACACAGAGGTATGGTAGGTGACACAGAGGCATGGTAGGTGATGCAGTTGGCCAGATATGCCAAGATTTTCTCAGGTAATTTTATATATCGGCATATCCCAAGTTATACACTATAATACATTCCGAGACCATATCCATGCTGAGTTATATGAAATTCTGAGCTATCAAATGCTGAGTTATCGAGAATTTATGTACTAGAATTGCAGCTTTTTTACTCCAATTGCAATTACCATGTCTAAAATGCCACAAATGGGAATTTGAACAATTTCAAATTTTAACAAGGCTTAGCTTTTCAGTCAAACCCACTGCTAACTACTGGAGAACTTCAAATCTACCACCAGAAAGCAAAAAGCCAGCATTTTAAACTTAAAGATCATGGATATATAAGAAATAAAACTAAACAAAATTAAGCATAGCAAGAGCATTTTCAACAATTAAAACTTACTCACGTGAGAACTTGAATGCGCATGTTCAAAAATAATTTTCATATGATTCTGAATAATGTCAAAACATTGAAAAACATTTAGTGAAATTTCAAGCCTCCTTGTCTCAAAGTCTCCAAGAAAAATAAATTTTGTTATCAGTCCTCCAGTTAGGCAAAATGTTTTCTTTTAAATTCTGTCCATTACCTAAAATGCAAATGCTAGTATAGCCTCTGTTTATATTTAGAGTTATTTACAGTAGATGAAAATCAGTATAATTGTTATCACTAAAATTGATTGTTTTATGTTTTATCATGAATTCCTCCTAGTGCCTGGTTAAAATATACAGTACAGTACTGTAAAATGTGTTTAAATCATTTATAAAATGTTGAGTTTAAATTTTTATGTACTGTACTGCACTGTATACTGGTAGATCTATGAGGGATGTAAGATGTCTTATTATTCAGTCTTGGTTATATTTACCAAAAGAAAGGAAGTGACTATTTTTCTTTTCTGCATACTCAGTATTTGTAATTGTATTTACAGGCTGTATGAGTCGAGTGGAGATTAATGGGAGGATACAAGATCTGGCTGAGAGTGAAAAGCAAAACAAAGTAGTGCCAGGGTGTGGAGATGCAGAACAGAGAGACCAAGGTGCCATCAGACCCAGTGGACCCAGGGATCACACTACACCAGCACCCAGGGTGGCCAGACCAAAGAAGACAAGAGGTATAGTGTAGTTAAATAGTTACATTAAAACTGTGCTGTTTATATGGCTTTTTTAGAAACCACTACAATTTCTTTGGTGAGGTCACAAGGCTAGACAAAATATGCTTCTTTGTCATCATAATATAGATTAAAAGAGGTGTAGCTCACTTAGGAGTTATCTGAATTTCCAACTCTTAAAATATGAGTTTCATCACCTGACTAAATAGGATTGGAAAGGTATTATTTTTAGTGGTGTGCACAGAGCCAATTACAATACTGTCTTCAAACAAAGTGGCTGTTTTACCGGGATTCCCGGCTGAATAGCCATCGGCTATTTGACCAGAACCTACGGCGATGGCTATGGGCATTATATTGGTCATTGCACTGTTGCAGTATTTAAATATTGAATGCTTTATCTCCATTTGCTTTATTCACTTTCTGATACCCTGAGATGTCCCACTTCTCTCAAGTATATATATATATATATATATATATATATATATATATATATATATATATATATATATATATATATATATATATATATATATATATATATATATATATATATATATATATATATATATATATATATATATATATATACACACACACACACAGGAATACCCCGCTTAATACGGTTTTGCTTAGCGCGATTTCACGTATACACGGTGCCTCGCCAGAGCCAAACTTTCACTTAACGCGGGTTTTTTCCACGTATACGCGCAGAGTGTCTGGCTCGAGACGCTATTTTTAGATTCGTCCCACCCCCCACCCTGCCTGACTGCCTGCCTGCCTGTTTTAGCTCATAAAATTCATACTAATTACCCGGCCAGAATATAATTTACATTGCTGGAATTCTTACAATATGATGATCATTTTGAATATAAACATCATAGATTTTGCATTAGACATACAAATTTTAGATATAATGTTTACTCTGAGTAAATATGTTATCTTTTGTGCAAAATATATGACATTTATATTCAAAATATTCCTGGTCTTACAAGGAATCCAGCAATGTCAATTATATTATCCTAACTTTAGTATGAGGTATTATTTATTACTAAAAAGGTAAATATTCTGGTTTTCCCACACATCTGGTAGGGAGGGTTGGTGGGGGGTGGGAGGGAGGGTTGGGACGGACCACGCTGTTGGAAGGGGGGGAGGCAAGGTGGGGTACTTTGATTGACAGATAGTGTTGTGAAGAATATTTTTTTTTTTATCAACTGAAGATATTTGTTTTAGCTCATAAAATTCATACAAATTACCCGGCCAGAATATAATTTACATTGCTGGAATTCTTACAATTTGGTGATCATTTTGAATATAAACATCATAGATTTTGCATTAGACATACAAATTTTAGATATAATGTTTACTCTGAGTAAATATGTTATCTTTTGTGCAAAATATATGACATTTATATTCAAAATATTCCTGGTCTTACAAGGAATCCAGCAATGTCAATTGTATTATCCTAACTTTAGTTTGAGGTATTATTTATGAAAATTTAGTGGTTTTCCCCCCAAAATTTCTCAGAGGGAAGAGCCAGTGAGTGTAGTGTGAGAAGAGGGGGAGGGAGTTGAGTCCATTATTTGAATGGACATTTACTTGGCGACTGTATTTCTCTATTTCTCTTAAGTATTAATTGTGTGCATGTACCATCATAAAATTAAGATGTTATTTTTACTAGAACATAGGTATTGTGTCAGAAAAAGTGGAGTTTGGGGGTCGGGCCAGTTTCTATTGGAATTAATCCCATATGTTCTGTTGTTCACTTAGCGAGGTTTTCACTTAACACGGTACCCTGTGGGTTTTATTGACCTCGTTAAGTGGGGTACTACTGTATATATATATATATATATATATATATATATATATATATATATATATATATATATATATATATATATATATATATATATAAATATATATATTTGTATATATACATATATATATATATATGTAATCAACACCTCAACCCACCAGGATTCGAACCCACGGCCCACAAGCCTATGACTGTGGGCCGTGGGTTCGAATCCTGGCGGGTTGAGGTGTTGATTGTATGTAGAAGTCCGCGTGCTTTATTGGGCTAATGAAATATATATGGATCTTCGTGTTTCGAAGCCAGATTTGGTAAAACGTTACTCTGACCACCTAAGTGATACGGGTGGTCCCCATTAGAGGTTCACGGCGCCATAAGCTCGTTGAACAGGCTTTGTGTGAAATATAACAAAGTCTAGGACTGCTTTTAGTATCCTGGTGGTCCAGCGGTTAGCGTTCCCCGGTCACAGTCATAGGCTTGTGGGCCGTGGGTTCGAATCCTGGTGGGTTGAGGTGTTGATTGTATGTAGAAGTCCGCGTGCTTTATTGGGCTAATGAAATACAGGTAGTCGTCGACTTACGACCTATGCGACTTACGTCTGTTCGACTTTACGACCGGCGGTACGACAGTTTTGGCCCCAGCCCCAGTGTAAATAATAAACCAATTGTACTGTAGTATGCAGTGATTTACTTAAACCTGACGACCGTAACAATAATGAACAAAGAAAATGTTGATAAAATATGACTTAAAGATGATTATATTATCATTACACATTACAGTATAATATACGTAAGGTAATTATAACATAAGCCGACTTACGACCAGATCAACTTACGACCGGTCGGCCGTAACCAATCTAGGTCGTAAGTCGACGACTACATATATATATATATATATATATATATATATATATATACAGTTGGTCCTCGTATTACGCGGTTAATGTAACCCGGAGGGTACCGCGGAAAGTGAGAAACGCGTAATGTGAATAACATAACATATGGGATTAATTGAAATGGAGTCCGGGCCGATCCCCAAACTCCACTTTTTGACGACACACAACTATGTTGTAGTAAAAATATTATCTTAACTTTATGATGGCATGCACACACAATTAATAATTAAGAGAAATATCAATAATATTAGGTTTTTTAACACTTACATTAGTAGAAAAGATGGCTGGGCACATGGGGATGGGCGGTTGGTTCCGAGGCAGAGGGCAGATTATTGGCCCTCACCTGTATCACTTGTATCAATTGTATCACTATCCACCACAGAGGCTTGCAGGACCTCTTTGTCAAACCCCCCAAAGTTCATATAAGTCCATATCCTCACTATAATTATCGCTATCACTGACTTGGGCCGGCTGTAGTGGGTGGCGGGTGAAGAACTCGGTAATGTTTTGATGACTGGGCGACCTTGTGCGCACCATTTTCGCGCCTCTCACACAACATGGCGGATGGCGGGAGGTTTGGATCCAAAAATGGCGCGGCTTGCCAGCCGCTCTCCGCGTAATGGGGTTCACGACCGCGGAATGTGAAAATGTTAGGTTCTGGCAAGGCACCGCGTTAACGGTGAAACGCGGATTGTGGGACCGCGTAATAGGAGGACCAACTGTATATATATATATATATATATATATATATATATATATATATATATATATATATATATATATATATATATATATATATATATATATATACACAGCTAGACCCCGACTTACGCCTGCTTCGACTTACGACCGTCAGGACTTACGACCGCCGCAGTTGTGACCATTTTTTTTTTGTTTTTTCTTTTTTTTTCTTTTTTTTTCTTCCAAATGACGCACGCATTTTCTATACCAAAACGTTTCCAGTTAATGTAGTCTCCATGTATAATTAGAAAATTATGGGGGCCCCATGTGCATTCAGCTGACTACATTAAAGGTAAGTGCTGAGTCACACTGTATCCATTCCTCATTATTTATTACTTTCACTGTACTATATCCATTCCTCATTATTTATTACTTTTACTGTACTGTATTTCATTGTAGATTTTTTATTAAAAAAAAAATATTTTTTTTTTTTTTTCTTTTTTTTTTTTTTATATCTATGTCGGACTTACGACCATTCGGACTTATGACCTGGATTTGGGTCCCTAACCCCGTCGTAAGTCGGGGTCTAGCTGTATATATATATATATATATATATATATATATATATATATATATATATATATATATATATCTTGATAAAATCACACGGGGAAATGGAAACAACGGAGTACCTTAGCTTTCGTCTTTATTCAAGACATCTTCAGAGGCAACTGGATTACATGGACAGAGAGAGGCTTAAATATACAGGATGACCTAAAAAACATGAGGTCAGGTCAAAATGATGACATCCACTAATCACCACACCAACACACACGTAGAGGAGCTTAAGAGAAGGGTGGTGACGTGACTAGTCAAGTCAGGTCAGAAAAAAGGGGGCCCACAAAATAACTATCATACATCTGGATCAAAGGTTTTTAAAGCATATTTAACCTTGGGCCACTGACAAATAAATTTATGTAACATATTATCGGTTTTGAACTGACCATCACTAAGGTTTATTGATTTTAATTCCTTAATCAAACTAGCTTCAACAAGAAGTCTTTCTGTGACACAAGATGATTTGAAAACTTCTAAGCTTTTTTCCCAAGCAATGGGGTGATTATTATTCCTAACATGAACGAACAAGGCACTGCTTTCAGATGCAGTTCTAATATTATACTTATGTTGTTTGATTCTAAGCTGCAGTGTTTTTCCTGTCTGACCTACATAATTACAATTACATTTGCTACATGGAATACAATAAACACTACCATTTACATTCAAACTTGGGCTATTCCTTATTAACATATTAGTAATGGTTGAGTCATACTTGAAAACAACATTAATATTTAGAAGCTTGAGGGACCGAACTAGCGGGACAAATTCATTACGATAGGGCAGAGTCAAAATATTCTTAAGTGTAGGAACTTGTCTGGTTTGAGAGGAATGAAAGGATTTTTTAGCCCTATTAAAACAACGATCAACAAACACAGAAGGGTACCCAAGTTTATGTGCAATAGAACGAATGTGTTTCAATTCATCGTCAATAAATTCAGAGTCACAAATACGCAGACATCTTAGGAACATAACAGAAAAAACTGACATTTTGGTAGACTCAAGGTGATTCGATAAAAAGTGAATGAAACTGTCTACCTGTGTGGGCTTTCTATATACCTTGAATTTATAGTTTTGGCCATTTCTCATGATAAGCATATCAAGAAATGGAAGGGATTCATTTATTTCTTTGAGTCTAGATTACTACCCAATATAGTGGACTTTATTCCTCCATGGTATAGATATGTTGATGATGTTCTTTGTCTTTGGCCTAAAAACAGTGACCCATTTGAATTTTTAGACAAACTTAATAATATTGTCCCTAGTATCACGTTCAAAATTGAAAGAGAAATAAATGAATCCCTTCCATTTCTTGATATGCTTATCATGAGAAATGGCCAAAACTATAAATTCAAGGTATATAGAAAGCCCACACAGGTAGACAGTTTCATTCACTTTTTATCGAATCACCTTGAGTCTACCAAAATGTCAGTTTTTTCTGTTATGTTCCAAAGATGTCTGCGTATTTGTGACTCTGAATTTATTGACGATGAATTGAAACACATTCGTTCTATTGCACATAAACTTGGGTACCCTTCTGTGTTTGTTGATCGTTGTTTTAATAGGGCTAAAAAATCCTTTCATTCCTCTCAAACCAGACAAGTTCCTACACTTAAGAATATTTTGACTCTGCCCTATCGTAATGAATTTGTCCCGTTAGTTCGGTCCCTCAAGCTTCTAAATATTAATGTTGTTTTCAAGTATGACTCAACCATTACTAATATGTTAATAAGGAATAGCCCAAGTTTGAATGTAAATGGTAGTGTTTATTGTATTCCATGTAGCAAATGTAATTGTAATTATGTAGGTCAGACAGGAAAAACACTGCAGCTTAGAATCAAACAACATAAGTATAATATTAGAACTGCATCTGAAAGCAGTGCCTTGTTCGTTCATGTTAGGAATAATAATCACCCCATTGCTTGGGAAAAAAGCTTAGAAGTTTTCAAATCATCTTGTGTCACAGAAAGACTTCTTGTTGAAGCTAGTTTGATTAAGGAATTAAAATCAATAAACCTTAGTGATGGTCAGTTCAAAACCGATAATATGTTACATAAATTTATTTGTCAGTGGCCCAAGGTTAAATATGCTTTAAAAACCTTTGATCCAGATGTATGATAGTTATTTTGTGGGCCCCCTTTTTTCTGACCTGACTTGACTAGTCACGTCACCACCCTTCTCTTAAGCTCCTCTACGTGTGTGTTGGTGTGGTGATTAGTGGATGTCATCATTTTGGCCTGACCTCATGTTTTTTAGGTCACCCTGTATATTTAAGCCTCTCTCTGTCCATGTAATCCAGTTGCCTCTGAAGATGTCTTGAATAAAGACAAAAGCTAAGGTACTCCGTTGTTTCCATTTCCCCGTGTGATTTTATCAAGATTTATCTTATCCACGTTTTCATTGTGGATTTTCATAAAATATATATATATATATATATATATATATATATATATATATATATATATATATATATATATATATATATATATATATATATATATATATATATATATATATATATATATGTGTACCTATATATATGAATTACACGAAAGTGCTTGGGAACTTTGTGTTTTCTTCTTTCCTTGTGGTTATCAGCATATACCTGGATCACACGCACCCACAGTGGTTTACTTGCATATAGTAGTAGGTTTGGTTAGATTAGGTCAGATTAACATTTTTTAAGGACTATATCTGATAACTAAATTGTTAAACATTTGAAGTTTTAGTTTTCTTAACAAATTGATTTAAAATTTAATATGATTTCATCGTTCTTGTGCAGTATCCTTAATTTTGCAGATACTGTATTACTGTATTTCAATTTTATAATTTTTTCTAATACCCTGTAGTTTGAAATTATCAATAGAATAATATGTAGTACATAGTTTTATTTTAGATCCTGGTCAAATAATCAGTGGTTATTTGGCCGGATACCAATCAAATAGCCCCTACCCTCATAAAAGAGCCTGAACTAATTTTACCATTCACATGTAAGGATTCCCTTTCCCAAAACAAAACTGTGTGTAATTATATTCAACTATTTACATGTAATGTTTGAAACATATTTGCTACTTGTTTAGCATATAGTAAATGGTTTGTCCTTAGTGACTATGGAAACACTTTTACCTGTGTTTTTCTCCCACTGTTTTGATGCTGCCCCATGTATGGCAATCTACCAGGCACACTTTTAAATTCCACTCAGCCCTGGCTGTACAGTCCCACTTCATTGTCTTTTATTCTTCATTTTTGTTAATTTTATCTCTGCATATACTGTATCCTTTCATCTTTTTAATGTGTACTTTTCAAAAAAGAATTGATCGTGCAAAATATTTTTTTTAATCTTAACAGATGCAAAATATTTTTTTTAATCTTAACAGACTAGCATGCATATTTTTTCAGAGAATATTTTTTGTGATTGGTGGTACCTCAAGAAAGTGTGGTTGTAAATTACCGTATATACTCGTCTATAACCCCCCCCCCCCTCGTTTATAGGTCGACCCTGATTTTTTGACCAAGAAATCATTAATTTACGATATTCCTCGTTTATAGTTCGACCCACGTTTTTGAGGGTAATGGAACAACAAAACCTTCACTAAAAACGCTCTGCGTCCTATAAACTGAGGTTCGCCGTGCATGAAACACGAGTGCCGAAGGCAAATTGTTTACCATTTATTATTACGACACTTTACACTGAAACGCGGGTAGTTTCAACAAAAATATTGTATATTTCCATTCAAGTATTTATTCAAGTCAATTAGGATAGAATATTATTGTAATACAACAGTTTTTTAACTAAACCATTCGAAAAGCGATTACGGTAACATCTTTTGAACGAAAGAAAGCGAAAGTCATTGTTTTCCTCACAATTTCATCCCACTTTCCACTGTAATACGTACGTCATTTCAGTAAAAATATTACATTTCCGTGAATGTATTATATCAAGCACAGTATGAATAGAATATCATTGTAATATAACAGAATTTTAACCGAAAACTATTAAAACAACGAGTAACATCTCAAGAACAGAAGCTTAGGTAAAGTCTTTTGTTTTCGTCATGTATTTTATCCTATTTTACATTGAAATACATCCCGTTTCAGCAAAACTACTATTTATTTCCGAGGACATATTCATTCAGGCACAGTTAAGGTAAAATATACATGTGATGTAACAGTTTTTCAACTGTAAACGATTCGAAAAACACGTGTACCGTCTAGCTGATACAGCTGGTGGTGCGTGATGCGTCGTTGTAAACAATAGGAGGTTGAAGTAGATTACCGGGTATTATATTAAGTGTGAAATATCGAAAAGGTTTTTATTACCGGTATTTTTTGTAGATCAATGAGAACTGTGATACCGTATATATGATAAGTTAGCCTGTGCTAAGAACTTCAACATAGACTATTGAAAGCACATTGTAAGGTAATTTAGCCTATTGTAAGTTGGTGAGCTTCATTTACTGAAGGAACTGCACAACTTTTCATTACTAATTGGTACATATTTTACGTTTCCATTGTTTACTGGCAGTAAATGGTAAATATTTTTCATGTCTGAAGCTAAAAGTTGCTCCTCGCCCTTCCCATCATGCACCGGTTCAACCTAACAAAACTACTACGCATGTATAGGACAACCCCCAATTTGTTGCCTAAAAATTTGGTCTTAAAAACTCGAACTATACACGAGTATATACAGTAGTTAAATTTTTTATAGTCCATAGGTTGCATTGACCATAAAACTTTGAGTGTGAGAAACTTTCTACATAAATGTAGTTGATCTTAGAATTGGGAATTTGAATTTTTTTTCGTAAAAATCATCGGCCTTAAGAATTGGTTGTTTCCATTGTCAGGGCTAGGCTAAGTTCTAGGTGTTGGAATATCTTGACAAGGTGTCAATTGTTTTGGTAGGCTTAAGGGTTGGTTGTTCTTTTGTTGGAGTAGTATGTGACTATTGCAGGTCAAAAGGACCCTTGTTCTAGTAGGGTCCTAATTTAACCTAACCCTAACTTGGTGGTTGGAGTTTATAAAGACAGCCCCAGTCCTTAGGGCAAAGCCATTTTGGGCTGGGATCTACTAAGACCAGCAGGATATCTTACAAGACATTGCATTTCTATATGATTAACCCTTAACCCTCTCGTGGTCTTTCGATGCAAATTGCGTTGCTAAGCACTCCCGTGCTGGTGCAACCCCTCCCATTCAGCCATATCGCACACTGAGAGCACCCCTCCTGCGAACAGAAATGCTGCAACAGTGGACCAGTCTTATCAACCACCTAAGTTCCTCCCACTAGCCTCTTGGGCTGGTAGATGCATCTCTAAGGGTGCAATTTGGATCTGGATTGCTTTACCCTTTACCCAATGTTTATGGAAAAAACGTTCTTGTAACCGATGCAACCTGCGTTGAAAGACTGTGATGGAGTGAAATTTTCGACCATGGCCAAGAATGCCAGAGGGTTAATGTGAGGGTTTCTAGGGTTTTAACATAAGCCTTAAGCATATGGTAATCAATGCATGTTTAAGGCAAAAAGTTATTTCAGTACTGTAATCTTTTCTCACAGTAATTTTTAGAATATTATCTGCCGTATGTTGAAACTGATGTTAAATTATGATTATCATCTTCAGTAGAATTGAATGAATGAATATATGGATGAATGAAAATATAAAGAAAGTGCATGGGATAGTGACTTGTTGAGTGGCAAATGTAAAGCAATACAAAACATTACCTTCATAATACTGTATTCACACATAAACAAGCAAGTTTCACAAATCTGGTGTTTAGGATGTGAGCCAAGAAGGATTTACTGGAGATGCTCCAAATACCTGTAGTACAACTTTTTTTTTCTAAACAATACAATTTTTTTGCTTAGGAGAAAATGATGCTTGTGCTGATCATCAGTGTGAAAATGGTCATTGTCGTGCTCGTCAACGTAATGGTGGTTATCGTTGTAGGTGCAAGAAGGGATGGAGTGGCAAGTTCTGTAACCAAGGTAACATATCACCATGTTATTTGTAGTGATAAGTTATCAGAGAAAATATCAAGGGAATATGTCCTGTACTGTATATAATGTATTTTTTAAGGGTTTTGAACAGTGAGATGAAAAAACTTACTCCTCTGGGATTCTCTTGAACCAAAATTTCAAGCATTAAATTTATTTGGTGCTGAGCTTTAGGTACCAGGTAGAAGGTCTCATGGTTTTGGTGAACAACAAATGTACAACATTATCTCCAGGAAAAATGGGGTCTTTGTTTCAATTTGTACCTCTTTTGTTTGCGTCACATCTTCATACATCACAATAATGTTCAAAGATACCTCTTTCCATATCAGTACTCTCCTCCCCAATCTTCCAGCTTTTTCCTAAACACTCCCACCCCTCTTCTTTTCCTTTCTTCCATGTCTCCATTCCTTTCCCATCTTTTTAATTCTCCTTCCCAAGTTCTCCCCTTCCTCTTTCACTGCTACCTTTTCTTATTTTCTTCTCTAATATCTTCTTTTCCTACCCTCTGCTACTTCATCCCCCATTCTCTTTCCTAACTACTTCATCAATTTCCTCTTTCCCACAGTCTTTTTGTCCACCTCTTCTTCCTTCTCCCCCTTTTTGTATCCCTCCAGACCCCATAAATATCTTTAAAAGAAAGGCATCTCGGCTTACTTATTAATGGAAAACTTTATACTTATACGGTTAATAGATTACAGCCAAACATTCCTTTTAAAACAAGAAAATGCTCCAGCCATAATAACTACTGTGTACAGAATTTATGACTGGTGTCATAAGAATATACAACATTGAATATCTGTCTTACAGATAGTAATGCTTGTGCAGCCAACCAGTGTGAGAATGGGAGATGTCGGCCACGCCGCCGCGCTAGTGGTTATCGATGCCGGTGTAAGAGAGGGTGGAGTGGAAAATACTGCAATCAACGTAAGTGGAAATTTTTGTGTGTGTGTGGATATTGTTAACACTCTCGGGATCATACACGCATGTGGCGTTTTGTTTTAATGTAAATGAAACCTTTGCCTTGCAATTACAGTAGACACCAGTATGGCTTTTTTTTTTAATTTACTCTAAATGTTTCTGGTTGAATTACTTCAACTCTTTTTTAATTGGCATACATTTATATTTTCATACATATTTTCTTTCTTTTTTTCAATGGCTTTATAACGAAACGACGTTCATGGGGGATTTTGTGTTCCGAGGAAAATTTCTCTGAATTTTCTGGAAATATGCATTATTTTATCCTAGAAATTTGCTCTCAGACCTGTAAAAAAAAATATTAAGAGAATTTCAAGATTTTATCAGAATTACACATTAGTATTTCATTCTTGAAAAATGCTTCCAGACCAGGGGGAAAAAAATGGAGTTTCTGGAAGTTTTCTCAGAATTTTCCAGAAAATGCATCTGATTTTCAACATCATAATTTGCTTCCAGACCCAGAAAAAACAGCTTGGAGAGATTATCTGGAATTTCCTCTGATACTGCACCTTATTTTTAACCTCGGAAACTCGTTCAGACTCGGAATTGAATTAAATTTTTCTGGAAAATTCTGAACCAATTTCATTTCCGGATATTGAAGAGTTCCAGAGATACAATATTATTGTACGTATCGTACCCAATATAACTTTCTAATTACTGGAGAAGAAAGTACTGTACTGTTAATTTTCTTTATACAGTATCTCACAAATTGTCTGCCAGGAATAAATGGGTCACTGTTTTCCAGTAATGTGCATTTCATCGTGTAATAAAACATGCTCTGATGATTACTAATTGTCTTCCTCCTCTCTTTATAGCTCCATCATGCCGCAGGGAAAGAGAAAAGGCTTTTGTTTATGACTATGGATGCCGTTCACGCCGCCCCATTAAACAGTATACCTGTAATGGAAATTGTGGGAAGGACTGTTGTCAAGCAAAGCGATACCACAAAAAACGGGTAGCAATGATTTGCAATGATGGAACCAAATACATAAAGGATGTTGATATCGTACGCAAGTGCAGATGCTCACGAGATTGTGATGGCATGTAATACAGTATAGAGAAAGACTGATGACAATGTTTAGATTGACCAGTTTCAAGGAATTGTTTTGTAAAAGTGTGAATCAACATATACAACAGAAATCTGCTAAACACAATATATACACAGTACTTACAGTGCGGGTAAATTATTCGACCATAAAACATGAATTATTTGTTAGGTACAGATTGTGTGAAGTTAGAATGGAGTTACATGCTTATATTATAGCATTTATTACATACTCAACCAGAAGCTTTACGTGCAGTGAACATGTTTGTGTACATAGTCATACTAACAATTAAATGTTCAGCAGTGTCTGAATTATGATAAGCTTTATATATATATTCTAAAAATAGATTTTATCCTGACACTTCCTGGGTTCTGTGACTGGAAAATTTAATAATTTTTTGATAAAGCGATGTGGCACAGTTTCTTGACAAATAAAACTATTGTGACATGTTGATATCATGATTACATGTGAAAAGAACACATGATAAATCAATAAGTGATATACTGAAGCTATCTTATTTACTATGAATCAAATATAAGGAGAAGCTGATACCATATGCTGTTAACCCAAGAAAATATACTAGTGAGTGATGATCATGAACATTATGTGAAGTGCAAATCTAGCTGTGGCAACATCAGCTGGCTTTATTTAAATGCCCACAATTATGTGATGGACACCACAATAATGCATAAATAATATGGCACTGGATCCATTTTATGAAAGGGTTACATCTGTATTGGTGACCATTATGCCCTTAAATACTGCAAATCAACAAATCTTCAACAATTATTAAGGGCAATAAAGAAGCTTTACAGATCTCAAGAAGTGGCAACCTTATAAAGTACTGTGGAAGGGTGTTTTAGTTAGTGTCCTTATGATAATAAATCTTATGTACTGTACTGTGACGAGAGTAGTTTAGGTCTCAAATATTGAATACAGCTTAGCTATCAAAATCAAATCACCTCTACCATAGTCTTGGGAGTGCTTCGTTCATGCCTCTATTGATCTTCCTGAAGAAGGCAAAGTAGTGGATACTATAAGGTAGATATGGACATTGTGATTTATTGTATAAACATCACTGCCACCACCAAGGACATCACCCAAGTCCAGAATACAAAGCAGGTGGTGTATTCACTGTTGTCAGCAGCTTCATCTGCATCTATAAGTGTGGAAGGAGGCCTAGCATGTCTCCCACCCAGCCAGTGCTTCCTGGCTCAGCTAACATTCTGTCTGCCGGTATGTATTTTGACATCTCCACCTTTTTGGTCCTCCACTACACTATTCTCAAAACACATTATTCGAGAATAATAACCAAGACTGGCTCTAGAGTTGTCAGCACCCCGGACATCCACATTTTAATGCCCTAAGTCATACAGTACAAAACAATTTGAATGCAATATTTTTTTTCATTATGAGAAAAAACTACAAATATAGGAATAGTTTTTTATAGGCATGACAGGTAAAAGAAAAAAGTTCAAATGTAACATCAAATATTAAAAAACTTTAATTATTATAACAAATCCAATAAATACAACATAAAATTTACTGAGTAATAGTAACATAATATATTGTTCAACAAGTTTATATGCCTCTGGTAATATCAAATCAACGATAATTAGATAAATGTTTCAGAGCATATATTTGGTACAGGTTGTACCTCTCTAGTCTGGCATTCTGTGGTCCGGAAACTCCCGTGGTCCGGAACGATTTTAGTTTGTCCAATAAGCAGCTTATTTTACTTATCTGAATTATTATTATTATTACAGGAGTATTAAATTTTTGCCCCTCAGGCCCCAATGTGGGTCGGTGACCTATGCCCGGGTGGGCTAATCCCTGTAAAAAAAAACAACGAAGCCGCGGGAAATTAAGGTTTGTTTACATCCGGCAGTTCGGCTGCTCTCTCTCTCTCTGCTTGTCTATACAGAGTACAACATTTAACCCTTCAATATATATGAGCAGTAAATAAGTGTTGCTTTCATATTCTTATGTAGAGTAATGACGATATGTTTTCACATGTGTGCACTTACATATGCGCAGTCTCACTTTTTTTTTACCATTAATGGTTAGCTACTTATATTGTTCCATTTATTAACATTAAATAACATTACAGGTACTTCAAACAACCATATTAATTTTTTTTACATTAATTTTACTACAGCTACAATTAGGGTCTTATTTTCTTCAGTTTTATATGTAGAACCAATCAGTCACTGGTTTTGTAAGCTTTAACATAAACAATGCCGGCAGCCGTGTCGTCTCCTCATTATTATTAAATTGTATTGTTAATTTTGCACACACAAACATTAATTCAATAAAAACAAATTCAGAAACATTAATTAAAATATATATGAACAGTAAATAAGTGTTGCTTACATATTCTTATGTAAAGTAATGACGATATGTTTTCACGTGTGCGCACTTACATACGCGATCTCTCTTTTTTCTTTACCATTATCGTTAGCTACTTCTATTGTTCCATTTATTAACATTAAATAACATTACTTAAAACAACCATATTAATTTTACTACACCTACAACCAAGGTCTTATTTTCTTCAGTTTTATATGTAGAACCAGTCAGTCACTGATTTTGTAATCAACGAAAACAGTGCTGTGTCTTTTCCTCGTGTGTTTTAATATTCTACATATTATTAATGAATTGTATTGCTCATTTTGCACACAAACATTAATTCAATAAAAAAGACATTCAGTAATAAACAATAATGAATCTTTTGTACATAAGAGAAATGACGCTGTTTACACGATTATGCACGTTGTCTGCACGTTGGCGGGTCCATTCAAACCCGTCGAAATTCAAGTTTCCGCCGTCAAAATTTTTATTTATTTTATTTTGTGTGTTCCAATAAAATACGTTGAATTAAAAACTCGCAAAATTTGAGAAGCTACTATACGACATTTAACCCTTCAATATGTCTTCAAAGAGACCATGATGCAGAGAAAGTGGTGCTAGTGCTTCCAAGCATAAGCACAAGTCACTATCTATCCAGGAAAAGGGTGAATTTCCATGGTCCGGCACCGGTCAGGTCCTGAGGTTGCCGGACTAGAGAGGTACAACCTGTACAAACGGTTAGACAAACAATTAAACCCTGTATGCTGTAATGTTATTTGAACTATTCTGTATTTTCAAAGATAAATATTAAGCCTGCACCATGACTTACATTTGTTTATTACTAAGAGAATGGTAATAAAGAACTTACATGTATTACAATTTAGTAAAGTAAAAAAAATAACTGAATATAAAACAAAAAATAAATGCAACAACAAGACGTTCAAATATTTTCAAAACCTAACTAAAGATTGAGACATTACTTCCAGTTAATATCATAATATTAAAGGAATGCAAATTTCCTGCAAATACTGTAAATTAAAAAAAAATATAATTCCAAATAAAAAATAATAAAGTGCATTATCCTAACTAAAAAAAATTCCTTGGCTTAAGATGTACAAATTTTATTCATAGCATTTCCATATCTGTATTTTTGATAAGGTCCATTTCTTTTGACAAAATTATTGACGAATTTAATCTTTCTTGCATCATGGAGGACCTTATGTCAATGTAATTTTTTTTTATTTACAGAACTTCTTTCTCTTATGGCTACAGTTATAGGTATCATAGCATTACAGTATTGTTAATGCAACCAACAGATTTGGCATGATATCCTGTAATACTGTTGATGAATGCAACCAATTGTTTTGGAAGCTTTACATCTAAAGGAAATACATTTACTATACAGTACAGTATTTGCAATATCCAAAGTTCGACATGCAAATCTCACTTCATTTTTATCTGGTAAATGATTAGATTATACAGGGTATAAAAATCCCTGAAAGTTAATGAAAATTTGTAGCTGTTCAAATCTGATTGATAACAAAGTAATATGAACCACATGATTTTTTTATCAGCTTTCTGGATCATTAACAAATTTATAGTCTTCATACTACCTTATCTTGCACCTTATTATTGTACATTGAAAATTGGCTCTACATTTCATATCTGTAACTAATTCTTTTGCTGATTTTAGTTTCCTTTCAAATCCATTTGCATGATAATTAAATTAATTAATTAATTAGTGACACTACTGTACAGTAGCTATTCATTTATGAAACTACAGTAGACAGTTCCATAGAGTCTTTCTGTACAGTTTTGCTGCTAGCTTTTATTCTGTTTGAGATATCATACCAGACATTCTTCATCTTTAGAAAATTTAAATCTTCCATTTGTAATGTGTGTCTGCCTTACGTTGTTTTGCAAGATGAGAAGCGGGTACAATATTTCTGAAAGGTTATAAAGAGCCTTTCAGATTCCTATATTGTACAAGCTTTTCCTAATTTGTGAAAGGGTTCCATTCCTTCAAGAACATTTCATAAATAAATGTTTCGTATATTGAACCACATTTTTCCATATACAGTACTCCCATTATAAAAGCTGAGGTACACTTCGGGTCACGTCATATGACTTTGATCTTTCGCAGGCCTTTGTGAATAAAAAGGGCAGACCTGGCTAGATTATGTTGCCAAGTAGGTATTTATATTTTACTCACTCACACATGAGAGCCTCCCAGTCTCTTCTCAGTAACTTTTCAGCTTTTGTGATGTAGGAATCAAACCCTGGAACTTTACATTTTGCTTTTACTTTTATCCTTTTTGCACTGATCAGCTCATCTACCACTTGGGCTGTCGGTCACATCTCTGTTATGCACTGTTGGCAAGTACTGGGCATGGACCGGCTCCAGAATGTATCTGAACCTGCTCCAGTGTTGGTCAAGTCTAGTCTTGAAAGAGCTCACACTTGGTGCAGTCAAAACACTCTCTGGTAGATTGTTCCAAGAGTTCACAATTCTCACTCCAAAAAAGTTTGCCCTCACAGTTTTCTGGACTAGTGGATTCTTCAACCTTGAGCTGTGAATAGTAACCTATGAGATGTTTATCAACTTAGATAAATAAAATAATAATAATAATAAACGGTTTATTAATAGAGTTGCAGCCGGTGGCTGAAAATATACAGACTTACATTTGATTTAGACATAAGCTCAGTTGCAGGCATTTTAATCTCTCTGGGTAACTGAGGTGTAGTAGTTGCAGGCACCAGTCTGGTGGCCCTCCTTTGGACATTTTCAGTCAACTGACAGTCTAGCATATCACAGGGACCAGAGGGGGTTACAGTA
This sequence comes from Homarus gammarus, assembly GCA_958450375.1. Lineage (NCBI taxonomy): Eukaryota > Metazoa > Arthropoda > Malacostraca > Decapoda > Nephropidae > Homarus > Homarus gammarus. The sequence goes on from CAUDMG010001831.1 coordinate 842,984, forward strand.
ACTCCAGATAGGGAAGCACCTCACTCTTAAAGAGTGTTAGAGGGACGTATCATTTAGATATTTGAACGACTGACTTATATGACCTAATACTGTAGTTTAATTGCTTGATTCGCCTTCTTACAATGGCCCGAAAACTTCAGTTCTTTATCAGCATGCACACCCATGTCCTTTTCACAGTCTATTTCTATTATTGCAGTTTCTTGGTCCTCTTAGGACATGTGATACACCTCCTTACTGTTGTTTTGACCTAGGTGCATCCTCTTACACTTCGTGACATTGAATCTTAGCAGCCATTTCTTTGACCACTCTTGAAACTGACAGAGATCTTTCTGTAGCTCTTCACAGTCTGCTTGGTTCTTAATTTCCCAGAATAACTTGGCATCATTTGCAAACATTTGTTTCGAGGAGTATATATACCTTCTGGCATGTCATTTATAAAACAAACTTCAACAACGGGCCCAGCACACTGCCCTGTGGTACCCCACTTGTCACTGGTACACATGACGATTTCTTGCTATTAATCACCACACACTGTTTGCGGTCGTGAACAAAGTCTCTGATCCACGCTAGGGCACTTCCCCGAATCCCATACCCTTCCAGTTTAATTCTCAGCCTTTCATGGGGTACGCTGTCAAAAGCCGTGGCAAAATCTAGTTGTGTACTGTATTGTCGATATTACCACCCTGTTCCAGAATTTTAGTCCAAACATCCAGTACCTTGAATAACGCCCTAGCACAAGTCTAGTATCATGATCAGTTACTGAAGTAGTAATAATGATTGTTAATCGTGCAAATAGTAATATCATAGTAAAACACAAGTGTCCTGTACCTCATACTGCCTGCAAATTAGTGTTGTTTACCTCGTACTATTGTGTCACACACGCCACTTCACGAATATACTCGACTCTTCTTAGCCCATGTTGCCAGCCTGTGGTAAGGTTATGTATTTATTTCCTGCTTGAGTACAATACTGCATTAAAGAAAAAGTATTTTAATTTATCTGGTGAAAAGGGGGTCCAGACCCCCAGGATCCCCCTTAGATCCGCCCTTGATAACTGTGATAAATCGAAACTGGAGAGAAGTGATATTACATGGATTAAAAAAACCTAAGAGTTTGTGAAATTATCACTTACGGTATCATGATAAGCATTACAATAATTTGAAAGTTTTGAACAATGTCTACGTTGCAAGTCAGTGAGTATTGATAATTTCAACTCAACATTCAATGTCTAATCTGAGTTATTGATCATGCTAAAACCATATATTTTGCATTGGTCAACTTCTATTTCATTTTATTTACTTATTTTTTTGCAAATACAACACATTGTAATAGAGGTCTGTGTCAGCAGATGGATATAATGCTTACCTATTGTGCTAAGGATCATTTGTTCACATTTGAAAAAAAACAATCTACCCACCTGTGTATGGGTATCTAACTTTACAAAGGGGGATGTGAAGATTGTCAAAACCATCACTGACCACACTGCCTCCATGGGTGCTGACAGAATGTATTATCTACAGTGTTTATCTGTACAGTCTCTAAGAGGGTGTCTGATCGAAAGGAACCACTTTTATAATGTAAAAATAAAAAGATTTTGCGACATGCAATATTATTTTTTTTTTTACATTACGGATTCAAATAAATTCTGTTTGCATCTCAATTCATTATCAGAACTAATATATCTATGTAATGTAAACCTAATATATACTGTATTGTAATGTTCTGTATGCCAAAAAGCATAAGTTACCTTAAAATACCAGATGATATTGATCACATTATTATTGACTTCCCATTTGAATTTTGTTATAAATAAATTTATTCTTTGCAGGTACATGATCAATGCCCTGTATTCATCTTCGTCCAGTATTGGTGTCACAAGTTTGGTGTTGTCGTCTCCCAATTGTGTTGTAGAAAGCATCTTCAGTGAGGACAACATTATTACTTCCCTCCACAATGCCTAAAATTACTTTCTTTAATAAGTAATTAAGATATGTAGCTTGTCAAGATCTAGTTGAATTTTTTTTTCAATATCTATGTATTTGAAGTGTAAATCAGATGACCATCTTCAGAAAATATAGGAATAGACTGTTTCAAATGCTTCATATGGCTTCATTTATGAAATAATTATAATACTCATCAAAGTAACAGATCACAAGGCATCCGACATTTTCATGGTTTATAATTGAAAATCTTGATTTCTCTGTAATTGTGATATGAGTACATGTTATGTTACCTTTTAATTTACATTTTGTAGAAACAGAAAATTAGTGATTGACCTCACTTTTATTTCATATTAGGACCCTTCTTCATACAAGATACATTACCTGTATTACAGTACTGTACAGTACTATACCGTAGTCTTATTTTTTGTCACACAAACTAGCTATAGAATATGTCTTTTTCATACATTATGCTGTGGTCCTAGTAAAAAAAAATTTGTAGCATGCTTGATGATATGATTTAGGCTGATAACATGAATTTTGCATGTCTTCAGTAATACTGAAGATAGATTCTAAAAATACTACAATAATGAAGATGGGTTTAATCAATTAACTAAGTGTTGCATAGTATTTTAATAATGAATACATAAATAGCTAAATTTGAGGTACTGTAAACATGCACTATTTAAGCTATTACCTTCAGATTCCAAGAAGAGGGGTCATTATGAAGAACATCTTACTGTCCTCTTTCATTATTAATTCATAGATAAAGGATTATGTAGAAATGTACTAACCAGGCCAAGAATGAGAAAATGCTCTAACTGAGCCAGAAGAGACAACATAGTAACAGTATATATGCTACTACAGTAACACATAAGTACAGCAAAGCCTAGCACAGAGGTGTTTTTTTCCCTACATGAAATGCTTACACTTCAAGACACACTGACATGGTCTACACTTGTAACTTCCCTATTTCTATAATGTTGCTCTTCAGGCTACAGTACTTTCCTCTGTCTTTTATGTACTGTATTTTGTTTACATTTAACTTACATTTTTCAAAACCCTGATTTTTTTTACATCTAGCATTCTGTTTTATTAACACTGCAAGAAGCATTTGAAATTAGGTTGTTCATCCCATCATACAGAATCCTCCATCACTGTACTGAGCATTGGTGTTGAGCAAATGATACCTGAGTTTGTGGAGGTGGTTCAGCTATTATGATGTTTGGAACATGCTTAGCACTTGTACCCCATCAGTAGTGCTGAGAATAACGAAAGCAATTAAGATCAAAATTGGTTGTTGGTTCAACCTAAATACTTGAATACAAAATCACAATTGACCCACTTCATTTTCTGGATTATAGGCTTAACCACTTATTCCCTTAATTTAAGTATACAGACTATATACAGTCAACCAAAGATGCACTGACCCTACCCTGGGTCTCATGCTTGCAATTTTACCTGGCAATGATTGGTAAAGTAAGGCTGTATGTAAAAGTGATTGTGATTGGTGGATCTATTTTTGGCTGTATCAATGTCAGGATAAATATTAAACCAAAGGTACCATTTTTATAAAAAATAAACTAATTATTGTTATTTTAGATCATGAAATGTTTCCAAATGTTTGTATATTTGCTTAAATAATTTAGAAAATTTGATGTGAGAATCTTGTGGCAGCTGTGGTTGTAGTCGGGTTGCCAATTCATTAAATAACGATGAATAGCTTCTTATTATTATAATTGTTCCTTTGGTTTGTTTAATATTTATCCTGACAGTGATACAGCCAAAAATAGATCCACCAATCACAATCACCTTTAGGTACAGCCTTACTTTATTAAGTATTGCCAGGTAAAATTGCAAGCACGAGACCCAAGGTTGGATCAGTGCATCTTTGGTTGACTGTACATATTGTGTATTGTAATTTAACGTTCATAATTGCAGTTGTTTGCCTTTACAAATACTTAGTAATAATAATTACTGTAATGAATTTCCTTAACAAATATTGTATAATATGTAACATTTGTTAGATGTCAGTTGTAAATGCTATGCCAGGTTTTGTGACAGCTGTACAGTATATATAGAATTAAATTAAATAATTAAATTGCAAAAGCAGGTTATGAAATAATGAATAACATATTTGATGTTGAGAAATGTGGTTGGAGACAGCCAATCAAATCTTCTCTGAATACAATAAATGGTTAAGAAAAAACACCACAGAAGCACTGCCACAAATATGGCTAATGTAGAGCTTCTATGCATAGAAATAACAAAGGATGTTAGCTACATTTTTTGAGTTTCCAAACTAAAATATTCAAACTTTATTTGAATTCTTAAATAATAAGACTATCAGGTCAAAGATATGTTTAAAACTGCTGATTTCCCCCCAAAAACATTACTGGTATCATTGTAATAAGTGGCCAAATACTGAAGGGTTATATAGATATTTGTTTTTTATTTTTTACAAGTCCATATATACAGTAATATATATATATATATATATATATATATATATATATATATATATATATATATATATATATATATATATATATATATATATATATATATATATATATATATATATATATATATATATATACACACACGTTAGCTGGAATCCATCTTAGCCGGAACTCTCCAATAGCCAGAATTGGAATTTGGGCCGTTTTTTTTTTTTGAGGAAAATTTCCCTCAATTCTGGTTTGGGCAACTATTTTGCAAGGTTGAAAATCAGGTGTATTTCCTTATTTCCTGGAAATTCTTTCCAGATTTCACTGTTCTGGGGATAAATTTTCCGGGAGTTCTGAGAGATTGCATCGTGCTCCAATGCATCCCAATGTACCAGATGTGTGGATGACCCAGTTGCTTGGATCACATAGTTCATATTCTGCTGTCATTGAAGAAGGTTATTCCCTTGCTAGCTGCTGTTTTTGCATACAATTTTTGTTGTACATTACTGTACCAGAACAAAATCAGGCAAGAATACAGTTATAGCATTGTTAAGAACTTAAAAGTTATTACAGTTATGTATACTGTACTGCACTTTCAGTAATTGGGAAACACTGGAGCACCTTAGCTTTCGTCTTTATTCAAGACATTTATGGGTCATGACACTCACTTATCCCCCACTCCAACAATGGGTGACCTGACATTGCATCAGGTCAGGTCAGTAACATGACCCACTAATCCCCCACCCTACCTCCATCACAAGATGTGATTAGTTACATATTACATTCAACTGCTTGACCAGTGTCTGCCTACTCTAGGTTCAAGACAACAGCATCTGGTGGTGAGTACAGTATATGCAGTTTAGTAGTAGTATACATTATTTTGTTTACAGTATATTAACAATACTGTATATTGTAGTACGTGTACAGTACAGTGGTGTTTGCGTAATAAATACAACTCCGTACGAGATGTGTTGTTTAGACTCGAGAAAGTTTTCCTCGGTGAAGAGTGGAAAATTACACAGCTTCATTCATGCCTCGCATGCCTGTATCATAGATTTTTTTGTTTTGTTTTAAATATTTTTATCTAACCAAGGTTCTAAATAAACTATTCAGGATTATTTGGGTAAAAAAATGGTGTCTTACAGTACTTGAGGGCCAGGTCATGTAGTTGTGTTTGTATTTCATGCTGATTTCATCTCTTTGTATATTGTTCCTTGATATAAATAGTCCTACTAAGTAAATGAATGCATCTCAACTTATATAATGGGAGCAATAGGAAAAATGGTTTCACGACTTGGAAAGATTTTCAGGAACGGAACCCTTCTGTAACCGGGGGATGCCTGTATATATCTCATAAGTAAAAAATAACCTCATCAGGAATGCATCTTCATATAGGCAATGCTACCAAATTCATTTTTCTAGCAAAATTAGAACAGATACTGGGAATAAAAATTTATACAGGTTTTCGCTAGCCATAAATATTTTTGTTCGTGCCCACTGTCTAGATGTAATGGGAGTGTGTTTTTCCGTGTGAGATGAGATGCACAGTTTAGAGTCAAGATGAGATGCGTAGTTTAGACTCTCAGAAAACTTTCCCCAGCACCCAGAAACATTCTGGGGTTGTGGGTTAGTGTCTGTCTGTGCAAGATGTGTAGTTTAGACTTAAAGAAATTTTTCCCAGCAATGGGAAAATTTTCCTGGATAAGGGATTTTTCTAGGCTTGAGAAAGACGTTAACCAGAAATCACCAATAGCAGGAAAATTTCCAGAAAAACTCTGCCCATTCAGGGCATGGGAACAGGTTTTCGAGGATGAAAATCAGAGACATTTTTCCAAGAAAATCTCTATTCTGGACATGGGAACAAATTTTCCAGGAATACCGAGAGATTGCACCATACTCTGATGTGTCCTCACGTTTATGTGGGTTAATTGCTTGGGTAACTTAGGCTGTAGGCTCATACACTTAGTTCATATTCAGCTACCATTGTACAAGGTTGATCATTTGCCTTACTGCTGTTTTTGTATACAATTTGTGTTATGCAGTACTGTACATTACTGCACCAGAATGCAATCAGCCAAGAATACTGTCCAGTGTTAAAGCAGTGTTAAGACATAAAAAGTGATTTCCTGTACAGTTCCATATACTGTAATGCACATTCAGCAGAGTGGGTAATGTATGCCTACTGTACGTATGCTCAAAATGACAGCATTTGCTGGTGAGTACAGTATATACAGTACAGTACAGTATTGGTATACATAATTTTGCTTATCTAGAATATATTGTACGTGGACAGTAATGTTTGTGTAAATAAATACAGCTCTGTGTCTGTCTGTGCAAGACTCTGGAAAACTTTCCCCAGTACTGTACAGTACATGGTGAAAATTTCCAGTCGTTGCTGTGACACACATCTCCATTCATGCCTCGCACGTGTGTATCATATATCGTAGATTTCATGTTTTCTATATATATATATTTACTTGAACACATTTTTAGCCAAACTTTTTAGGATTATGTGAGTAAAAAGAATGGTGGTTCTGACTTAATTAGAACTGATTTTATAGGCACCGGTAAAAACATTTCTTAGTTTTTTTTTGTACCTGTACTGTTCATATAAAAGAATTGAGCCCCCATCATTATACGTAAGACTGCCCTAAGTCAGACAATATGGGGCTCAAGCTAGTCCGACTTATATGCTCCCCTCCTCCCAGCCTCCCGGGTAAATTTGACCACCATCTTGTTGAAAAATCACATCCAAAAACAAAATTAAAGGTAACAATACTTGTTTACATTGTAGCAGATTAATTTTTAGATTATTGTAGCAGACAAATCTTGATGAAACTTGAGTTGGAGGATAAAGAGGGGTCGCTTAAACTTATTTTACTGCTGTTTCACTTATACCTGTACTATTTAGTTTCAGTTATATAATGGGAGAGTGTTTGTCCATGCAAGATGCATAGTTTAGACATTTAGACTCTCGGAATGCTTTCCCCAGCACCACCTATGCATAGTTTAGCCTCTCGGAAAACTTTCCCCAGTACCCAGAAAAATTCCCGGGATGTGTGATTTTTTCCAGTGATGAGAAATTAGTCTTAATAAAGTACCCAGAAATCTCTCATTCAAAAAGAGCTCTTCACCAATTATTCCAGCTAACAAGGATATCACTGTACTGTACAGTATATAGGCATTACATACCAGGAGTGGAATAAGGTTATGGTTCAGTACTACAAAACAAAACTCCAAATACTTGTATAAAACTACAGTGGTAGGGTGAGGGAAGGTTATTTGGAAATAAAATGAATTTGTTTTGGGCAGCTACTAAACAAACAAGTGTGCACACAAGCATTACATATATGTACAAAATTCACAGTTTTACATATGTTTGCCCTCAAGCCAGTCCCTTACTGTTTTTTGTGTGTAATTGCATCAGTACTATATAATTGTTTTGGCAATGGTTTTCCTGAGAAATTGAATCGCCAGATACATTACTGTATTTTTTCTCTTCTGTTTATTTAAAAATAAGAATGGATGAAAGGGCAGATAGTGCAGTAGTTCTATATTCCCTGGGCCAAGTTTATACAGCATCTGATGGGTGTCCTTTGTGTTAGAGAATGGTGATGAAGCTGATATGAGGAATCAAAAATATCCCTCTTGCTGTTAGAGATTTATTTTGTCGTTTATAAAATTATGTAAAACCCTCAGATAGGTAATGCATCTGTAACATCTAATATTTAAAGCTGTAGATGACAAGTCAGCTTGCTATAAACTGCCACATCAACATCCGATTTATTTTCTCAACAACATGCACAGATAAAGTATTATTGATGTACACATTCTTTACTTTTATTTCCATTATTATCAGTCATAGATTTTTTTTTACTTTCTTATTATGTTTAAGAATGATGTATTCTTCATTTTATTCAAATTATATATAATTATGAATAATTACTTCAAATCGTAAGCTTAAAACTATGACTCAAGTCTGTAAAATATATGTAGATACTGTGTGTTATATGCATAGAGGTTTATTTTTATGTTCAAATGTGAATGGTTCCATGCAGTAAATCATTCATAGCAAAATGTAATAAAAAGATGGATACTGAACATGCATGTTGTGCCATAGCTTATGATGGACCTTCTTAACATGATTACGTGACGTGTCAAACTCTTATATGTGTTCATTATCTATGTGTAATAAAATGTAGACTACTACTACTACATGGAATATTTGTTTAAATTCCTTTGCAAATTTAGATATTTCTTAGAGGTGGTGGTGCCCCCAGTGACCTTTCCAGGGACACTGTAGCTTCCAGGGACCATTGCTGTAGCAGCCGCTCACCCAGGGGCCTTGTCAGGGGTATCGACCTCCCCCAGGGGCACTCCCAGGGGTGGTGGCGCCACCAGGTCCCACTCGGAGACGGTGGCACCCCCAGGGACCCTCCCAGAGGTGGTGGCACCCCCAGGGACACTCCAAGGAACAGTGGCACCTGCGGGGACCTTCGCATGGACCTTCCCAGGGTCGGCAGTGCCCCTAGGTACCCTCCTAGGGGCGGCAGCACCCCAAGGGGCTCTCTCACAAGTGGCGGTGCCCCCAGGGGTCCTTTCAGGTGTGGTGGCGCCCCCAGCGACCCTTACAGGGGCAGCGGGGCCCCCAGGGACAGTAGCACCTCCAGGAACCTTCCCAGGGGCTCTCTCACGGGCGGCGGCACCCCTAGGGACCTTCACGGGGGCAGCGGCGTTCCCAAGGACCCTTCCATGGGCGGCATCGACCCCGGGTACCCTTCTAAGGGCGGCAGCACAGCCAGGGACCCTTCCAGGGGTGGTGGCATCCCCAGGGTTAGTGGCCGCCCTGCCTCTGAGTGGGTCCCTGGAGCCACCAAGAAACCACTGCAGTGGCGTCGACGCCCCTAAGGCCCCTCCCAGGGATAGCTGCACCCCTAGAGAACTTCCCAGGGACCCTTCTAGGGGCGGCAAAGTCACCAGGGACCCTCCCTGGGGCTGCCACCGTCCTGGGTCAAGGCCTCTGGGGGAGCAAACGCCCTTGGAAGGCCCCTGGAGGCCTCATCTCCTCTGGGCAGGCTCCTAGGGGCGCTGCTGCCCCTAAGGAGAGGCTCTGGGGACGCCATTGCACCTGGGCGGGTCCCTGTTGGCGTCTCTGCCCCTGGCAGAGCCCTTGAGCGCGCCACCGCCCATGGCAGGGACACTGAGGGTGCCACTGTCCCTGGGAAAGAACCTGGGAGCGCCACCGAACCTGGTAGGGCCCCTGGGGGCTCCATTGCACCTGAGAGAGCATTAGCAGGGCGCCCCGCTCCTGGAAGGGCTCCTGGGGGCGCCACCGTGCCTGGCAGGGTCCTTATTTGCGACACTGAGCCTGGCATTGCCTCTATGGGGCGCAAGCGCCCCTGACAGAGCCTCTGGGGGTGCCAGAGCCCTTGGCAGGGCCTCTGGGGCTCCTGGCTGCGCCACAGCCCCTGGCAGGGCTCCTGCGGGCACCGCTGCTCTTGGCAGGGCCCCTGGGGTTGCCAATGTTCCAGGGAGGGACTCTGGGGGCGCCACCTACCCTGGTAGGGTTCCTGGGGGCGCCACTGTCCCTGGAAAGGCCCATGAGAGCGCCACCGCCCCTGGCAGGGCCCCTGGGAGGGCCCCTGGGGGCACTGCTGCCCCTAAGGAGAGCCTCTGGGTGCGCCGTTGCATCTGGAAGGGCCCCTGGGGGCGCTGGTGCCCCTAAGCAGAGCCCCTTGGCGCACCATTGCACCTGGGAGAGACCCTGGGGGCGCCACCGCCCCTGGCAGAAACCCTGGGGGCGCCACCTTCCCTGTCGGGGCCTCTGGGGGGCGCCACCTTCCCTGTCGGGGCCCCTGGGGGCGCCACTACCCCTGGGAGGGCTCCTGGGGTCGCCGTTGCACCTGGTAGGGCTCATGTGGGAGCCACCGTCCCTGAAAGGTCCCCTGGCAGGGCCTCTGGGGGCTCCACCGCCCCTAACAAGGCTTCTGGGGGCGCCAGAGACCCTGGCAGGGACGGTGGCGCTAACAGGGGCTTTGCCAGGGGCGGTGGCACCCCAGGGGTTCTGCCAGGGGTAGTGATGCCCCCAGGGGCCTTCCCAAGGGAAATGGTGCCCCCAGGATCCGTCCCAAGGATAGCTGCGCCCCCAGGGGCCCTGCCAGGGGCGGTGGCGCCCCTAAGGGTCCTCCCAAGGACAACGGCACTCCCAGGGGTCCGTCCAGGTGCCACGGAGCACCCAGAAGCTTTCATTAGAGGCAGGTCCTGGCAGGGCTCCTGGAAGCGTCACCGCCCCTGCAAGGGCCCCTGGGGGCGCAGTTGCCCCTAAGGAGAACCCCTGGGGCTGCTGTTGCCTCTAAGGTGGGCCCCAAGTGGCAGAATCCTACCGCCTTCTGGGGCAGAATCCTACCATCTTCTGGGGCATAATCCTACCGCCTACTTGGGCAGAATCCTACCGCCTACTGGGGCAGAATCCTACAGCCTACTGGGGCAGAATCCCATCTCTACTGGGACAGTATCCTACCATCTGCTGGGGCAGAATCCTACCGTCTTCTGGGGCAGAATCCTACCATCTGCTGGGGCAGAATCCTACAGTCACCCATTTAATTTTTCAAAAGTCTTTAAACTTCATAATAAAATAAACGTATTCAACAAATGTCTGGCTGGGTTCCTTCTATGCATTCCTAAATCTACTATAGAATTCATTGGCCTCTCTAAAATTGTAAGCAACGGCCTTTATCCTTTCAAGAGTCTCAAAAGCCTTATTTGACAACATCGTGACAAGTATCGGCAATAGAAAAGAAACTAAAAAAATGGTTCAACTTCACAGAATCTAAATAAAAGTTTCACCCTTTAAGTAAACCAAGCAGTATTTAAGTACTCCAGGCAATATATAAGTACTACCAACATATAAGCTTTACTAACGTACAGTATTGTTAATGAATGTGGTGAGAATACTTCAAAGTTTGTAGTTATGTAGTAAATCTATTATTTGCTTTAGTTTCTCCTAAATGTATGATTTTCTGTAGTGCCCCAAGAACAAAGGCACATTTTCCTTCTTCTTAAAATCGTTTTCAGTTATTTCACATCAAAAACTCATTTTATTTTCACAGACTATTAAATACTAATATAGTTTTATTTAAATAGTAATAAATGATTATTCAAAAGCCGGTTTTATATTTTCAACGTAAAAAAGTAATATGATAAGGAATGATATGGAGGTGAGCGGCATCTCTGAGTTAACAGCGTCACTAAAACTTCATCACGGAGTACAATACAGAGTTTCTCGTCGGGTGTTTCTGGGATCCATCACCAACAGGAGCAGCCACTAGACAGAGAACCAAGATGGAGGACATTTCAAGTGTTCGACGACCTACCAGCCGGGGCGACTGTGGGAAGAGCGGTACCGTTCTTGCCTAGCATGGGAGATCTCACGGGTTCGATTCCCAGGCCGGTGGAAAGTTGTTCTGACACACTTCCCAGCCTCCCTTGGTCCCTGTTCACCTAACAGCAAAGTTGGTACCTGCTGTAAATCGATAATTGCGAATTCGTATTCAGGGACAAGTTGTTGGAGCTTCCAATGACTTGCTTAGATATAAACGATTGACTCTTCAGGCTTCTAAGCCCTTGACTCTTCAGGCTTCTACGCCCTTAAATCTTGAGACATAGAGGCAATCATGAACTTGGCATGCTTCCCTGTTGGGCTCTGTAAACTCTTCTGTGTTTCACCTTACACAAGGATGTAGGGGGGTGCGCACCCAGGGGCCCTGCCAAGGGCGGTGGCGTTCCCAGGGGCTTTACCGTAAAGCCCCTGGGAACGCGGTGGAGACCAGAGGGGCGCTCCCAGGGGCACCGGTGTCCCCAGGGGACCTCTCAAGTGTGGTGGTGCCCCCAGGGGACCACCAAAGGGCAATGTCGCCCCCAAGGGCTCTTCTTAGGGTCAGCAATGCCCCCAGGGTCTCTCCTCAGGGTCAGCTGTGCCCCCAGGGGACCTTCCAGAAGTGGTGGCTCCCCAAGGGGCTGTGGTACCCACAGGGGCCTTCCCAGGGGCCCGACTAGAGGCGTCCCCTGCCTGGAGACTAATAGCTTTTGGTCGTAGTGTCGTATTCCACACGTCCAGCAATCCCTTACTTAACTGTGATTAGTGGACTAAAATGTAAATCCAAATAACAACCAATAGGACAACAGAGCAGTCAGTCAGTAAAACACCCCAACGTATGTTTTCCTGTTGGATATTTGTATTGTTCATGGTGTGATGATACTAGAAATGCGATGGGCGGTGTTTTTATTCATATTTCCCATTCATTGTTCTAAAACAACTGCCCCCCACGGTCAATCCAGTGATAGTGCCCCCTAAGGCCCTACTATTTGCCCTACCAGGTGCATCGCCCTTAGGGGCTCTCCCAGGGGTGTCGGTGCCCCCAGGGGCCCTGCCAAGGGTGGCGGCGCACCCAGGGGCCCAACCAGGGGTGGTGGCGCACCCAGGGGCTTAATCAGATGCGGTGGCGCTCACAGGGGCTCTCCCAGGGGTGTCGGTGCCCCCAGCGGCCCTACCAAGGGTGGCGGGGCACCAAGGGTCCCTGCCAGGGGTGGTGGCGAACCCAGGGGCTTTACCAGGTGCGGTGGCGCCCACGGAGTCTCTTCTAGGGGCACCGGTGCCCCCAGGGGACCTTTCAGGTGTAGTGGCGCCGCCAAGGGCCCGTCAAAGGGGAAGGTCACCCCCAGGGGCCCGCCAAGGGGTAACGTCGCCCCATGGGGCTCTTCTTAGGAGAAGCAATGCCCCCAGGGGCTCTCCTCAGGGTCAGCGGTGCCCCCAGGGGCTCTTCCAGAAGTAGTGGCGCCGCAAGGGGCAGCTAGACCCTGAGGAGCCCTCTCAGGGGCCCTACCAGAGGAGCCCCCTGCCAAGAGACCTATAGCTTTCGGTCGTGGTGTTGTACACATTGCATACATCCAGCAATCCCTTACTTAACTGTGATTGGTGGACTAAAATGTAAATCCAAATAACAGCCAATAGGAGAACAGAGCAGTCAGTCAGCACAACACCCCAACTTATGTTTTCCTGTTGGATATATATTCTCCTTTAGATTGTTGATGGTGTGATGATACTGGCTATGCGATGGGCGGTGTTTAAATTCATATCTCCCATTGTCCTAAATGTGCAAAACATCTTCCCCCACGGTTAATCAAGTGATAATGTCCCCTGGGGCATTCCTATTTGTCCTACCAGGTGCGTCGCCCTTAGGGGCTATCCCAGGGGTGTCTGTGCCCCCAGGGGCCATGCCAAGGGTGGCGGCACACCCAGGGGCCCTGCCAGGGGCAGTGGCCCCCAGTCACTTTACCAGGTGCGGTGGGATCCACAGGGGCGCTCCTAGAGGCACCGGTGCCCCCATGGTACCTCTCAGGTGTGGTAGCGCGCCCAGGGGCCCACCAAGGGGAAACATTGCACCCAGGAGCCTGTCAAGGGGTAACGTCGCCCCAAGGGGCTCTTCTTAGGAGAAGCGATGCCCCCAGGATCTCTCCTCAGGGTCAGCGGTGACCCCAGGGGATCTTCCAGAAGCAGTGGCACCACAAAAGGCAGCTAGACTCTCAGGGGCCCTCTCAGGGGCCCTACCAGGGCAGCCCTCTGCCAAGAGACCTATAGCTTTCGGTCGTGGTGTCGTACATATTGCAAACGTCCGGCAATCCCTTACTTAACTGTGATTGGTGGACAAAAATGAAAATCCAAATAACAGCCAATAGGAGAACAGAGCAGTCAGTCAGCACAACACCCTAACTTATGTTTTCCTGTTGGATAATTATTCTCCATTAGATTGTTGATGGTGCGATGAAACTGGAAATGCAATGGGAAGTGTTTTTATTCTTATCTCCCTTTGTTCTAAATGTGCAAAATAAAACTTCCCCCACGGTCAAGCAAGTGATAGTGCCTCCTGAGGCCCTACTATTTGCCCTACCAGGTGCCCCACCCTTAGGGGCTCTCCCAAGGGTGTCGGTGCCCCCAGGGGCCCTGTAAAGGGTGGGGATGCACCCAGGGGCCCTGCCAGGGGTGGTGGCGCACCCAAGGGCTTTGGGCTTTACTAGGTGTGGTGGCGCCCACAGGGTCTCTCCTAGGGGCACCGGTGTCCCCAGGCGACCTCTCAGGTGTGGTGGCGCCCCCAGGGGCCCGCCAAGGGGTAACGTTCCCCCCAGGGGCCCGCCAAGGGGTAATGTGCACCAAGGAGCTTTTCTTAGGGGAAGCGATGCTCGCAGGGGATCTTGCAGAACCAGTGGCGCCCCAGGGAACGGCTAGACCCTAAGGGGCCCTCATAGGGGCCCTCCCAGAGGAGCCCGCTGCCTAGAGAACTATACATTTGGGTCGTGGTGTCGTACATATTACATACGTCCAGCAATCCCTTACTTAACTGTGATTGGTGGATTAAAATATAAATCCAAAAAACAGCCAATAGGAGAACAGGGCAGTCAGTCAGCACAACACCCCAACTTATGTTTTCTTGTTGGATATTTATTCTCCTTTATATTGTTGATGGTGTGATGATACAGGATATGCGATGGGCGGTGTTTTTATTCATATCTACCATTGTTCTAAATGTGCAAAAACAACTGCCCCCACGGTCAATCCAGTGATAGTGCCCCCAGAGGCCCTACTATTTGCCCTACCAGGTATGTCACCCTTAGAAGCTCTCCCAGTAATGTCAATGCCCCCAGGGGTTCTGCCAAGGGTGGCAGCGCACCCAGGGTCCCTGCCAGGGATGGTGGGTCACCCAGGGGCTTTACCAGGCGCGGTGGCGCCCACAGGGTCTGTCGTGGGGGCACCGGTGCACCCAGGGGACCTCTCAGGTGTGCTGGCCCCCCCAGGGGTCCGCCAAAGAGGAAGGTCACCCCCCAGGGGCCCGCCAAGGGGCAAGGTCGCCCCAAGGGGCTCTTGTTAGGGGAAGCGATGCCCCCAGGGGCTCTCCTCAGGGTCAGTGGTGCCCCCAGGGGATCTTCCAGACGCAGTGGCGCCCCAAGGGGCAGCTAGACCCTGAGGAGCCCTCTCAGGGGCCCTACCAGAGGAGCCCCCTGCCAAGAGACCTATAGCTTTCGGTCGTGGTGTTGTACACATTGCATACATCCAGCAATCCCTTACTTAACTGTGATTGGTGGACTAAAATGTAAATCCAAATAACAGCCAATAGGAGAACAGAGCAGTCAGTCAGCACAACACCCCAACTTATGTTTTCCTGTTGGATATATATTCTCCTTTAGATTGTTGATGGTGTGATGATACTGGCTATGCGATGGGCGGTGTTTAAATTCATATCTCCCATTGTCCTAAATGTGCAAAACATCTTCCCCCACGGTTAATCAAGTGATAATGTCCCCTGGGGCATTCCTATTTGTCCTACCAGGTGCGTCGCCCTTAGGGGCTATCCCAGGGGTGTCTGTGCCCCCAGGGGCCATGCCAAGGGTGGCGGCACACCCAGGGGCCCTGCCAGGGGCAGTGGCCCCCAGTCACTTTACCAGGTGCGGTGGGATCCACAGGGGCGCTCCTAGAGGCACCGGTGCCCCCATGGTACCTCTCAGGTGTGGTAGCGCGCCCAGGGGCCCACCAAGGGGAAACATTGCACCCAGGAGCCTGTCAAGGGGTAACGTCACCCCAAGGGGCTCTTCTTAGGAGAAGCGATGCCCCCAGGATCTCTCCTCAGGGTCAGCGGTGACCCCAGGGGATCTTCCAGAAGCAGTGGCACCACAAAAGGCAGCTAGACTCTCAGGGGCCCTCTCAGGGGCCCTACCAGGGCAGCCCTCTGCCAAGAGACCTATAGCTTTCGGTCGTGGTGTCGTACATATTGCAAACGTCCGGCAATCCCTTACTTAACTGTGATTGGTGGACAAAAATGAAAATCCAAATAACAGCCAATAGGAGAACAGAGCAGTCAGTCAGCACAACACCCTAACTTATGTTTTCCTGTTGGATAATTATTCTCCATTAGATTGTTGATGGTGCGATGAAACTGGAAATGCAATGGGAAGTGTTTTTATTCTTATCTCCCTTTGTTCTAAATGTGCAAAATAAAACTTCCCCCACGGTCAAGCAAGTGATAGTGCCTCCTGAGGCCCTACTATTTGCCCTACCAGGTGCCCCACCCTTAGGGGCTCTCCCAAGGGTGTCGGTGCCCCCAGGGGCCCTGTAAAGGGTGGGGATGCACCCAGGGGCCCTGCCAGGGGTGGTGGCGCACCCAAGGGCTTTGGGCTTTACTAGGTGTGGTGGCGCCCACAGGGTCTCTCCTAGGGGCACCGGTGTCCCCAGGCGACCTCTCAGGTGTGGTGGCGCCCCCAGGGGCCCGCCAAGGGGTAACGTTCCCCCCAGGGGCCCGCCAAGGGGTAATGTGCACCAAGGAGCTTTTCTTAGGGGAAGCGATGCTCGCAGGGGATCTTGCAGAACCAGTGGCGCCCCAGGGAACGGCTAGACCCTAAGGGGCCCTCATAGGGGCCCTCCCAGAGGAGCCCGCTGCCTAGAGAACTATACATTTGGGTCGTGGTGTCGTACATATTACATACGTCCAGCAATCCCTTACTTAACTGTGATTGGTGGATTAAAATATAAATCCAAAAAACAGCCAATAGGAGAACAGGGCAGTCAGTCAGCACAACACCCCAACTTATGTTTTCCTGTTGGATATTTATTCTCCTTTATATTGTTGATGGTGTGATGATACAGGATATGCGATGGGCGGTGTTTTTATTCATATCTACCATTGTTCTAAATGTGCAAAAACAACTGCCCCCACGGTCAATCCAGTGATAGTGCCCCCAGAGGCCCTACTATTTGCCCTACCAGGTATGTCACCCTTAGAAGCTCTCCCAGTAATGTCAATGCCCCCAGGGGTTCTGCCAAGGGTGGCAGCGCACCCAGGGTCCCTGCCAGGGATGGTGGGTCACCCAGGGGCTTTACCAGGCGCGGTGGCGCCCACAGGGTCTGTCGTGGGGGCACCGGTGCACCCAGGGGACCTCTCAGGTGTGCTGGCCCCCCCAGGGGTCCGCCAAAGAGGAAGGTCACCCCCCAGGGGCCCGCCAAGGGGCAAGGTCGCCCCAAGGGGCTCTTGTTAGGGGAAGCGATGCCCCCAGGGGCTCTCCTCAGGGTCAGTGGTGCCCCCAGGGGATCTTCCAGACGCAGTGGCGCCCCAAGGGGCAGCTAGACCCTGAGGAGCCCTCTCAGGGGCCCTACCAGAGGAGCCCCCTGCCAAGAGACCTATAGCTTTCGGTCGTGGTGTTGTACACATTGCATACATCCAGCAATCCCTTACTTAACTGTGATTGGTGGACTAAAATGTAAATCCAAATAACAGCCAATAGGAGAACAGAGCAGTCAGTCAGCACAACACCCCAACTTATGTTTTCCTGTTGGATATATATTCTCCTTTAGATTGTTGATGGTGTGATGATACTGGCTATGCGATGGGCGGTGTTTAAATTCATATCTCCCATTGTCCTAAATGTGCAAAACATCTTCCCCCACGGTTAATCAAGTGATAATGTCCCCTGGGGCATTCCTATTTGTCCTACCAGGTGCGTCGCCCTTAGGGGCTATCCCAGGGGTGTCTGTGCCCCCAGGGGCCATGCCAAGGGTGGCGGCACACCCAGGGGCCCTGCCAGGGGCAGTGGCCCCCAGTCACTTTACCAGGTGCGGTGGGATCCACAGGGGCGCTCCTAGAGGCACCGGTGCCCCCATGGTACCTCTCAGGTGTGGTAGCGCGCCCAGGGGCCCACCAAGGGGAAACATTGCACCCAGGAGCCTGTCAAGGGGTAACGTCGCCCCAAGGGGCTCTTCTTAGGAGAAGCGATGCCCCCAGGATCTCTCCTCAGGGTCAGCGGTGAGCCCAGGGGATCTTCCAGAAGCAGTGGCACCACAAAAGGCAGCTAGACTCTCAGGGGCCCTCTCAGGGGCCCTACCAGGGCAGCCCTCTGCCAAGAGACCTATAGCTTTCGGTCGTGGTGTCGTACATATTGCAAACGTCCGGCAATCCCTTACTTAACTGTGATTGGTGGACAAAAATGAAAATCCAAATAACAGCCAATAGGAGAACAGAGCAGTCAGTCAGCACAACACCCTAACTTATGTTTTCCTGTTGGATAATTATTCTCCATTAGATTGTTGATGGTGCGATGAAACTGGAAATGCAATGGGAAGTGTTTTTATTCTTATCTCCCTTTGTTCTAAATGTGCAAAATAAAACTTCCCCCACGGTCAAGCAAGTGATAGTGCCTCCTGAGGCCCTACTATTTGCCCTACCAGGTGCCCCACCCTTAGGGGCTCTCCCAAGGGTGTCGGTGCCCCCAGGGGCCCTGTAAAGGGTGGGGATGCACCCAGGGGCCCTGCCAGGGGTGGTGGCGCACCCAAGGGCTTTGGGCTTTACTAGGTGTGGTGGCGCCCACAGGGTCTCTCCTAGGGGCACCGGTGTCCCCAGGCGACCTCTCAGGTGTGGTGGCGCCCCCAGGGGCCCGCCAAGGGGTAACGTTCCCCCCAGGGGCCCGCCAAGGGGTAATGTGCACCAAGGAGCTTTTCTTAGGGGAAGCGATGCTCGCAGGGGATCTTGCAGAACCAGTGGCGCCCCAGGGAACGGCTAGACCCTAAGGGGCCCTCATAGGGGCCCTCCCAGAGGAGCCCGCTGCCTAGAGAACTATACATTTGGGTCGTGGTGTCGTACATATTACATACGTCCAGCAATCCCTTACTTAACTGTGATTGGTGGATTAAAATATAAATCCAAAAAACAGCCAATAGGAGAACAGGGCAGTCAGTCAGCACAACACCCCAACTTATGTTTTCCTGTTGGATATTTATTCTCCTTTATATTGTTGATGGTGTGATGATACAGGATATGCGATGGGCGGTGTTTTTATTCATATCTACCATTGTTCTAAATGTGCAAAAACAACTGCCCCCACGGTCAATCCAGTGATAGTGCCCCCAGAGGCCCTACTATTTGCCCTACCAGGTATGTCACCCTTAGAAGCTCTCCCAGTAATGTCAATGCCCCCAGGGGTTCTGCCAAGGGTGGCAGCGCACCCAGGGTCCCTGCCAGGGATGGTGGGTCACCCAGGGGCTTTACCAGGCGCGGTGGCGCCCACAGGGTCTGTCGTGGGGGCACCGGTGCACCCAGGGGACCTCTCAGGTGTGCTGGCCCCCCCAGGGGTCCGCCAAAGAGGAAGGTCACCCCCCAGGGGCCCGCCAAGGGGCAAGGTCGCCCCAAGGGGCTCTTGTTAGGGGAAGCGATGCCCCCAGGGGCTCTCCTCAGGGTCAGTGGTGCCCCCAGGGGATCTTCCAGACGCAGTGGCGCCCCAAGGGGCAGCTAGACCCTCAGGGGCCCTTTCAGGGGCCCTACCAGAGGAGCACCTTGCCAAGAGACCTAAAGCTTTCGGTCGTGGTGTCGTACATATTGCAATCGTCCAGCAATCCCTTACTTAACTGTGATTGGTGGACTAAAATGTAAATCCAAATAACAGCCAATAGGAGAACAGAGCAGTCAGTCAGCACAACACCCCAACTTATGTTTTCCTGTTGGATATTTACTCTTCTTTACATTGTTGATGGGTGCGATGATACTGGAAATACAATGGGCGGTGTGTTTACTCATATCTCCCATTATTCCAAATGTGCAAAAACAACTGACCCAGGGTCAATCCAGTGATAGTGTTCCCTGAGGCCCTCCTCTTTGCCCTATCAGGTTCGTCACTCTTAGGGGCTATCCCAAGGGTGTCCGTGCCCCCAGGGGCCATGCCAAGGGTGGCGACACACCAAGGGGCCCTTCCAGGGGCGGTGGCGCACCCAGGGGCTTTCCCAGGTGCGGTGGCACCCACAGGGGCTCTCCTAGAGGCAACGCTGCTCCCATGGGACCTCTCAGGTGTGGTAGCGCCCCCAGGGGTCGACCAAGGGGAAACGTCGCTCCCAGGAGCCTGTCACGGGGTAACGTCGCCCCAAGGGGCTCTTCGTAGGAGAAACGATGCCCTCAGGGGCTCTCCTCAGGGTCAGCGGTGCCCCCAGGGGATCTTCCAGAAGCAATGGCGCCCCAAGGGGCAGCTAGACCCTCAGGGGCTCTCTCAGGGGCCCTCCCAGAGAAGCCCCCGGCCAAGAGACCTATAGCTATCGGTCGTCGTGCCCTACATATTGCATACGTCCAGCAATCCTTTACTTAACTGTGATTGGTGGACTAAAATGTAAATCCAAATAACAGCCAATAGGAAAACAGAGCAGTCAGTCAGCACAACACCCCAACTTATGTTTTCCTGTTGGATATTTGTTCTCCTTTACATTGTTGATGGTGTGATGATACAGGATATGCGATGGGCGGTGTTTTTATTCATATCTACCATTGTTCTAAATGTGCAAAAAAACTGCCCCCACGGTCAATCCAGTGATAGTGCCCCCAGAGGCCTTACTATTTGCCCTACCAGGTATGTCACCCTTAGAAGCTCTCCCAGGAGTGTCGATGCTTCCAGGGGTTCTGCCAAGGGTGGCAGCACACCCAGGGTCCCTGCCAGGGATGGTGGGCTACCCAAGGGCTTTACCAGGCGCGGTGGCGCCCACAGGTTCTCTCCTGGGGGCACCGGTGCACCCAGGGGACCTCTCAGGTGTGCTGGCCCCCCCAGGGGCCCGCGAAAGGGGAAGGTCACCCCCAGGGGCCCGCCAAGGGGCAACGTCGACCCAAGGGGCTCTTGTTAGGGGAAGCGATGCCCCCACGGGCTCTCCTCAGGGTCAGTGGTGCCCCCAGGGGATCTTCCAGACGCAGTGGCGCCCCAAGGAGCAGCTAGAACCCTCAGGGGCCCTTTCAGGGGCCCTACCAGAGGAGCCCCTTGCCAAGAGACCTAAAGCTTTCGGTCGTGGTGTCGTACATATTGCAATCGTCCAGCAATCCCTTACTTAACTGTGATTGGTGGACTAAAATGTAAATCCAAATAACAGCCAATAGGAGAACAGAGCAGTCAGTCAGCACAACACCCCAACTTATGTTTTCCTGTTGGATATTTACTCTTCTTTACATTGTTGATGGTGTGATGATACTGGAAATACGATGGGCGGTGTTTTTATTCATATCTCCCATTATTCCAAATGTGCAAAAACAACTGACCCAGGGTCAATCCAGTGATAGTGTTCCCTGAGGCCCTCCTCTTTGCCCTATCAGGTTCGTCACCCTTAGGGGCTATCCCAAGGGTGTCGGTGCCCCCAGGGGCCATGCCAAGGGTGGCGACACACCAAGGGGCCCTTCCAGGGGCGGTGGCGCACCCAGGGACTTTCCCAGGTGCGGTGGCACCCACAGGGGCTCTCCTAGAGGCAACGCTGCTCCCATGGGACCTCTCAGGTGTGGTAGCGCCCCCAGGGGTCGACCAAGGGGAAACGTCGCTCCCAGGAGCCTGTCAAGGGGTAACGTCGCCCCAAGGGGCTCTTCGTAGGAGAAACGATGCCCTCAGGGGCTCTCCTCAGGGTCAGCGGTGCCCCCAGTGGATCTTCCAGACGCAATGGCGCCCCAAGGGGCAACTAAACCCTCAGGGGCTCTTTCAGGGGCCCTCCCAGAGAAGCCCCCTGCCAAGAGACCTATAGCTTTCGGTCGTCGTGCCGTACACATTGCATACGTCCAGCAATCCCTTACTTAACTGTGATTGGTGGACAAAAATGTAAATCCAAATAACAGCCAATAGGAAAACAGAGCAGTCAGTCAGCACAACACCCCAACTTATGTTTTCCTGTTGGATATTTATTCTCCTTTACATTGTTGATGGTGTGGTGATACAGGATATGCGATGGGCGGTGTTTTTATTCATATCTACTATTGTTCTAAATGTGCAAAAATAAGTGCCCCCACGGTCAATCCAGTGATAGTGCCGCAAGAGGCCCTACTATTTGCCCTACCAGGTATGTCACCCTTAGAAGCTCTCCCAGGAGTGTCGATGCCCCCAGGGGTTCTGCCAAGGGTGGCAGCGCACCCAGGGTCCCTGCCAGGGATGGTGGGCCACCGAGGGGCTTTACCAGGCGCGGTGGCGCCCACAGGGTCTCTCGTGGGGGCACCGTGCACCCAGGGGACCTCTCAGGTGTGCTGGCCCCCCCAGGGGCCCGCGAAAGGGGAAGGTCACCCCCAGGGGCCCGCCAAGGGGCAACGTCGACCCAAGGGGCTCTTGTTAGGGGAAGCGATGCCCCCACGGGCTCTCCTCAGGGTCAGTGGTGCCCCCAGGGGATCTTCCAGACGCAGTGGCGCCCCAAGGGGCAGCTAGAACCCTCAGGGGCCCTTTCAGGGGCCCTACCAGAGGAGCCCCTTGCCAAGAGACCTAAAGCTTTCGGTCGTGGTGTCGTACATATTGCAATCGTCCAGCAATCCCTTACTTAACTGTGATTGGTGGACTAAAATGTAAATCCAAATAACAGCCAATAGGAGAACAGAGCAGTTAGTCAGCACAACACCCCAACTTATGTTTTCCTGTTGGATATTTACTCTTCTTTACATTGATGATGGTGTGATGATACTGGAAATACGATGGGCGGTGTTTTTATTCATATCTCCCATTATTCCAAATGTGCAAAAACAACTGACCCAGGGTCAATCCAGTGATAGTGTTCCCTGAGGCCCTCCTCTTTGCCCTATCAGGTTCGTCACCCTTAGGGGCTATCCCAAAAGTGTCGGTGCCCCCAGGGGCCATGCCAAGGGTGGCGACACACCAAGGGGCCCTTCCAGGGGCGGTGGCGCACCCAGGGGCTTTCCCAGGTGCGGTGGCACCCACAGGGGCTCTCCTAGAGGCAACGCTGCTCCCATGGGACCTCTCAGGTGTGGTAGCGCCCCCAGGGGTCGACCAAGGGGAAACGTCGCTCCCAGGAGCCTGTCAAGGGGTAACGTCGCCCCAAGGGGCTCTTCATAGGAGAAACGATGCCCTCAGGGGCTCTCCTCAGGGTCAGCGGTGCCCCCAGGGGATCGTCCAGGCGCAATGGCGCCCCATGGGGCAACTAAACCCTCAGGGGCTCTTTCAGGGGCCCTCCCAGAGAAGCCCCCTGCCAAGAGACCTATAGCTTTCGGTCGTCGTGCCGTACACATTGCATACGTCCAGCAATCCCTTACTTAACTGTGATTGGTGGACTAAAATGTAAATCCAAATAACAGCCAATAGGAAAACAGAGCAGTCAGTCAGCACAACATCCCAACTTATGTTTTCCTGTTGGATATTTATTCTCCTTTACATTGTTGATGGTGTGATGATACAGGATATGCGATGGGCGGTGTTTTTATTCATATCTACTATTGTTCTAAAAGTGCAAAAATAACTGCCCCCACGGTCAATCCAGTGATAGTGCCCCAAGAGGCCCTACTATTTGCCCTACCAGGTATGTCACCCTTAGAAGCTCTCCCAGGAGTGTCGATGCCCCCAGGGGTTCTGCCAAGGGTGGCAGCGCACCCAGGGTCCCTGCCAGGGATGGTGAGCCACCCAGGGGCTTTACCAGGCGCGGTGGCGCCCACAGGGTCTCTCGTGGGGGCACCGTGCACCCAGGGGACCTCTCAGGTGTGCTGGCCCCCCAGTGGCCCGCCAAAGGGGAAGGTCACCCCCAGGGGCCCGCCAAGGGGCAACGTCGCCCCAAAGGACTCTTGTTAGGGGAAGCGATGCCCCCACGGGCTCTCCTCAGGGTCAGTGGTGCCCCCAGGGGATCTTCCAGACGCAGTGGCGCCCCAAGGGGCAGCTAGAACCCTCAGGGGCCCTTTCAGGGGCCCTACCAGAGGAGCCCCTTGCCAAGAGACCTAAAGCTTTCGGTCGTGGTGTCGTACATATTGCAATCGTCCAGCAATCCCTTACTTAACTGTGATTGGTGGACTAAAATGTAAATCCAAATAACAGCCAATAGGAGAACAGAGCAGTTAGTCAGCACAACACCCCAACTTATGTTTTCCTGTTGGATATTTACTCTTCTTTACATTGATGATGGTGTGATGATACTGGAAATACGATGGGCGGTGTTTTTATTCATATCTCCCATTATTCCAAATGTGCAAAAACAACTGACCCAGGGTCAATCCAGTGATAGTGTTCCCTGAGGCCCTCCTCTTTGCCCTATCAGGTTCGTCACCCTTAGGGGCTATCCCAAAAGTGTCGGTGCCCCCAGGGGCCATGCCAAGGGTGGCGACACACCAAGGGGCCCTTCCAGGGGCGGTGGCGCACCCAGGGGCTTTCCCAGGTGCGGTGGCACCCACAGGGGCTCTCCTAGAGGCAACGCTGCTCCCATGGGACCTCTCAGGTGTGGTAGCGCCCCAAGGGGTCGACCAAGGGGAAACGTCGCTCCCAGGAGCCTGTCAAGGGGTAACGTCGCCGCAAGGGGCTCTTCGTAGGAGAAACGATGCCCTCAGGGGCTCTCCTCAGGGTCAGCGGTGCCCCCAGGGGATCGTCCAGACGCAATGGCGCCCCAAGGGGCAACTAAACCCTCAGGGGCTCTTTCAGGGGCCCTCCCAGAGAAGCCCCCTGCCAAGAGACCTATAGCTTTCGGTCGTCGTGCCGTACACATTGCATACGTCCAGCAATCCCTTACTTAACTGTGATTGGTGGACTAAAATGTAAATCCAAATAACAGCCAATAGGAAAACAGAGCAGTCAGTCAGCACAACATCCCAACTTATGTTTTCCTGTTGGATATTTATTCTCCTTTACATTGTTGATGGTGTGATGATACAGGATATGCGATGGGCGGTGTTTTTATTCATATCTACTATTGTTCTAAAAGTGCAAAAATAACTGCCCCCACGGTCAATCCAGTGATAGTGCCCCAAGAGGCCCTACTATTTGCCCTACCAGGTATGTCACCCTTAGAAGCTCTCCCAGGAGTGTCGATGCCCCCAGGGGTTCTGCCAAGGGTGGCAGCGCACCCAGGGTCCCTGCCAGGGATGGTGAGCCACCCAGGGGCTTTACCAGGCGCGGTGGCGCCCACAGGGTCTCTCGTGGGGGCACCGTGCACCCAGGGGACCTCTCAGGTGTGCTGGCCCCCCAGGGGCCC
The DNA here is from genome assembly GCA_958450375.1 of Homarus gammarus. NCBI lineage: Eukaryota > Metazoa > Arthropoda > Malacostraca > Decapoda > Nephropidae > Homarus > Homarus gammarus. The sequence continues at coordinate 868,363 of CAUDMG010001831.1, forward strand.
GCCAAAGGGGAAGGTCACCCCCAGGGGCCCGCCAAGGGGCAACGTCGCCCCAAAGGACTCTTGTTAGGGGAAGCGATGCCCCCAGGGGCTCTCCTCAGGGTCAGTGGTGCCCCCAGGGGATCTTCCAGACGCAGTGGCGTCCCAAGGGGCAGCTAGAACCCTCAGGGGCCCTTTCAGGGGCCCTACCAGAGGAGCCCCTTGCCAAGAGACCTAAAGTTTCGGTCGTGGTGTCGTACATATTGCAATCGTCCAGCAATCCCTTACTTAACTGTGATTGGTGGACTAAAATGTAAATCCAAATAACAGCCAATAGGAGAACAGAGCAGTCAGTCAGCACAACACCCCAACTTATGTTTTCCTGTTGGATATTTACTCTTCTTTACATTGTTGATGGGTGCGATGAAACTGGAAATGCGATGGGCGGTGTTTTTATTCATATCTTCCATTATTCCAAATGTGCAAAAACAACTGACCCAGGGTCAATCCAGTGATAGTGTTCCCTGAGGCCCTCCTCTTTGCCCTACCAGGTATTTCACCCTTAGAAGCTCTCCCAGGAGTGTTCCATGCCCCCAGGGGTTCTGCCAAGGGTGGCAGCGCATCCAGGGTCCCTGCCAGGGATGGTGGGCCACCCAGGGGCTTTACCAGGCGCGGTGGCGACCACAGGGTCTCTCGTGGGGGCACCGGTGCACCCAGGGGACCTCTCAGGTGTGCTGGCCCCCCCAGGGGCCCGCCAAAGGGGAAGGTCACCCCCAGGGGCCCGCCAAGGGGCAAGGTCGCCCCAAGGGGCTCTTGTTAGGGGAAGCGATGCCCCCAGGGGCTCTCCTCAGGGTCAGTGGTGCCCCCAGGGGATCTTCCAGACGCAGTGGCGCCCCAAGGGGCAGCTAGACCCTCAGGGGCCCTTTCAGGGGCCCTACCAGAGGAGCCCCTTGTCAAGAGACCTAAAGCTTTCGGTCGTGGTGTCGTACATATTGCAATCGTCCAGCAATCCCTTACTTAACTGTGATTGGTGGACTAAAATGTAAATCCAAATAACAGCCAATAGGAGAACAGAGCAGTCAGTCAGCACAACACCCCAACTTATGTTTTCCTGTTGGATATTTATTCTCCTTTACATTGTTGATGGTGTGATGATACAGGATATGGGATGGGCGGTGTTTTTATTCATATCTACTATTGTTCTATATGTGCAAAAACAACTGCCCCCACGGTCAATCCAGTGATAGTGCCCCAAGAGGCCCTGCTCTTTGCCCTACCAGGTATGTCACCCTTAGAAGCTCTCCCAGGAGTGTCGATGCCCCCAGGGGTTCTGCCAAGGGTGGCAGCGCACCCAGGGTCCCTGCCAGGGATGGTGGGCCACCGAGGGGCTTTACCAGGCGCGGTGGCGCCCACAGGGTCTCTCGTGGGGGCACCGTGCACCCAGGGGACCTCTCAGGTGTGCTGGCCCCCCCAGGGGCCCGCGAAAGGGGAAGGTCACCCCCAGGGGCCCGCCAAGGGGCAACGTCGACCCAAGGGGCTCTTGTTAGGGGATGCGATGCCCCCACGGGTTCTCCTCAGGGTCAGTGGTGCCCCCAGGGGATCTTCCAGACGCAGTGGCGCCCCAAGGGGCAGCTAGAACCCTCAGGGGCCCTTTCAGGGGCCCTACCAGAGGAGCCCCTTGCCAAGAGACGTAAAGCTTTCGGTCGTGGTGTCGTACATATTGCAATCGTCCAGCAATCCCTTACTTAACTGTGATTGGTGGACTAAAATGTAAATCCAAATAACAGCCAATAGGAGAACAGAGCAGTTAGTCAGCACAACACCCCAACTTATGTTTTCCTGTTGGATATTTACTCTTCTTTACATTGATGATGGTGTGATGATACTGGAAATACGATGGGCGGTGTTTTTATTCATATCTCCCATTATTCCAAATGTGCAAAAACAACTGACCCAGGGTCAATCCAGTGATAGTGTTCCCTGAGGCCCTCCTCTTTGCCCTATCAGGTTCGTCACCCTTAGGGGCTATCCCAAAAGTGTCGGTGCCCCCAGGGGGCCATGCCAAGGGTGGCGACACACCAAGGGGCCCTTCCAGGGGCGGTGGCGCACCCAGGGGCTTTCCCAGGTGCGGTGGCACCCACAGGGGCTCTCCTAGAGGCAACGCTGCTCCCATGGGACCTCTCAGGTGTGGTAGCGCCCCCAGGGGTCGACCAAGGGGAAACGTCGCTCCCAGGAGCCTGTCAAGGGGTAACGTCGCCCCAAGGGGCTCTTCGTAGGAGAAACGATGCCCTCAGGGGCTCTCCTCAGGGTCAGCGGTGCCCCCAGGGGATCGTCCAGACGCAATGGCGCCCCAAGGGGCAACTAAACCCTCAGGGGCTCTTTCAGGGGCCCTCCCAGAGAAGCCCCCTGCCAAGAGACCTATAGCTTTCGGTCGTCGTGCCGTACACATTGCATACGTCCAGCAATCCCTTACTTAACTGTGATTGGTGGACTAAAATGTAAATCCAAATAACAGCCAATAGGAAAACAGAGCAGTCAGTCAGCACAACATCCCAACTTATGTTTTCCTGTTGGATATTTATTCTCCTTTACATTGTTGATGGTGTGATGATACAGGATATGCGATGGGCGGTGTTTTTATTCATATCTACCATTGTTCTAAATGTGCAAAAACAACTGCCCCACGGTCAATCCAGTGATAGTGCCCCCAGAGGCCCTACTATTTGCCCTACCAGGTATGTCACCCTTAGAAGCTCTCCCAGGAGTGTCGATGCTTCCAGGGGTTCTGCCAATGGTGGCAGCACACCCAGGGTCCTTGCCGGGGATGGTGGGCTACCCAGGGGCTTTACCAGGCGCGGTGGCGCCCACAGGGTCTCTCCTGGGGGCACCGGTGCACCAAGGGGACCTCTCAGGTGTGCTAGCCCCCCAGGGGCCCGCCAAAGGGGAAGGTCACCCCCAGGGGCCCGCCAAGGGGCAACGTCGCCCCAAAGGACTCTTGTTAGGGGAAGCGATGCCCCCAGGGGCTCTCCTCAGTGTCAGTGGTGCACCCAGGGGATCTTCCAGACGCAGTGGCGTCCCAAGGGGCAGCTAGAACCCTCAGGGGCCCTTTCAGGGGCCCTACCAGAGGAGCCCCTTGCCAAGAGACCTAAAGTTTCGGTCGTGGTGTCGTACATATTGCAATCGTCCAGCAATCCCTTACTTAACTGTGATTGGTGGACTAAAATGTAAATCCAAATAACAGCCAATAGGAGAACAGAGCAGTCAGTCAGCACAACACCCCAACTTATGTTTTCCTGTTGGATATTTACTCTTCTTTACATTGTTGATGGGTGCGATGATACTGGAAATGCGATGGGCGGTGTTTTTATTCATATCTTCCATTATTCCAAATGTGCAAAAACAACTGACCCAGGGTCAATCCAGTGATAGTGTTCCCTGAGGCCCTCCTCTTTGCCCTACCAGGTATGTCACCCTTAGAAGCTCTCCCAGGAGTGTTCCATGCCCCCAGGGGTTCTGCCAAGGGTGGCAGCGCATCCAGGGTCCCTGCCAGGGATGGTGGGCCACCCAGGGGCTTTACCAGGCGCGGTGGCGACCACAGGGTCTCTCGTGGGGGCACCGGTGCACCCAGGGGACCTCTCAGGTGTGCTGGCCCCCCCAGGGGCCCGCCAAAGGGGAAGGTCACCCCCAGGGGCCCGCCAAGGGGCAAGGTCGCCCCAAGGGGCTCTTGTTAGGGGAAGCGATGCCCCCAGGGGCTCTCCTCAGGGTCAGTGGTGCCCCCAGGGGATCTTCCAGACGCAGTGGCGCCCCAAGGGGCAGCTAGACCCTCAGGGGCCCTTTCAGGGGCCCTACCAGAGGAGCCCCTTGCCAAGAGACCTAAAGCTTTCGGTCGTGGTGTCGTACATATTGCAATCGTCCAGCAATCCCTTACTTAACTGTGATTGGTGGACTAAAATGTAAATCCAAATAACAGCCAATAGGAGAACAGAGCAGTCAGTCAGCACAACACCCCCAACTTCAGTGCAGCGGTACGACGCTCGGAAAAATAGTACTGTGTATCCAGTTATGTATGAAGATACAAGATGTTAAGAGAAAGCTTGACTATATTCACATTAAAGCCTTTTATGTTAACAGGCACTTAATATACCTTTTGTATGGTTATCAACTGATAAAGTACAGTGTTTCAAACATCATATATAATTTGTTTACTTGATATGTGAGTGGTAATTTATGTTATGGCATGCATGAACAATTTAATGTTAGCTGATGATTACACAGATACAAGGTTAATATACAGTCATCCCTTGGTTATGGCGCACTTGGTTATCGCGATTTTCGTTATCACGCCTCCATCAAATTCTGCACACCTGTCATAGCGCATTTTTCAAGCCCAGAATTTCATTATCACGCAGTTGCCTCCAGGTGTTTTTACCCATTTGCTTCACCTACATCTATTGAGGATAAATTCTTTCACCTACAAATTGACAATAACACATTTGCTGTAATCAGACATATCTAAGTTGCCTCAACAATTGCAACCCCAGTTGCAATTTAAAATTCTGTGTCATAACCAAGGAATAACGAGGTCACGGGTGCAGTCTAAGATTGAGAGAAAACGGAGGACCCAGGCGTCCTGATGCAATGAGAAAACGGACTCTCAGACGGGGGACTTAAAATAAGAAAGCATAGCTACATGTTTTGTGGACTACAGTATTGAGCGTACCCTTTTCATCACTTTGTAATAAACCTAGCCATGCCTATGTGTTTTTCTGATACTTACCATAATATTATCTATATATTTAGTGGGTCTAAGTCAGTGGTGTCAAACTCAATACTTTTCGAGGGCCAATTCTTATTTTAGTTACCCTCTTCAGGGCCAACACAAGTGCTATGTCACATATTTGAAGGATTGAAGTTTACAGCTTCACACATTGCCTTTCCTGGCTTACCAGGAATACCTCATTTGGGTTTGTTAAGTATGTAAAACTCATTTTACTAAATAAACAAGATTATATCTATTTCTTTCATAATTTCACGGGATGATAAATTTTACCATCATCCCAGGGCCACACCTAACCATCCCAAGGGCCACATTTGGCCAGCGGGCCGTGAGTATGACACCCCTGGTCTAAATGGTCATAAAATGGGAAAATTGGGGTTGGGTCTTGGGTGCCTGGAAACAATTAGAATAGATCCCATAGGTTCTGTACTTTCGCTATCGCATTTTTCGTTATCACGCACTCGGCGCAGTTCCAATTAGGCATGATAACCAAGGGATGACTGTATACTGTTGTCATCTCCGTGTCAGCACGAGTGTGCGAGTGTATGTGTGTCACCTCTGTAGTGTCAATACCGTGATTGGTACTTAGTTTTCAATCAGATCTCTGTGTCTGGATCAGTAAGCATAATGAGCGAGTGTGTATCTTTCCTCTATCACTAGTGTCATTAATTTTCCTGTTTGTGTCATGATGCCGAAGAGTGGAAATAGCACTACATTTTTCACTAAAAAAGAAATAGTAGTGTCACCTCTGTTATTTTTGTTAGATACAGTTTATGGAAATATTTGTGTACTTCTGTAGATGTCCCTTTTTCAACGTTCATGGCTGTCTGATATCCCTGGGGGCACCATCGCCCCTGGGAGAGTCATTAGAGGCGCAGCCAACCTTGGTAAAGTCATGGAGGCGCTGCCGCCCTTTAGAGGGAACCTGGGATGGTCCTGATGGCACCGTCCCTGGGGGCGTTACAGCCCCTGGGAGAAACCCTGAAGGTCCCCCCCATCCCTGGGAGGGTCCCTGGAAGTGCCGCCGCCCTTGGGAAGGTTCCTGTGGGCGCCTCTGCCCTGGGAGAGCCCATGGGGGCGCCACCATCACTGGGAGGTTCCTTTGGGCCACAACCACCCGAGAGGGTCCTTGGGGGTGCCACCGCCCCTCGCAGGGCCCCTGGGAGCGCCAGATCTGTAGGACCCCTAGGTGCAGTAGTTTTTGCTCTATATTGCAAATTACATAGTGTTGTATTTTTTCTCTATTATTTAAGATTTAAATCATAATTACTATAAACCATAAGAGGCCAATCATATAAGAATGTAATACTGAATCAATAAATAAATAAACCTGACGAATGCGACAACACCTGATCAGCCTGTTTACATACTCAAGTGTCTTGCTTCTAAGTAGGCCCACAGCAAATCTGATTAGACCTGTTTTCAATGAAAAAATTAATTTCTCTTGTAAAAATATTCCATTTTCTTTGTAAAAAATTTCAATTTTTTTCAAAATTTTATATTTTCTTTGATAAAAATGTTCTTCAAATGCAATTGTACACTTATTTCATTTTCAATTATAATCTAGGGGGAGTATCAAAATCCAAATAAACCTGAGAAACTTTTATATAAATACTGCAAATTGTTACTAGTCAACTTAATCCCTGAATACCTATGATGACACAGTACCTACTAAGTTTCAAATTAATCTAACCATTTGAAAGACTAGTTGCACTTACATGGTTTAGGTTAACACAGATGCATGAGCATGGGGTTAATATTATACATCTAATAATAACAGGGTAAATTTATCATCCAGTTTGTGCTCCTCAATCTTGGGTTTGTGCACATACCATCATTTTGAAACTCTGTAAAAATTAGTTGTACAAATCTTGGACACATATGCCATCTGTGAAGATATTCCACCAACAACCTTTTTTTCCCTATCATACCATAAATAGCTGTCTTTGAAACAATCATTATAAAAGAATATTTACACACCATAAAATAATGAACCTTAAGAAACTTAGCATGAAACCAGATTCTGAATGTCATGTAAAACTGTTGCTTTCAACTTTTCCTGAAGATCAAGGACAAATGATCATTAAATTTCTTCATTATATACTACTGACAATCACAAAACTTTAAACTTTTCTTGATAAAAAGACTGAGAATAAATGAACATTAAATACAGATACCTGTACTCCTAAATGGCAAAGTTTTCTCAGAACTTTTTCCTGATGAAAAGTCAAATATTAAAATTATCACTGAATACAGTAATCCTCCCAATAGAGGAACAATTGATGCAAGGTTCTTCTGTTTTAGCAAATTATCCACTTGGACATTTCAAGTAACTGTAGATTTACTTTAAATATCTTGGAAATTTTTTTGCTAAAGTAACGTATTTTGAGATTATGCACTGTAGTACCATAACACAGACGCCAAATATATGTCTACACATAAATACTAAACATAACAGCAAAAAATAATAACAATAAGTTAACATTCCCTCAAAATAAAATACAATAAAGTATTGTTCCGGCACTTTCTTATTGAGTTTTTATATGATTTCAAGTTTTGTTTCCACATCAATGCATTTACGGTATGCTTTTCTCCCAACCTTTTACCACTGTTTTGCAACAATTTATCTATGGTCATGTGTTTATAAAGTGCGTAAGGTCCATAAAAATGATAAGAAGGTGATGGGCTGTGTGTACCCAGGCAGTGTCACCACATGGGGCTCTGGAAAGTGTTATGCTAAAACAGAACCTTGGAGATGGGATTTTTTTTTTTTACTAGAATCCATCTCAATTCCACTTACTGGAAGATTCCATTTATCAAAATACCATTATTGAAAGGATTTACTGTGGTCCTAAGTGGCATGAAGTTTGTCTCAGAAATATCATAATGACAGAACAACTTGTGACTGAAAAAAGTTAATAAATTCAAACCTATCAAAAGTTCATAATGAATAAGCTAGGAAAGAAAATATTGCATGCATGATAATTAGTTCGAAGACAACAGCAGATTACCAGAAAAGACATATATCAAATACCAATAATACTGCTGGTGAACATTTGCAAGCTATTTATCCTTCATTTCTAAATTTTACAAGTTTTCTGTAATGTAGCTAAATATTTACTCAGTTCCTATGTAAATTTTAATGATAGAAGTGTGTATAAACCATGAACAGTGTCTGCTGCCTCTAAAAAAAAACACACTCTCCTTAACTTTAATGCACCATATACTTTTTTAAGTGGAATCTATATATGCACAACTTGTAGAATAACTTTTGCTAATCGAGGATAAACAGCCAGTTCATATATTCTTAAGTTCAATATGAACCAAGGATGATAAATGTGTTTTGTAGTTATTTAATCAATACTATCAATAAATTAATCAACTTTTATGCTGGAATATTCTAGCATTGTACTGTGTAGTTCTTCATCATAATTTTTTATACAACTAGTTTAATAAGTTAGATAAATGCTTATTTCTCAAGTTTAGTATAGAATTATACATATCGAGTGTTTCACTGACTCAAACATCACAGCCCAATCTTACACTTAATAAACAAGTACATAACTGCTGCCCTATATATATCACATACACTCAATTATGGGTACATACAATACACTAAACAATAATTACTCCTTCACTAATTTGATCTTATCCAAAGCCTCTAAAAGCAGAGTGCTGTTATGGTGGTCACCAAATTCCAACTCCCGGTGTTCGTACAATATTCCCTGTTTCCCTGGACCTAGCAAAAACACACCTGAAAACAAGAATTCAAGATTATTTTAATATTCATCTAAATCCTTCTAAGTACCGGTATGTACATTTACGGTATACAATATGGTTAAATCAAACCTATAGATATTATGCAACAATTAGAAAAAATCCTGTACAGTATTTTACTATCTCACACACTGAAACATGGTTAACACACACAAACTCTCAAAATCAGCAATAATAATTACATTCAAATTGCCATTATAATATTTTCCAACCTTTAAGTTAGCTTTATAAGCATTTACAGTCGTGAGCTATAATTTCTGGCCCACAATGGTTAGAGAGAGTCTAATTCAGGGTCTCATTGTGTTTGGCATGTGGCAATGCACACATGAACACAAGAGTACAGAATCTGAGACACTCAAATACCCATGACCACAGATTATTTCGTTGAATATAAGCACGAAAACCAATATCTACTGTTATAATGAACAGTACACAAATCTTAATTCATGCAAATATCCTAGATGTGACCTCCATGAAAGGGGAAATTTATGAATACAATATTGAACATTTGGCTGACTCAAAGCAGCTTCTTGATGTCTGGTAAAACACACTTTGGATAAAGTCAAGTCATCTTGGCAGTACAGTATATCTTGATACAAATGTTAGAGTTACCGATTGTAATAGTATAATTTAATACTTAAAGATATACTGTAATAATGATATAGCTGCAAGAACACCAGTGTAGAGTGAGCTGTGCATTGTCCCATAACACTGGAGTTTGAGCTATCTCGATCTTTTCTGGTGATAAGTGTGGTGGTGGTGGTAATTAATTTGGAATGTTGTAGTTTTGAGGTACTATACAAGATTCTATATAACCACAAATTATTCAGCAAACAACATTTTAATAGGTACTAGGATTCTATAAATGAAGGGGATCACATTTCAGGTGGTCAGTTATGTGTCCATGGGCCAGATCTGAATACGCCTGTATTTTTGTAGATACCTGTATTTCTATTCATCATCATAGCTTTTTATTGTCACTTTCCACTCTATCTTTCACCAATCTTCCCCTTTTCTATTGAAATTTCTGTACATACCTCTTAATCCACCCATAGAAAAGTGGAAGAGGAAATATGGTACAGATAGACAGAAAATTAAAATACTGTAATTGCTATAATCAGCTGAGGATTAATTTCTAAAATTCAAGGGTATTAAAGATTTTCATTACACGAGTCAACCCTGTTCTTAAAGTGGATTTCATCCTATCAGCAAAGTCTCTAGTCTAGTCATGCTTGCTCCCAGAAAGCATATCTTCACTTTTTACAGAAAGATAAGAGTTTGGAAGTCTATATAGTGGTACACATACAATCAAATACCCTGTACTGTGGCACTGGACTCTGGTTATACAAAGTGTAATTCACAAAGGAATATTTTGAAGGTAGAGAAAATATTATACAGTAGTGTAATTAATAATCTCATAAGAAAACATTTAAAGGTGAGGGTTACATGTTTGTGAGAGATGTGTATGACACTAATGTACTGTATTGTGCTTAGTAAGGTAAAGGCACTCCCCGAGTTACAATCATCCGCACTTACGATCATCGCCCTATTATATTCTTAAAAAATTAAAGTGACTTATGACCGTCTGCAATACTTATGAACCAAGCGTGGTACGCTCTACTTTGTTCTGTGCACCGCACCAGCTACCCCACTGAGCCAGCTAACTCATGTGCAAAGAAATATATGTTCCCCTTATGACAATTACAGTATTTCTTTTACGTTTTTTTACAATATGCATGTAGGATGGTGTGTGCATGTAACAGAGTAAAAAATAAATGAAGAAAATTACGTACATCTAACCAAAAATACGAGATGCAAAACAACCATAACACCTCACAGCTTGGCCCGGTATCCTGGGGGTTACATAACATTTGAAAACATGGAGTGAGAAAGCAAAAAGGTGGGGATGATTAGAGAGAGGGAGTGTTGCCAAGCACCCCTCAACAGCTGATTTTTTTAACTTGCTACCACGCAGTCACACACTTGTGCATCAGTGCGGATTTTATTGGGAATTTACAATTTTCCGAGTTATGAACACATCGTCTTACGATCAGGGTCCTGGAATGTAGCCCTGTCGTAAGTCAGGAAGTGCCTGTACTTCAGTATATGTATGCATCGAGTATATAAAATATCAATTATTAATGTATTTATACCGAAAGCTTAAATTCCAAAATTTAAGTCTGTACTGCTCAAAAATCTGCATTGTTTTAGATTTAAAGTGCCAATGTTCAAGCATTAGTTTATGAGATTGGCAGCTCCCTGCACTACTGCCACCTATGCACTCCCAAGAGCGGTTGTGTGTGTGTGGTGTGGTGATATTTATTTTTCTATATACAACACAGTACCCTGTATTTTTTCTCACCTTTATAACACTATTTTCATGGTTGTATATGTGTGGAGTCCTGCTGCTTGTATCAGGTTGGTGTATGTGTGGAGAGTGGCTATATGTATTTGACATTCTTTTGACAGTCAACATGTAATAAACAGGTGCCTCCTCATAATGCTCTCATGGTCATTCAGCTCAATTATTTAATTTTCACCATTAATGAAATATATTTCCCTTGCTTTTCGGTTACAGAAGCACTTTCATTACATATTTTGATCATTTTGTGCTCATGATTGTATTGGGTGCCACTAGTACAACACGAAAGAAAAGCAAAGCTTAAAGTTAATATGGCATACATGCACAAGATGGAAGAACTGAGTACGATAGGTGGGGTGTCAAAGAAACTTTGTCCATTCAGAATGCATTTGTCTGTTGATTGTGTTAAACTGGAAACTCATTATTTTTTGTGAAAGTGTTCCTAATTGTTGAATAATGTAATACCAAAATTGTGTTGTGCAATACATGTTAACTACAAAACTCACTTCCCAGCAGTGATCCATCCCCCTTCATGTTGCCTTCAACACCCTTCTTGTTGGCTCGTATGATGTTACTCCACACACTCCACCTCAACATCCCAGTCAGCAGCATGCGACGCTCTGTAGGACCATAGAATCGTCGCTCTGTATCAAGGAGCAGCTCACCCTGGAAGAACTGGGAAAATTCTTCAGCTCCCAGTTCTTCATGGAGGAGGCCATACAGGGGAACTCTCTTTGCCTCAAAATGTTTCTTAAGACTGGAGAGTGCCAATGCCTCCTGTCATAAGAAAACTGTGTCAGTGTTTTTCCTTTATAAATCAACCTCTACCAAAATTAACTTTCTTTACACCAACACTGTATATTTCCAGTAAAATCAGCATACAAGTGATACCTCCGTTAGCCGGAACATTTGGTGTAGAGCACTTACGGGAATGAGAGATTTCTGGGTAACAAGACGACTCTCAAAACCAGAAAAATCCCTCATCCCCAGAACTTTCCAGGGAACGGAAAATTTTTCTCGTTAGTTCCAGAAATTGTGCATTACATCATCTCTCGAACCTGGAAAGAAATCCCCCATCCCGGAATTTTCCAGAAAGATGCATTATTTCATCTCTCAAAGCTGGAAAAATATCCCCATCCCAGGAATTTTCCAGGTAAAGTTAAAATTTTTTGGAGATTCTTGAAAATGCACCCGATTTTCATCTCTCAAACCCGTAAAACACTCTCCCCATCCCCGTAATTTTCTGTAATTTTCCGGGTTCTGAGAAAATTTTCTCGGAATTTTCCAGAAAATGTGCCCCTCGGAAAATCGTTCCCAAAGCCGGAATTTTCATGAAAATTTTGGCTTTGGGAACGATTTTCCAAGAAAATTTCAATTCCGGCTATCGGAGAGTTCCAGTTAAGAGGGATTCTAGTTAACGGCGATATTACATTTACTGTATTAATACTTTACAGTACAGTAATTTGATTTACTAATGATAAGATATTAAAGGTACAGTACTCTGAATTTTGCATTCTTTAATGAAGGATTACAGTGACAAAATGTCTATTGACAAGTAGCCACTGTAATGGCAATATTAAGCTAGAAAATCATTATTAAATTAATTCAGAATACAGTGGAGTTCATAAATTATTTCCAAGTGAAATTATTAGTGAAAACTGCTGATGGATATACCTGTATACAAAATTATGGAACCCACACATAATTTCACTGAGGTTTATAAAAAAAATACTAACCTCTCTACACAGGGATCATCCTGGCCTCCTCACTGCCATTATGACAGCTCCATTCTCACTCCAGAGGTCTTCACCTTTCAGTAACAATCCAGACTTACCAAGGTGTTTCAATGGTGCTTCAGCTAACCAGTCTGAAGAAGGAAAAATTTTCCTTAACCAACTTAAATAAATAATGGAAACTAAACTCCTGCACAAAGTAAACAAAACACAACACAAAAATTACCTCTACCTTAAAAATTAAAACACCTTTTAATGGATATTATTATGTGGAGAATAATGAACTCAGATTATCATTACAAATGCTTCTAATTAATCATGGACACACCCAGGTGAGAACACACAGGGAAAATGTTGTTCTCCTTCTATTCATTTGTTTGCATGATTTACTCACGCAGCCCTGCCTATTGCGCAGTCTGTTTATGTACTGTGAAAAAAAAATCACATTTTTATATTCTTGGGTGCTCACTGACTTAACTTTCTATGTATATATTCCATAAATATTTCTTAAGGGTCATTCACAATTATCAACATTTTCACAAGCATACAAAGAGTACACTTTTCAAGATCCCCTCCCCTGAATGTGAACTGTACAGCACTAAGAAAAATTTACTATTTTTTTTTTTACAATGTACTGTATTGTATCAGAAAACTAAAAGACAGACAAGTTAATACTTACACTCCCAATTAAAATAAAAACATTCTTTTTGCACTATTAAAGGATACATAATGACAATACAGAATAATGTCCGCCATTGTTGATACTGAGAATAATGCTGTGAGCATCGCTGTAAGCACTGTTCACATAGTGCAGGAAGATACAGTATGGAATGGAATTTTTCACATTTCTAAAGGCATACTACAACCATTGACCCCTCCCCTCTCAGCGTATGTTCTTTCACTTGTAAAATTTTTGATACAGTAATTGTCTTTCACAGTTTGCAGCATTAAGCGTGAATAATACAAAATTGGTGTTATGGAAAAAAGATAAAAAAACAAATAAATGCTTGACATAATACTGCAAGTGACCTCCAATTAATTTTAATTTTGGATATATACAGTGTCAATAAAACCTACTACTGTATGTACATATGTTCATAGTGTACAGTACAGTACCTGTATATTGTATCATCTTTCCCCCTAGGTACAACATTTTCTTAAAGGTTCTAATGCCTATTTAGATGTAAACTTGAGCAGTTTGGACAATTATAATAAACTTAGTGAAATTAACTCAAGTGAGATACAGTATACTGTACACAGTGTACAGTATACCATATCAAACACTTGACCTTTGACTTCATGATACCAGGTTCAAATTTCAATGTTATATAAATATGCAATACAGTACTGTACTACAGTATATTGTATACAGGTGTGAATAACAAAAAAAAAAAGGAAATATTGAACAGAGCATCTGAAAAGTCATAAGCTTTGGGTCAGCTCTGCAGCAGTAATTTGAAATTAAAGTTAAGGCCAAATAGGGTTGTTTAGACCTCCACTGGGGTCAAGGGAAAGTGATCCTTATAAAATTAACAAGTATGGCTCTAGGAACTTAGATACCTGTACTTGAAATTCCACTGATTTGCAGAATGTTTTCATCTTTTCAGAAGTATTAGCCTTAAAACCAGTACAGTATCTGAACATGAAAAATATTAACTAACCATAATTCTTAGGATGATTATGTGGACTTCATAATCTAAATATGCAATGGCTTCATATAAATAAGTAAACTTACTTTGCGTAGCTTCCTTTGGGGGACTTCTCCAATGCAGGGGCATGTTACAATAGGCAACAAAACCCGTAAGGGTCCCTGTCACCAGCCATGGCCAGCTGGGTAGCATCACGGAAAGATTCATACTGGTCACTGTGGTCAATACTAGACAAGAGAGAGTAGATAAGATAAGTAACAAGAGATAAGAGGAGAATAATGATCAGATCAGAGCAGTTACAACAACCTTTTCATAGAAACAATCATTCTATTTACAGTACTATAGTATAATGTACAGTAATATCAATAAATAAATTCAAAATTATTAACAGGACAATCTTTAAAACATATACATAAGTAAACCCTCACCAACTCTGACTAAACTGGGGGAAGGTCAACCTGAGTAGGCCGAATTTCGACCAGTCATCTCACTTGGATGATTCCCATCTGGATGATGACAGTCATTACTCATTACTGTGCAGTTTTTACCAACTCACTTAGATGATTCTCACATGGACGATTATAACAAAAAAATCGTCCATCCACCACAAATTCTATAAGAGGTGCTACTATCGCGTGCAGTCTACAAGATATTTAGGTTAAATTAGCTTAGGTTAGATTAGGTCGTGTTAAGTCAGGTAAGGTTGTGTTAGGTCAGGTAAGGTTGTGTTAGGTCAGGTAAGGTTATGTTAGGTCAGGTTAGACTAAAGATATGTTTGTAGACTGCATGCTATACTAGTAGCACCCGATTAGAAATACTGTGTTTATTATAGGAATATACCGTACAGTATATTATGAAGACTGAATTATAGGAATAACATATGAATTAGGATTAACAATCGAAGATTATTATTGTGAAAGTCTGATTTCAGTAAAACACACAAAAACAAAAAAACAAAAAAATATTTTCGTACCGAGCACAGCCAATGGACGAATATTTACCGAAATCGTTTATCTGGGAATCGTCTTAGTGGCATGTCATTGTTCAACCTACAGTTATGTCCGAGATCCGACGAGGGCAAGAATGTGAGATGGAAGGGAAAGTCCGTGTCAAGTAACCTTGAGATATTTCAATATAGAGATCAATACAGTACAAAGATATAAGCTAGCTGGCCACTTTTAAGAGAATATTGTAGAGAATATTTACCGCCTAATGTGATCTAAATCGGACATTAGAGATGGACGACAATGCATCGTGTATCGTAAATATATAATTTGTTAAGTGGTTTTAAATAATGGTATTAATGATAAAGTGAGAAACTTACATTACATAAATGTATATAATATTTCATTTCTTAGAGAAGTATTAAATATTTTCAATACTGTATGTTCAATTAAATACGTCTTTAAAGGCTTAATAAATAAATATCATACGAAGACGATGATGAAAAACGTACGTATACAGTAGTAAGCTGCTGACCAAGTGGATACTGGCGGCTGTATCACGTGTTCTGACTGATAAGCCAAAATTCCATTCAAGTGGTAGCGCCAAAAATAGATCATATTGAAATGTACATGGTTGTTTCGATTGGCTTGGTAGCGTTTGCTTTATGAGTTTGCAGCAGTACATTTCAATCGGTCCCTGTAGCAATTGAAAACGCAACCACATGGAAACGGACGAGGGAATCCCACACTGTGACGTCACTAGATCCTGTTTCATACACGTGCCCTCCCCACCCAGCAAATTATTCAAAATATTCTTTGAGTTTTCTTCATCCAAGCTTAGCTCTTTTACCAAAGTATTGCAGGCTCCAAATTTGGGCCGAATCAGCATTAATTTATTCACCCAACATCTGTTTCCTTGACCGTTTTCTCTTTGCATCACGCATGATCTTATACAAAACCAGGATAATTAATAGCAAATCCTTCTATTCATATAAATAGCGTGTAGTTTCGATGCTCTGGGAGCCATCTTTCCTGTCCTGTTTCCACCAAGACAGAATATGCAACTGCAAATGCAAACAGGGGTGTCCGTTTTCCAAGGCAATTTAACGCAAACTCATAATGCAAACGCATACCGCAAACGCATATATGGAAATCCTCGCTTTACTCTCCAAGATATTATAGATGGACGACAATACAGAATATACAGTATTGTGATTATATTACTAATTATGATGTGAATAGGGGATATAGTTACTGTAGTTACATAGACAATGGTTTGTTTATGAAAAAATCGCAAGATAATCAATAAAACTATACTGACCTTGACTACATATCCACATCTCCACTAAGCATCTATTATAAATCCAATTCACTTCCAATACATATGCATGCTTCATTAAACATCCACATCACATCCACTACACATGCACTTCATTTCACACTACACAACTTGGGAGACCACCCATGGCCACGTGATGTACTGTACGTATACTACGTGTGAGGGGATCCTTCAAGAATCTTCGGGAAACTAATAAGTACTGTTTGTTGCAGTCAATGTAACATCGGGCAATCTTTAAAATACCCGTGAAAATGTTTCGTTTCATGTTTATATTGTGTCTAGGTTAGGTTAAATCAGATTCGGTTCAGTAAACTTTAATTTTTTTTTCTTCAGTTTTCAGCCGAATAACCTAACCTAATCTATACACAATATAAACATGAAACGAAACATTTTCACAGGTATTTTAAAGATTGCCCAATTTGACACACACACACAAAATAATCATGTTTTTCATTCGTAAACAAGAGCAATACTGTTAAGGTGATATCATGTCAAATTAGTTGGTTAAGTTAAGAGATTAAACGAAGGGAACATGATGCAAAGAACATCAAGGGGGATACTGTATTGCAGACTCATTGAGGTCATAACATCCTGATCCCATTAGCTAGTCATCGGACATATAGAGACCTTTATCGGGGCTATCATGTTTGATAGTGTTAGATCTGCTGAATCCTCAATACTTGTAACTGAATACATAATATACACAGTGGCATGAACAATTTATCACTACTTGACAACTAATTCTATTAAGCTGAACTACTGTACAGAAAACTGGCATCTACTGTATGTATTATCATGTTGTAATGATTTTTCAACTAACTGGTGCAGTAACTTAAAGAAGGGTGATAATACCAAGTTTTATACATTCAAGCAAAATATAGCACAGGCCTCACTCTTTGGAAGCAACATCAATGAATTAATTAAGTGTAAGATCTCTTCTATGGCAAGTAATAAATGCACGTAAGTCACAACATTACAAAATTTCCAAGCAACTAATACCAAATGTACAGTACTGTATATTCAAGCAAAAGTATACAGTACACTGCCATTATCATATACTGTAGCCTTCACTTCGTGCAAACACATTCAGACGACACCTCTTATGCATCGGACAATAAGTTTCCAATACAGTACAGGACGTACTCGGCAATATGTTAGTCAACATCCTCAAAAGGCAGACAAGTTAATACCTTAAGCAGCCCCCAACACACAAGGAAAAAAAAAACGAGTACACTGCAGTCATGTATGTAAACGTATTAACTCTGAAATGCCGCCTCAGAACATTTCTTGATATCGTCAAGATATTAATAAAAAAATATAAATATTAACATTAAAAACTCACATTTTCAACTAAAAATAAAAATCGGCCTAATTTGAACACCCGTTTTATACAAATTTCGAACATCACAAACTTTAAATCATTTTTATAATAGATGCCAATTAAAACTGAAATACATTACATTTCTTACTAGAGTAACTTGACTACTGAAGAAGCTGGAATAATGTATCCACTTTGTTAATCTCCCGGTCTCGTACCCACAAGGTGGATGCCCGGCGCAGACTGAGCTACCATGGATACAGCGCTAAATATATAATGCACCACGCCTGAGACAGGCGGGGAAATTCAACAGTTGTGAAAGCACCAGTTCTGCTAACTCACACACCTCAACCCGATAGTTCCAGCAACTGAACACTAACCTGCATGCAGCCTACGTGCCTTGTCTGTCGCTTGTGTTTCCAATCCCCCCAACCCCCACCCAGTACGAGTTGCCAAGTACTAGCCATAGAAGGAAAACTTTTATCATAAATTACATACGACTCCCCTAATCATTACGGATGGAATGAAGCTACATTAATGACCATTATCTGATGGATTAAATCAACGGAGCGGAGAATCAACATTATTTTCGAATGAAATAAACACGGAATCAATATATGACCACCATTTGATAACTGCGGTCGAACTACAGGTATGCCATGACTTTCATAATGACGAAGAGTAATGGGAACTCACACCTTTTCAGAGCAACTGTAACTAAAAATTTCAATGAGAATGTTTGTTAAGATTTAAGCAACACCCATTTTATTCTGCACCAAGGAAATATGAGTAATTTTTGGAATATGTACGCCTGCAGAGGCATACAGTATAATAGTCATGCCATACAAGATGCGTGGTGTGTGGTCATAATACCACAAAGGTCGGGAATTGGCAATACTTGTCAGCCATGAACTTATCAATCCCGAACAAATTGCGATATGTGGTACTTATTGCAATGTCGGCATTAACCGAGTAGAGCCTAACGGTAAACAGTATATACACGTACGCGCTCAAGATCATTACTATTGAAACCGATATGCATTATAAATCAACAACGGGGGCCGATTACTTACGGCATCTGGATAATAAAGAAATGAAAAGTTGGTGCTATTATGTTTTACTGTGCTTCAACAACTAAAGTCATAAAGCCAGCAACTTAACAATTGCGGTAATTACAGGGGGGGGGGGGGGTTCCTGAGGGTTCGGACCTCCCTTTTCAACAGAAGATTCCAATACTTTTTCTTTAATGCAGTATTGTACTCAGGCGTTTCTGTATAGTAAAAAGTAATTATTGTTGGCCTCAGAATACCTCCTAATATTGAGTGCACATGACTTCAAAATGCCCATTATATTGGTCGGATTTAAACAAATAAAATCTGGGGGGGGGGGGGGGTGACTTTCAGCACCCCTATCCCCATAGTGAAAGCTACTCGTGTAAACATAACCCACTAACGCGGCACGCCTCTCCGTCGCAGCCAATAACCATAATTATGTACAAAGTTGAGACAGAACAGCGCTTCCTACCACCCTAGCGGACAGTTCCCTTCGATATCAAAAAGTCCTTATCTCCAGCACACCACCAAAGTGAGAGCTCTTAAACATATTATACACAGGCAGCTATCAAACAGGGAGGTACTACCGCCTGGAAAGATATTAGAAGCATAATGTGTTGTCTAATGGTAGACCCTGCTGTCATATGGCATCACGAAATTGTGACCAAATCCCAGGTTGCTGATCTGACTTTCTGCCTCATTTACACACAATTTCAGGGTCTCAATTGTTTCTCTTACTTTGACAACACAACATACATATACCGTTTCTCACTATAAATCTTTTTTTATTTTTTTATTTATGGTCCTTTATTATTATTATTATATTATCTTTTTATCTAATACATATTTTTGCATTAATTATCATTATTATAATTTCGCCCCCAGGCCCTTATGTGGGTCATTGACCTGCGCCTTGGTGGGCTAATCCCGTAAAAAAACAAAAACAAAAAAAAAACACTGATGGATCTCTTAACACCGCCTATGGGAGGGACTGAAATGCTGTCTTTGAAGAAGTTAAAATTAACAGTTGGGCATCCACTCTACAAATTGAATTAGTTGCCATACTCACAGCCATTAAGTATGTTAAAACCACAGACAGTCTCAACATCACTGACTCTCTGTCCTTCCACCTTCCACCAAAGTTGTCACGCGCTTGTCTGTAAACTCAGACACAAATATGCACATCTTGTTGAAGGGGGTGTCAAGATCAAAATGTTGTGGATCCCCTCTCACATACTGTAGGCCTCAGAGAACATGACAGTTGATGCCCTCGCCAAACTCACAAAGACACTTGAATACATCAAGGTCTGTCAAAAAGAACCCTTAAAACTTACCTAGTCCATGTACACTGTGTGTAAAATAGCATAGCACTACCTCTAATGGCAAGATAGCTAACATTTAGATTGCATCCACTTTTCTGTGCATAGTAGATAAGTCAATTTCCATGTATAGAACCAAACGCACAATGTGCTTGAATACCTCTCATGCAGATGTGAATAAAAAAGTGTGTGGCCAGGCATATTGCCTTTCCCTACTGTACTAAACAATAGAAAGGAATACTCGATGCTTTAATATCCTAACCACTGGGTTCTGTTATACACACCCTTTGTGACCTCTACTCTGTAATACTTTTGCACTACTGCTCACAGGATGAGTATGGGGTGCACTATAATCTAGCCGCTCTAAGTGGCCAATTACAGAAATAATATTCAACACCTAAGTCATGACACAAGTTAAAAATTACAATAACATGTTCGCAGCAAGTCGCGAATACATGGTCGCCAAGGTCTATAGACCTTGTATGGTCGCTCGACTGGCTCTCGCGCACACACATAAATGCACACACATTTGCTAAAATTTACACTACACCACACTTTCAAGATCATACCTACTCTACACCACACACTCAAGGTAACACCTGATACACCACACCTCAACGTAACTCCTGATACACCGCACACTCGAGGTAGCACCTGATACACTAAACACTCATGGTAACTCCTGATACACCACTCAGGTAACTCCTGATACATCCCCTCAAACCCAAGGATAACCATATCAAGTCTACAATCAAACCAGTCCCAATACTTGGGAGAGCACCGTCACTGTCAAGTTACTTGATTATATCAGTCCACCCCTTCAAGAGTTACGGATCACAGGAGACTGATCACTAACGGTGAGCACGGTATTCATAAACTTCGTCTAGAGTATCCTGTATGCTTCCGCCCAAAGGTTCGAGCCGATGAGGTACTTGGAAACGTGCTTCGTCATCACGATAGGTGTATCAGGAAAATGGTGCAAGACGGAAAAGAACCCAAATCATGAATGAGTTACCAAAGCTCTGCTTCACAATGATGAACACGGTAAGTGCAAGGATAAAGGTCAGCAGGCGGCAGGAATGACTATCAATGATTTCTATTGACGGTCAGAAGAGAACGCATGGGCAGTCAGTTTAGGCTGAAGAAGACGGAAATAACCATAGATATTTAAGGAGAAACAGACAACTGTCACAACCCGGATTAATGTTTATGCAGCACTCATAGTCGCAGTGGTTCCCAATTACGGGTAAATTAGCCCCAAGGAGGTAATGTGACATTTTTCGAGGATAACGACAGCCCATGATATATAGCCATATTTTTCCTGCTTCTTGAATCCATACACAACCATTTGTCATTCATGTGTCAGACACGTCCTGGACACGGCAGAGTTGATACCTCTTGCCTCACTCTCCCACCTTGATCAAAAATAGTATGGAAATAAACAATTGACAAACCTATGTCGGGGTAATGAGTATTGTTGTCAGACGTGTTTTGGGGTAATGGCTAAAACTAACTGGGAACCACTATCGTAGTGTATTTTCGCTACATAACGTATCTGCAGGGTGGGGGAGGAGTCTTTTGGATGTCAAAATTGACTGTTTTCTCGGCGAGATTATCAAAATCCTAAATGGTTGACTTAAACTAGCTAATATATATATATATATATATATATATATATTATATATATATTATATATATAATATATATAGTATTATATATATATATATGATATAGATATATATATATATATATATATAATATACTATATATATATATATATATATATATATATATATATATATATATATATATATTATATATGGAAATATATCACTGCAGGTGAGGGGTGATTCATGTACTGTATAAGCTGATAACCACATAGGAAACAGGAAAACAAGAAGTTCCCACACGTTTTCGTGTAATTCACATCTTCAGGGGTGAGTCTGTACTCACCCCTGAAGAGGTGAATTACACGAAAGCGCTTGGGAACTTCGTGTTTTCTTCTTTCCTTGTGGTTTTCAGCATATACCTAGAACACGCGCACCTACAGTGATTTACTTGCATATATATATATATATATATATATATATATATATATATATATATATATATATATATATATATAAGGGCGCTCTCAAGAGCCGTGTAATATTAAACTCCATTGTGACCGACCTAAGTTCGTCCAGTCGTCTGTTGATGGTCAACACTTTTGGAAACCTTTGAACTTCTACCCTTAAGCTATTACATACCATTATATGCATGGGGAAGTTTTGGTGTAAGTTAACGCCAGTAATTTAAACAAAAATCAACGCAACTAGGGCTAGGTCAGGACTGGTCTCCTATTTCATTTTTTTTTTCATTTAAATATTTAAAGATCCAGAGGTCTACAGAACAATCCATTACACAAAGCGATGGAAATGCCATAACCTAACAGTCTACATGCCCAGATGCACGATCACATTGTTATATAAACCTTAAATACACAGAAAATACCCAACTTTACCAGAAATTCCTTGGCTATGACGTGAGAGGATCCTGTTAACACTTGGGAAATGTTGGGAAATAAGCTGCTGCGTCACGACTTATGGTACGTGGCTGAGAGCGTGTCCAGGGGTCTCATACTCAAAAGCATTTACGGGACTCACCTGTACACTATTTTTTTTTACCAGGGAGAGCACGCGAGCACACCCACAAATAACCAACCTTCAATCACGATCAGAAATTGTGTGCAACCACCCACCCACAAATAACCCACCTTCACTACCATGGGGAGCATGCACCCACCCCCACAACCCACCTTCACAAGCCAATGCCACCAGTGGCGGATCTAAGGTTTTTTTTAGGAGGGGGGGGGGGGGCGGTCTGGGGCGCAGCCCCCAGCGAGAGTCCAAGGAAAAGAGTCCCCAGTGGGCGGTTAAGGGGGGTGACAAGTGAAGCCCCCCTTTAAGAGGAGAAAAGTATTTTTTTTAGTCAAATGAATTTTCCTTGATTTAAAATGTTAAAATTCGAAATTTCAAATATATTTCCTTCTACTATAATTATATAATAAATATGAAAATGTGTATTCACTATATCAATTATTTTTTCATTCATTTAGCCGTAAAACAAAATTTATACGAAGCTTCCTTTGATTTTGATTTGCAATGTGTTAATAACATCAGTAACGCAAATGTTAATAACTGGGTGTAGTACGTATATATACATCGTGCTAGTCCAGTTAAACATTCATCAGCCATTCTGTTTCGGAGATAGTTCTTCGGGATCTTCATAGCAATGACATTTCTTTCCGCTGTACATGTTGTCACAGGCATAGTGCAGATCACCATAAGCTTCCCGGTAGAAAGCCTTGAAGGAATCCTTTCTAGAGGTGTTGATGGGACTCTTGGGAGACATTCAGTTGGCGGCCAGAATTAATTCTTTCCGGGGAAGGTTACAATCGACTAATGAACCTAAGTACTGTAAGTACATATCCCTGGTAAGAGACTGCAGCAGCAGCAGCAGCTACAAACTTAGATACTAATCATTCTTTAAATGTTGTATAACTGGCACATAAAAAAGTCTGGTCACTGTGGTCTGAGTCTAAAAAAAATTATCATTGGTAGTGGGGTATAGATCCCCCTAAACCCGCCACTGAATGCCACCTTGCACCGACTCATCTGCACAATCCACCTTCACCCAGATGCCAGTGTACCCCCTCCCCCTAGTCCATCTCACACCGCCTACACAAACACGCTAAAGAGTCATGATCTTCTCACACTCTGAATGTAAAATCGCTACTGTATATATTGTATATAATGAGAAAGCAGAAATAATTACAGGTAAAGCCAGCCCGACAATAAATGACCACTTGTGATAATAGTGCAGCAACAATGATAAGATTTTGGTATTCGAGTAAACATATCTTGCTCGGAGATGTAATATTTTAAAGTACTGTACATGTATAACGATGGTGGTTGGGGTGTTTAATACAACCGCACTTTGAAGAAAATCTCATGAAATATCACAAGGGAATAAAAAAAAAACATGACTGAATATACCTCGTTATTCTAATAAAGGAATTTAATGTAATCTGGTTTCTCTCTTCCATGTTTACGAAAATTTTGAAATTTTTTTGTCAACTATCTAAATACAATATTTCTGAGAGAGATAGCACACATACAGTGCGATACGTTAACCATATTACTGTATCTCCCTAACTGGAAAACCCAAGCACCGGAGGAAGCAGACAACGTCCGCCGTACACCTTTCTCACGCCCGAGTACACTCAATGACATTCCTATCACGTACGTGGGGCTTTAAGGTCAAGTACGCGGAGCATATGTACAATCATCCAAAAGAGCCATCTGTATAGACATCCAACCGAGGCAGCTATACCAACATACAAGAGAGGCAGCTATACCAAGATCCAGAGGCAGCTATATCAACATCCAACAGAGGCAGCTGTACCAATAACCAACAGAGGCAGCTATACCAACATACATTAGAGGCACCTATACAAACATCCAGAGGCAGCTATACCAACATCCACAAGAGGCAGCTGTACCAACATCCAACAGAGGCAGCTGTACCAACATCCACCAGAGGCAGCTGTGCCAACATCCAACAGCGGCAGCTATACCAACATCCAACAGTGGCAGCTATACCAACATCCAACAGAGGCAGCTGTACCAACATCCACCAGAGGCAGCTGTACCAACATCCAACAGAGGCAGCTGTGCCAACATCCACCAGAGGCAGCTGTGCCAACATCCAACAGAGGCAGCTATACCAACATCCAGAGGCAAGTGAACCAACATTCACCAGAGGCAGCTGTGCCAACATCCAACAGAGGCAGCTGTACCAACATCCACCAGAGGCAGCTGTGCCAACATCCAACAGAGGCAGCTGTACCAACATCCAACAGTGGCAGCTATACCAACATCCAACAGATGCAGCTATACCAACATCCACCAGAGCCAACTGTGCCAACATCCAACAGAGGCAGCTGTACCAACATCCAACAGAGGGAGCTGTACCAACATCCACCAGAGGCAACTGTACTAACATCCAACAGAGGCAACTGTACAAACATCCACCAGAGGCAGCTATACCAACACCCACCAGAGGCAGCTATACCAACATCCAACAGAGGCAGCTACACCAGCATCCAGAGGCAACTGTACCAACATCCAACAGAAGCAGCTGTACCAACATCCACCAGAGGCAGCTGTGCCAACATCCACCAGAGACAGCTATGCCAACATCCAACAGAGGCAGCTATACCAACATCCATCAGAGGCAGCTGTACCAACATCCAACAGAGGCAGCTATACCAACATCCAACAGAGGCAGATACACCAACATCCAACAGAGGCAGCTATACCAACATCCAACAGAGGCAGCCATGCCAACATCCAACAGAGGCAGCTATACCAACATCCAACAGAGGCAGCTATGCCAACATCCAACAGAGGCAACTATACCAACATCCAACAGAGGCAGCTATACCAACATCCAACAGAGGCAGCTACACCAACATCCAACAGAGGCAGCTATACCAACATCCAACAGAGGCAGCTATACCAACATCCAACAGAGGCAGCTATACCAACATCCAACAGAGGCAGCTATACCAACATCCAACAGAGGCAGCTACACCAACATCCAACAGAGGCAGCTATACCAACATCCACCAGAGGCAGCTATACCAACATCCAACAGAGGCAGCTATACCAACATCCACCAGAGGCAGCTGTACTAACATCCACCAGAGGCAGCTACACCAGCATCCAACAGAGGCAGCTATACCAACATCCACCAGAGGCAGCTACACCAGCATCCAACAGAGGCAGCTATACCAACATCCACCAGAGGCAGCTATACCAACATCCAACAGAGGCAGCTATACCAACATCCACCAGAGGCAGCTACACCAGCATCCAACACAGGCAGCTATACCAACATCCACCAGAGGCAGCTATACCAACATCCAACAGAGGCAGCTGTACCAACAACCAACAGAGGCAGCTGTACCAACATCCAACAGAGGCAGCTGTACCAACATCCAACAGAGGCAGCTACACCAGCATCCAACAGAGGCAGCTATACCAACATCCACCAGAGGCAGCTACACCAGCATCCAACAGAGGCAGCTATACCAACATCCACCAGAGGCAGCAGTACCAACATCCAGAGGCAACTGTACCAACATCCAACAGAGGCAGCTGTACCAACATTCAACAGAGGCAGCTATACCAAAATCCACCAAAGGCAGCTGTCCCAACATCCACCAGAGGCAGCTATACCAACATCCAACAGAGGCAGCTATACCAACATCCACCAGAGGCAGCTGTACCAATATCCACCGGAGGCAGCTATACAAACATCCACCAGAGGCAGCTGTACCAACATCCACCAGAGGCAGCTGTACCAACATCCAACAGAGGCAGCTGTACCAACATCCACCAGAGGCAGCAGTACCAACATCCAGAGGCAACGGTACCAACATCCAACAGAGGCAGCTGTACCAATATTCAACAGAGGCAGCTATACCAAAATCCACCAAAGGCAGCTGTCCCAATATCCAACAGAGGCAGCTGGACCAACATCCACCAGAGGCAGCTGTACCAACGTCCAACAGAGGCAGCTGTACCAACATACATTAGAGGCAGCTGTGCCAACATCCACCTAAGGCAGCTATACCAACATCCAGAGGCAAATGTACCAACATCCAAAAGAGGCAGCTGTACCAACATCCACCAGAGGCAGCTGTGCCAACATCCAACAGAGGCAGCTATACAAACATCCAACAGAGGCAGCTATACCAACATCCAGAGGCAACTGTACCAACATCCAACAGAGGCAGCTGGACGAACATCCACCAGAGGCAGTTGTACAAACATCCACCCGAGGCAGCTATACCAACATCCAACAGAGACAGCTGTACCAACGTCCAACAGAGGCAGCTATACCAACATACATTAGAGGCAGCTGTGCCAACATCCACCTAAGGCAGCTATACCAACATCCAGAGGCAAATGTACCAACATCCAAAAGAGGCAGCTGTACCAACATCCAAAAGAGGCAGCTGTACTAACATTCACCCGAAGCAGCTATACCAACATCCAACAGAGGCAGCTATACCAACATACAATAGAGGCAGCTGTGCCAACACCCACCTAAGGCAGCTATACCAACATCCAGAGGTAATGTACCAACATCCAACAGAGGCAGCTATACCAACATCCACCTAAGGCAGCTATACCAACATCCAGAGGCAAATGTACCAACATCCAAATGAGGCAGCTGCACCAACATCCAACAGAGGCAGCTATACCAACATCCACGTAAGGCAGCTATACCAACATCCAGAGGCAAATGTACCAACATCCAAAAGAGGCAGCTGTACCAACATCCAACAGAGGCAGCTGTACCAACATCCAGAGGCAAATGTACCAACATCCAAAAGAGGCAGCTGTACCAACATCCACCAGAGGCAGCTGTGACAACATCCAACAGAGGCACCTATACCAACATCCAATAGAGGCAGTTGTACCAACATCCAACAGAGGCAGTTGTACCAACATCCAACAGAGGCAGCTGTACCAACATCCAACAGAGGCAGCTGTACCAACATCCAAAAGATGCAGCTGTACTAACATCCACCCGAAGCAGCTATACCAACATCCAACTGAGGCAGTTGTACCAACATCCAAGGGAGGCAGCTATCCCAATATCCAACACAGGCAGCTGTACCAACATCCAACAGAGGCAGCTGTACCAACATCCAACAGAGGCAGCTGTACCAACATCCACCAGAGGCACTTATACCAACATCCAACAGAAGCAGCTATACCAACATCCAACAGAGGCAGCTATACCAACATCCAACAGAGGCAGCTGTACCAACATCCAACAGAGGCAGCTACACCAACATCCAGAGGCAACTGTACCAACATCCAGAGGCAACTGTACCAACATCCAACAAAAGCAGCAGTACCAACATCCACCAGAGGCAGCTGTGCCAACATCCACCAGAGGCAGCTATACCAACATCCAACAGAGGCAGCTATACCAACATCCAACAGAGGCAGCTATACCAACATCCAACAGAGGCAGCTATACCAACATCCACCAGAGGCAGCTGTACCAACATCCAACAGAGGCAGCTATACCAACATCCAACAGAGGCAGCTACACCAGCATCCAACAGAGGCAGCTATACCAACATCCACCAGAGGCAGCTACACCAGCATCCAACAGAGGCAGCTATACCAACATCCACCAGAGGCAGCAGTACCAACATCCAGAGGCAACTGTACCAACATCCAACAGAGGCAGCTGTACCAACATTCAACAGAGGCAGCTATACCAAAATCCACCAAAGGCAGCTGTCCCAACATCCACCAGAGGCAGCTATACCAACATCCAACAGAGGCAGCTATACCAACATCCACCAGAGGCAGCTGTACCAATATCCACCGGAGGCAGCTATACAAACATCCACCAGAGGCAGCTGTACCAACATCCACCAGAGGCAGCTATACCAACATCCAACAGAGGCAGCTATACCAACATCCACCAGAGGCAGCAGTACCAACATCCAGAGGCAACTGTACCAACATCCAACAGAGGCAGCTGTACCAATATTCAACAGAGGCAGCTATACCAAAATCCACCAAAGGCAGCTGTCCCAATATCCAACAGAGGCAGCGGTACCAATATCCACCAGAGGCAGCTATACAAACATCCAACAGAGGCAGCTATACCAACGTCCAGAGGCAACTGTACCAACATCCAACAGAGGCAGCTGTACCAACATTCAACAGAGGCAGCTATACCAACATCCACCAGAGGCAGCAGTACCAAAATCCACCAAAGGCAGCTGTCCCAATATCCAACAGAGGCAGCTGGACCAACATCCACCAGAGGCAGCTGTACCAACGTCCAACAGAGGCAGCTGTACCAACATACATTAGAGGCAGCTGTGCCAACATCCACCTAAGGCAGCTATACCAACATCCAGAGGCAAATGTACCAACATCCAAAAGAGGCAGCTGTACCAACATCCACCAGAGGCAGCTGTGCCAACATCCAACAGAGGCAGCTATACAAACATCCAACAGAGGCAGCTATACCAACATCCAGAGGCAACTGTACCAACATCCAACAGAGGCAGCTGGACGAACATCCACCAGAGGCAGTTGTACAAACATCCACCCGAGGCAGCTATACCAACATCCAACAGAGACAGCTGTACCAACGTCCAACAGAGGCAGCTATACCAACATACATTAGAGGCAGCTGTGCCAACATCCACCTAAGGCAGCTATACCAACATCCAGAGGCAAATGTACCAACATCCAAAAGAGGCAGCTGTACCAACATCCAAAAGAGGCAGCTGTACTAACATTCACCCG
The DNA here is from genome assembly GCA_958450375.1 of Homarus gammarus. Taxonomy (NCBI): domain Eukaryota; kingdom Metazoa; phylum Arthropoda; class Malacostraca; order Decapoda; family Nephropidae; genus Homarus; species Homarus gammarus. The sequence continues at coordinate 898,007 of CAUDMG010001831.1, forward strand.
AAGCAGCTATACCAACATCCAACAGAGGCAGCTATACCAACATACAATAGAGGCAGCTGTGCCAACACCCACCTAAGGCAGCTATACCAACATCCAGAGGTAATGTACCAACATCCAACAGAGGCAGCTATACCAACATCCACCTAAGGCAGCTATACCAACATCCAGAGGCAAATGTACCAACATCCAAATGAGGCAGCTGCACCAACATCCAACAGAGGCAGCTATACCAACATCCACGTAAGGCAGCTATACCAACATCCAGAGGCAAATGTACCAACATCCAAAAGAGGCAGCTGTACCAACATCCAACAGAGGCAGCTGTACCAACATCCAGAGGCAAATGTACCAACATCCAAAGGAGGCAGCTGTACCAACATCCACCAGAGGCAGCTGTGACAACATCCAACAGAGGCACCTATACCAACATCCAATAGAGGCAGTTGTACCAACATCCAACAGAGGCAGTTGTACCAACATCCAACAGAGGCAGCTGTACCAACATCCAACAGAGGCAGCTGTACCAACATCCAAAAGATGCAGCTGTACTAACATCCACCCGAAGCAGCTATACCAACATCCAACTGAGGCAGTTGTACCAACATCCAAGGGAGGCAGCTATCCCAATATCCAACACAGGCAGCTGTACCAACATCCAACAGAGGCAGCTGGACAAACATCCAACAGAGGCAGCTGTACCAACATCCACCAGAGGCACTTATACCAACATCCAACAGAAGCAGCTATACCAACATCCAACAGAGGCAGCTATACCAACATCCAACAGAGGCAGCTGTACCAACATCCAACAGAGGTAGCTACACCAACATCCAGAGGCAACTGTACCAACATCCAGAGGCAACTGTACCAACATCCAACAAAAGCAGCAGTACCAACATCCACCAGAGGCAGCTGTGCCAACATCCACCAGAGGCAGCTATACCAACATCCAACAGAGGCAGCTATACCAACATCCAACAGAGGCAGCTATACCAACATCCAACAGAGGCAGCTATACCAACATCCACCAGAGGCAGCTGTACCAACATCCAACAGAGGCAGCTATACCAACATCCAACAGAGGCAGCTATACCAACATCCACCAGAGGCAGCTATACCAACATCCAACAGAGGCAGCTACACCAACATCCAACAGAGGCAGCTATACCAACATCCACCAGAGGCAGCTATACCAACATCCAACAGAGGCAGCTATACCAACATCCAACAGAGGCAGCTATACCAACATCCACCAGAGGCAGCTATACCAACATGCAACAGAGGCAGCTATACCAACATCCACCAGAGGCAGCTGTACCAACATCCACCAGAGGCAGCAGTACCAAAATCCACCAAAGGCAGCTATACAAACATCCAACAGAGGCAGCTATACCAACATCCAGAGGCAACTGTACCAATATCCAACAGAGGCAGCTACACCAACGTCCAACAGAGGCAGCTATACCAACATCTAACAGAGGCAGCTATACCAACATCCAACAGAGGCAGCTATACCAACATCCAGAGGCAACTGTACCAACATCCAACAGAGGCAGCTATACCAACATCCAGAGGCAACTGTACCAACATCCAACAGAGGCAGCTGGACCAACATCCACCAGAGGCAGCTATACCAACATCCAACAGAGGCAGCTGTACCAACGTCCAACAGAGGCAGCTATGCCAACATCCACCAGAGGCAGCTATACCAACATCCACCAGAGGCAGCTGTACCAACATCCACCAGAGGCAGCTGTACCAATATCCACCAGAGGCAGCTATACCAACATCCAACAGAGGCAGCTATACCAACATCCACCAGAGGCAGCTGTACCAATATCCACCAGAGGCAGCTATACAAACATCCAACAGAGGCAGCTATACCAACATCCAACAGAGGCAGCTATACCATCATCCACAAGAGGCAACTGTACCAACATCCAACAGAGGCAGCTATACCATCATCCACAAGAGGCAACTGTACCAACATCCAACAGAGGCAGCTATACCAACATCCAACAGAGGCAGCTATACCAACATCCACCAGAGGCAGCTGTACCAACATCCAACAGAGGCAGCTGTACCAACATCCAACAGAGGCAGCTGTACCAACATCCACCAGAGGCACCTATACCAACATCCAACAGAAGCAGCTATACCAACATCCAACAGAGGCAGCTATATCAACACCCAACAGAGGCAGCTGCACCAACATCCAACAGAGGCAGCCGTACCAACATTCACCAGAGGCAGCTATATCAACACCCAACAGAGGCAGCTGCACCAACATCCAACAGAGGCAGCTGTACCAACATCCACAAGAGGCAACTGTACCAACATCCATCCGAGGCAGCTATACCAACATCCAACGGAGACAGTTGTACCAACATCCAACAGAGGCACGTATACCAACATCCAACAGAGGCAGCTGTACCAACATCCACCAGATGCAGCTGTACTAACATCTACCCGAAGCAGCTATACCAACATCCAACAGAGGCAGCTGCACCAACAACTAACAGAGGCAGCTGTACCAACATCCAACAGAGGCAGCTGTACCAACATCCAACAGAGGCATGCTGTACCAACATCCAACAGAGGCAGCTGCACCAACATCCAACAGAGGCAGCTGTACCAACATCCAACAGAGGTAGCTGTACCAACATCCAACAGAGGCAGCTGCACCAACATCCATCAGAGGCAGCTGTACCAACACATAACAGAGGCAGCTGCATAAACATACAATTGAGATTACTGTACAATACAGGTACAAACATCTAACTGATACATCAGTACAGTATAAACACTCAAAATCAAGGCAGCTGCACAAACATCCAACAGAGGCAACTAAATAATGCCAAATTATGCTCAACACAAATAGAAACATTTCCAAGACACATGACGCCACCTCAAAAGGCTTGAACATAAACAAAAGTAAGTAAAACTAAGAAAAAAACAAACAAAATATTTATGCACACTCACACTTGTATCCTAACAAGCTTCACTGCTTGCACATTATGAAGGCAAAACAAATATTTAAGAAAAATGCATGAAATTAAATGTATGCATATAAGGTTTATGGAATTGCAACTACAGTACAGGGTATGCAAGAACAAACAAATATCACTTATCAATTAGCCTACAGTGACTCAACTTCAATTCGTGAATTCTGCAAGCATAACAGAATTGAAGGACAATGCCACTAAAAATACTGTGTATCCCTTGGGTTGTCTTACCCTGATACACAACACTAAAGGCACAAACACTTCACCTTTGCCCTAATTGATGAACGATGATACAATACACTCAATCCAGTTTTTGTTCACTGGAGGCAAATATGAGATCTGGTTTGGGTGGTGCTGTATGACCTTTCCACCTTCCACAAGCTACCACACCCGACAGACACAAGACAGCCAAGATGACAACAAAGATAACCATACGGTACAAGAAACTGCATTATACAGCAAAGTACTGTATAAATTGAATTTAACAAATTTTTCCTACAAAATAATGTACACAAAAGCACTCTCAGGCACCAATGTAGGCATACAAATTTAAAGGCAGTCACAAATGCATGTGTATGTATCCATACATACACATGCATTAATCCATGCACCCCCAAACACACACATATACACAATCAATACACAAGCATATACTGAACTGTACTGTGCACATATAAACACAGACATGTACAGTATCTGAAAAAAGTATCTGCCAGGATGGGTCCAATGAGTTCCGAAATGCTACATGCAACTCGTGATGTCCCGGGAGCGTTGGTATGCGTGGCTCTGTGGCATGCTGATCCTGCTACATTTGGTAACTGAACATCATATTAATTACACCTAAATAAATACACATTGCTTTACTTATGTTAAACTACAGTACAGTATTGTATATACCATAGTAAATGCATGTAATATCATCAGTGGTCTCATAATGTTTCACACAGAGGAAAGATACTTTTTTTTTTAGATATATACTGTACATACCGGGTACTGTACATTAAATACAGTACACGGTACAAACAAACACATAAAAAACAACATAAAGTCAACATAATCCAAAGGTACAGTTGCATAAATGTGTTCCTACACCCCCTGTAATAACCTGTGTCTCCAAACTGCCTCCTCGCTTAACACAGGGGTTGCATTCCCAGAAAAATCTGTGTAGACCGAACCTTCTGGAACGAATTGTGCTCGTTAACCGAGGGACCACTGTGTGTGCGTGCGTGCGTGTGTGTGTGTGTGTGTGTAATAATAATAATAATAATTAACGGTTTATTGAAAAAGTTCTGCAGCCCGAAGGCTGAAAATATACATTGGACATAAATGACTTATTACATACATTGGTGGTTTAACAAAAGCCTTCATTAGAGAAAGGTAAAGGAACATACAGTGAACAAACAGATTAATGTAGGTGTTGAACAGCAAAAACGTAGTGTAGTAACTCCCTCCCAGATGGTGTTAGGAGGGACCTCACGTGGTGTAGTAATTCCCTCACAGATGGTGTTATGAGGGGCCTCACGTGGTGTAGTAATTCCCTCACAGATGGTGTTATGAGGGGCCTCACGTGGTGTAGTAATTCCCTCACAGATGGTGTTATGAGGGGTCTCACGTGGTGTAGTAATTCCCACACAGATGGTGTTATGAGGGGCCTCACGTGTGTGTGTGTGTGTATATATATATATATATATATATATATATATATATATATATATATATATATATATATATATATATATATATATATATATATATATATACAGTATTACCCCGCCTAACGCGGTTTCACTTAACGCGTTTTTTCATATACGCGGTGCCTCGCCAGAGCTGAACTTTCACTTAACACGGATTTTTTCCACATATACGCGGTGAGTGTCCGGCTAGAGACGCTATTTTTAGATTTGTCCCACCCGCCACCCTGCCTGACTGTCTGTTTTAGCTCATAAAATTCATACAAATTACCCGGCCAGAATATAATTTACATTGCTGGAATTCTTACAATTTGATGATCATTTTGAATATAAACATAGATTTTGCATTAGACATACAAATTTTAGATATAATGTTCACTCTGAGTAAATATGTTATCTTTTGTGCAAAATATATGACATTTATATTCAAAATATTCCTGGTCTTATAAGGAATCCAGCAATGTCAATTATATTATCCTAACTTTAGTTTGAGGTATTATTTATTACTATACCTTAAAATCTAGTGGTTTTCCCCCAAAAATTTCTCAAAGAGGGAAGAGCCAGCGAGTGTAGTGTGAGAAGAGGGGGAGGGAGTTGGGTCCATTATTTGAATGGACATTAACTTGGCGACTGTATTTCTCTTAAGTATTAATTGTGTGCATATACCATCATAAAATTAAGATGTTATTTTTACTAGAACATAGGTATTGTGTCGGAAAAAGTGGAGTTTGGGGGTCAGCTGGTCTCTATTTCATTTAATCCCATATGTTATGTTATTCACTTTACGCGTTTCTCACTTTCCGCGGTACCCTGTGGGTTACATTAACCGCGTAAAGTGAGGGTTGACTGTACTGTATACTCATTCATGCCCAAAGGTTGAGGATGTAGAACTACCAACTGTTCAGAAACAGATTGAATAACATTGCTCGGAAAGACTCGAATCACACCGACTCCATGACTAATGATACTATTTTGGGGGGACTGTACTATAGTACAATAGAGGTGTATAATTTCTTAGTGAACAAAAGTTTGAAGGTGAGGATATAGCCGGCAACACACGTTTTGGTTCACATCATTTGCTACATGAATGTTGATCTCATCAGGCACATTTATTATGATTTACATTGGATTGAATACCTTCATTATTTCTAGAGATGTTTGGATGATAGTAAGAAAATCAAAACAACAATGCACAGGTTAGGAAGTTAGGTTAGGTTAAGTTCCAATACATTCTACGCAATGTCGTTTCTATTTTCTTACTTAGGATCATCCAAGCATCTCCTGACAATTTAGTGCAATTCCATAGAGTCCTGCTGGTGCTAACCGTCTGCTCCACAATTACCGCTGGAAATATGAAAGTTGCGGACCCGTCCTAGAGTATTAACGGGAGGTTATCACAGTATAGGTATTGTGCATGGGTGAATGTTCTAAAGGGCTTTCGGTATTATTTTCTTGTAGCTTCGTTCATTCCTACCACTAATCTATTATCATATTCGAATAAGACGTCTAATTATAATATAATTTTCATCTATTACATTACCGGCGGAAATGTATAATAACAGAGATAACTTTTCCAAAAAATTTTCTATTTTCTTCCATTAACATCGCGCCATTGTCGTCTGCCTCTCACCTAACACTGAGTGTGTCTCGCATCTCCTTCATAAATCATGACGCACATGCGTACCCGTACACGTCACGCGGCCAATCAAAAGCGTTTTTGCTAATTCAGAGTATATTTGGCCCAATCGAAACAGAGTTTTATTTTGGGTCTCTCATATTTTGAAATTCAAGTTCAGTTCCGACCATGGAGTCTGCGATGGGTGTCACAAAGTATATGGAGCTGATTGGGAGTTTTTGGAAAAAAAAATAATGTAGAAACTATAACATTTTTTCGATCGCATGGTGTTCTTCCAACCTCAGTGAAGTGTACTAAGAGCAAGACTGTAAATATCGCAAAGACCAACATATGTGGCATTGTGAAAGAATCCCAGAATCCAACGACAAACAAGAACCAGGCCAATAAGGTAAGAAATAGTAGGTGATTCCATCATATGATGAGAGTCAGTTAAGTTAGGTCAAGTTAGGTTAGGTTTGGTTATTGTTTTTCTAGTATTTTATTGTGTATATGTTAGTCGCTTAGGCACTTTTTTTCTCGGAAAACGTCAAACGAAAAAAAATCGCTAAAAAAACCCGGCTAATTTCCGCCAAAAAGGAAGGTCATATTCGGTCTCAGCACACACAAATACACTAGAAAAATATATTTTTAACTTGATACAAGTGAACGGAGCTACAAGAAAAATTTACCGGGCTTTCTTGTGCATATCCTTGATTGAATCAATTTACTTTCCCAATGTTTGTATGCCTACACTGTTTACATACATTATGAATCACTATAGATTTGAATATCATCTTACTACATATATATTTACAATATTTATCTTTCACAGTTCTAGGAGAGGGAATTGTAGAAGTGCAAGACGAAATCAGATAAGACCTTAACATTACTTACTGTTTAATTAGTTAAAGCCCTCCTCTGGTCGTAAATTAGATCCAGTTCATCCATATAAACCTTCCTTCTACCTTGTTTACCCGAAGGCTGGAATAGGACCGGAAGAATGATTATCGGCCAACAAATTTAAACTTCTAGTTGTTGCGTTGTATACTAATTGGAACTTCACCAGAAGGGCTTGTCACTGTCAGCTTACCCAACAACAAGACATTTTAGGTGCCGCGTTAACAATATACGACACACTTTACGTAACATTAACCCGGTTGACGGTTCTTTAATTCATCGTACTACTAGACGCCAAAATTATCGAGCACTTACCACCGTTGTAATTTATACTATACTATACAGTATTTCCGTTCTGTCTCGTGTTCGACTACAATATCCGTTTGTTTGTATTTTGCTGAACTTTAAGCCCATATAGAGCAAAAGCTAGGAGTGGTTTTGATCACCCGTCTGAGGCCAAAAGCTTTCATCTGATGGTATTTTTTAAAAGTATATGAGTAAGTCAAAATTCCATTTCTTACTTGATACAGCCTGGGCAAAACCTGTGGCAAAGAGTTAAAAATTGTACCGCGCTGTGGCAATTTATTTATTTTTTACACGGAAATAGCATCGCCATAATTGGAATTTGACCTTATTATTTTGTGCAGTTGTGTTGGAATTTTATGAATAACAAAATATGTACATTATAAAAACCATATAAACATATTTATTACATATTAAAGTATATAAAAACCATTGAAGCACAGTTATAAAATTACATATTAATATCTACCAGAAAGTGTTGCGACGGCACCGAGTGTGAGCTTGTGGGGATGAGATTGTTTGGTTCACACTCAGGATGGAATGGAGAAAGGAAACTCACAATGTGCTCTCTATATACATGTTGTATTGGATGTACAATGCAGCTTGGTGCTGGGAAGGCAGCATGGTTACAAGCGTGATGTAGAGAGAGCTGGTTGGTGAGGACGCTCAGAGAAGGACAGCTCGTGGGTCGCCATGCTCGCCAGCGGGAGAAAGGACCGCCAGGCAGGCGGAGGAGGTGTTGCTGGCTGGTTGGTGTAGGTAGAAAAGAGAGAGATCACCACGAGGTCAGGTCTTAAATAGCGGGGGTTGGCGTGGCTTAGAAGTAGACCGCCGCTCCGTGATGTATGGCGGCGCTGGTTGACCCAGACCACGAGGCATACACTGGGGAATTGGTGGGGTCGGCTACTCAGCAACAAACAGCGTTCGTAGGGGAGAAATCCACCACAAGCTCTATCAAGACCAGACTTGACCAACACTGGAACAGGTTCAGGTACATTCAGGAGCCGGTGCACGCCCAGTACTTGCCATCACGGTTTTATGCCGGGGCGCTCCTGCTTAACACAATTGCTCAAGGTATTGGATATTTGGACCCATATTCTGGAACGGGGTGGTAATATCGACAATATTTACCTAGATTTTGCCAAGGCTTTCGACAGTATACCCCACGAAAGGCTGAAAATCAAACTGGAAGGGTACGGAATTTGGGGAAATTTCCTGGCGTGGAGAGAAGACTTTCAACATGACCTCAAGCAGTGTGTGCTGATTAATGGCACGAAATCATCATCCATACCTGTCACAAGTGGGGTACCACAGGGCAGTGTATTGGGCCCGCTGTTGTTTGTTTGTTTCATAAATGACATGCCTGACGTTGTACACTCCTCCATACAAATGTTTGTCGATGACGCCAAGTTATTTCGGGAAATCAAGAACCAAGCAGATTGTGAAGAGCTGCAGAAGGACCTCTGTGGGCTCCAAGAATGGTCGAAGAAATGGCTGCTGAGATTCAATGTCACGAAGTGTAAGAGGATGCACCTGGGGCGTACCAACGGTAAGGAGGCGTATCATATGTCTCAACGGGATAAAGAAACTAAACTAGTTGAGACTGTGTGTGAGAAGGACCTAGGTGTGTATGATGACAATGAGCTGAAGTTCTCGGGCCATTGTGAGAAGAAGGTAAATCAGGCAAATAAATTATTGGGTCTTATAAGAAGGTCGTTCAGATATCTAGACGTCCCTCGTAACGATCTTCAAGAGTGAAGTGCTTCCCCATCTGGAAGACTGTCACCCCGTCTAGGGACTGCCAGTTGGTTGAAAATGTTCAAAGGAGGGCCACCAGACTGGTGCCTGCACTTCTTTTACTTTTACTTTTATCCTCTTCGCCACTGATCGGCTCGTTAGCCGCTTGGGCGATCGGTCACGTCTCTGATTACTTTTCCTTTTCATTTGTCTTCTTCACCAAAAGATCTGCTCCCTAGCTGCCCGGGCGATCGGTCGCGTCTCTGTCACGCACTGTTGGCAAGTACTGGGCATGCACCGGATCCTGAATGTACCTGAACCCGCTCCAGTGTTGGTCAAGTCTTGTCTTGAAAGAGCTCACACTCGGTGCCGTCACAACACTCTCTGGTAGATTGTTCCAAGAGTTTACAACCCTCACTCCGAAAAAGTTTGCCCTCACAGTTTTCTGGACTTGTGGCTTCTTCAATCTTGAGCTGTGACCCCTTGTGGGGCGAGCGTCCGCTAGCTCCAAGTAAGGACACTCAACTGAGTAGTGCACCCCTGAGATGCTTATACACCTCAACTAGGTCCCTCCTTGCCTGTCTGTAGTATAAGCTAGGCAAGTTCAGGCGCTCCAATCTCTCAGGGTAGCTGAGGTGCCGAAGTGCAGGCACCAGTCTGGTGGCCCTCCTTTGAACATTTTCAACCAATTGACAGCCCCTAGCATATCTCGGGGACCAGATGGGGTGACAGTACTCCAGAAGGGGAAGCACTTCACTCCTGAAGAGCGGTACGAGGGACGGACCGTCTAGATATCTGAACGACCTTCTTATAAGACCCAATAATTTATTTGCTAGCTTATACTACAGACGGGCAAGGGGTGACCTAATTGAGGTGTATAAGCATCTCAAGGGGCACTGCTCAGTCGAGTGTCCTTACTTGGAGCTGCGGACGCTCGCCCCACAAGGGGTCACAGCTCAAGATTGAAGAAGCCTCAAGTCCAGAAAACTGTGAGGGCAAACTTTTTCGGACTGAGGGTTGTAAACACTTGGAACAATCTACCAGAGAGTGTTGTGACGGCACCGAGTGTGAGCTCTTTCAAGACAAGACTTGACCAACACTGGAGTGGGTTCAGGTACATTCAGGAGCCGGTGCATGCCCAGTATTTGCCAACAGTGCGTAACAGAGACGTGACCGATCGCCCAGGCGGCTAATGAGCCGATCTTTTGGTGAAGAGGATAAGAGAAAAAGAAAAGTAATCAGAGACGTGACCGATCGCCCAAGCGGCTAGTGAGCCGATCAGTGGTGAAGAGGATAAAAGTAAAAGTAAAGCAAATTTTGCATCATTCACACTTAAATTTTCCTTTCCCATAGAGTGCACACAAATGATTCTAATGACAAGACCACATCTGGAGGTACTTTTGGATAATCCCCAACCTTGAAAAACCTTTGACGGGACGGACGTGGTCAAGAAATATGGAGGAAGGAATTAATACTTATGTATATCTGTGTAGATACTTACTTTTAACACATTCACGACTGATCAGCTCGTTAGCCGCTTGGGCGATCAGTCACGTCTCTGTTACGCACTGTTGGCAAGTACTGAATGTACCTGAACCCGCTCCAGTGTTGGTCAAGTCTTGCCTTGAAAGAGCTCACACTCGGTGCCGTCACAGCACTTTCTGGTAGTGCATCAGCGCTGTGTTAAACTGTCTTTCCTCAAACGCAGGAAGATTTTTTGCATCCTCTTGTAAACACTGAGGAAAAGAATCATTTAATGCCTTTGCCTTGTCCTGACCTGAATTTGCATAACTACCATCTTCAAGTCTCAAATTTGGTACACCCACATGTCTTTAATATTGATTTTGCATCAAATTTTCAACCTACCTTATTTATCCCTAGTGTGTACAGTAATTAAATTTCTCACAGGATTATGTGGAGGTCAGTGGTAAATCCTAGAATTTTCTGGCCAAAATTTTTACCTCAAATTTAACCCTTAGACCCCAGATGCAGGCGTACAATATTTCGGTAAACATTTTTTTTTTAAATCCATTGTCACCTTATAAATGGGTTAATCAGTGTAAGAAAAATACCACAAGAATGTGTTTACATTCAACTTTCATTGTAGCATGGTTGGAAAGTTGTCTGGAGTGTTGATGAGTAGTATGGAGTGATGAAAGATGTCTTGTTGAAGCTACTGCCCACATCCCAGAACAAGAGGGAAGTGATGTGGACACACTTGCAACACACAGTTCTTACTTGAAGACACTTTTATATCATATTTTTATCTTATCGCTGCTCCAAAACACAAAATGTTTCTATTTTCCTCAAAAGAACTGTGAAATACTAAACAGTAGAAATATTCTGGCAGCACAAAACGTATCACTACAATATTTTCCAATACTGTAGTATATACACCATTTACATGTACTTCTATTGAATTTAGAACTTACTTATTGATTGTGTGGAAGTCTTTGTAACACAAAATGTGTAAAGCAACTCCACACTCCATGCTCCAGAGGTTGGCGGGGTGGGGAGGGAGAGGGAACATCAGTCTGTCAGCCTATCACTGTCTACACTGCCTCAACAAACTCAACATCTGGATTCTATTTCCTTCCCATCATTATCTTTGTCACCCGATACTATATCAATGCCGCTCAAATCAACCAATTCTTGACGAACAACACTGCTGTCAAGCAAATGCCTTCGCTTAAGATAGCTGTCGGGTAACTGACCATGAGACACTAGTCTTGAAACACCAAAGATTACATGCGAGTTGAGTTGCCAATTAGACAAAAATCCCATACAAAGTTTTTCTCACACCCGGACATTCAAAATATAATATGCCATGAAAATTAAGAACATTCAGGAACGTCACCCGGGATTGCCTTGATGAACGTTCAGGAACTTTACCTGGGGTTAAAGGGTTAATGCAAATAAATTTTTACTTGTATCAACATGTATATCTCCAAATATTTCAGGACGCTGAATGATTCCAATGTGTGCTTTTCCTATTGAAAATAAATATGTTGAGTTGTTGTAATCGTTCTTTGGAGGATAATGATAAATAAAATTAGATTTAAAAGCAGGGTAAGACCATCAAAGGATGCCTGATCAAATAAAATCCCACATATATATAGTTGCACCCATTTACTTCAGCATCATATACAAATATATACAAAGTTATATAAAAAGATACCCTCTTGGTTAAAAATGAAAACTTTACCAATTCAAGCTTAACTGTAGTCTACAGGACATTGGGAGATGAAACCATACAGCTTTGCTAATATACCTTGACCAAAGAAACGAACACAAAGCAGACAGTCTTCATGGCTACAGACACTTGGGCTCACAATATACCCAGCTGGATCTGGCATGACATTTTGTTGTCCAATCTTCAGATTTAAATGCTTATTTTTTCATGAGTTGAACAGGAACAATTTATATAGAATATATACCAATACAGTATATTGTACTATACAGTATTTGGATTGAAGACCTTCACAAAATACCTGTAATAACGTACTTCAAGTGCTAAAAGCTAAAGGCACGTTTAAAGAGCCACAAGTGCCTATTGTCAGAGGAAGTCGTATTCTAAAAAAATTTCTGGTATTCTGACTTAATACATAATATGAAAATGCAACAATTATTAAAATATGCCCTGTTAAATATGTCAATTATTGTGTGATACCTAGGTAATATAAATGCTAATAGTATGGAACACTTGATGTATTATTGGTGGGTGTAGGACTGTTATAGGGAATTGAATTGAGCATGTAATATTCTTGCTGGCATTACACATGAAGACAAAATTAACTGATATATCAATGCAAGCTTGGTCAATTAATAAACATTCTAATACAGATTTCTAACCAGACCATAAACCCAAAACAGTGAAGGGAGCTTTTGCATGCATATGACAAGATTTGCAACATTATTTGCAACTCAAATATTTTGAATATGTTCCTATTACATATGGAGAAAAAGACACTACAAACCTGGCATTCAATACTCAATAAGAAAATTATATCAAAATGATAGAAACAAAAGTTTAAGCCTGATTGCTTGATTTTAAGTATTAATTGTAAAGTGTAAAGAAGAAGAATAAAAAAAATGTGGGACTGATATAATTACCACTTTATTATTTGAATTATTGTTTCACTTTGTTTAATAGTAAAAAGTTTGAATAATTCTATCACCCTTGTATTAAAGAGGAATGAAATCAACTGATTTCCACATTTATCAATTACTGTTAAGTTCAGCGAAGGAACATCATTAAGCATTGGTTGAATAGCTCATCTGTATATTTACATATTATCTAACATTAAATTAAAATCTTTGGAGTCTTAGGCTATTCAAGATAAAGATGGAAGAAAAGTGACAAAAGCATCACTTTCATTCCTTGGTAAATGAGGAATTATGCAAGACGTGAACCTTGATAGCTAGACTACATTTATAGCAATGTATTAACCTCTGATTAAACAGAACTTGTGTCACATCCAAGGGCTGCACTTACCACATACACAAAAAACAGACCATCTTACATTGCATAGGACACAGTGATGGAGTAAATGAATCAAAGGAAAAAAAATGGCGTGCAGACTTGAAAAGCATTCAACCTTTGGTTAAAATACGAATAAGCTTCATACTGTATGCACATTTCTGCATGTGGTTTAGGATGCATTTGAGAACTAGACAGTTATTACATACCCCTTACCAATAATTTCACATTCATCACACTATTTTAATAAAGTTATAACCTAATCCTATAGTTGCCCCTAAAAAAATGCAATCATACTCAAACTGTCTAAACAATTCATGCTTACAAATAACACTTAATTCCCATTTTAATACTGAGGGAAGCTTTTGCTTCATTGGAAAAGATCAACTTACCTAAGCATAAAAAAGATAGGCTTAATATTACAGAATATTCAGCTCAAAATTTATTCATCATAGACATTGATGTCTTAAGTGAATAGCTAAATATGTTTATGCATTTTGCTTTTCTATTTTTTCTTATAATATTGTTTTATATGTAATCTACTTGTATATGCTCCTAAACACAATCTGAGTTGTGGAATTAATGCTAATTTATATAACTCTGGCCATATTAAATTTGGACTCAATTTCTCTCAACTTGCTACTTTCAACTGGCCGGAATTGATAAAATACCAAGACTAAGGTGCAGCAGGGCGTTTAAAGGCTTTAAATTTCAACTAGTTTCATTACTCAATTACATATTGTCACAAAGACTCAAATGAACATCTGACTGCTTAATACAATTTGAATATACAATAAAAATTCTATTTGCAGGTTTGGATAGACATTAATAACTCTTATTTTAAAGAATTTTGTGTATTTTCTATATGTCAGCTGTTTGAAGAGGGCGGCCTTGAAAAGTAATCTCTGCATACTGAGTCTTGTTTTGAGGATGACGTTGATCTCCACGTCTCATGGAACCATTGTTAGATGCTCGTGGAAGTTGGAGCTCGGCATATACAACTCCACTACTTGGTGACCTATTATTGTTGGTGCCAGTCTTCAGTTTATCTTGATAAGGTAAAAGATGCTCTGCATATGGTTGGTAAACTGGTACATATTGAGGACCCTTCAAACTTTTTGGTAGAACTTTGGTTTCATCCTGCTTATTTTCTTGCCTCTTGAAAGTTTGCATTTCACCCTTCCTATATCCAGAGTTATTTGAGTCACCCTGCTCCCCATGATCACTCGTTGTCACTTCTCCCTCCTTCACTTCACTGGTTGCTCCCACTCTCACAGTGAGCTCATCTCTTTTCTGCCGACTGCTGCTGCTGCTGCAGCTGCTGTTGCTTCTCGTTACCTGGCATAAGTTTGGTGTTGCCGTTGGTGTTGGCATTATCTGCAAAATATGAAAAAAATTATGAATTGAGAATCTGTAACTAATCACAAATATTTTTCATGAGATAATGCAAATTCTATATTATACTGTATTGATGTCAAATACTAAAAATATAAATTAAAGAAAAATTTCAAATAAATTCTGATGACAAAAAATGTGTATAAAAATTCTTTACTTTTGTGAAATGTTATTTTGTCCACAAATCCCAAATTAGTCACCTTATATATTATCTGCTTGAATTGCTACTGAAGATTTTTTTATGATACAGTACATCATCTTACTTGCCATTCTTACTGTACATGTAGAAATTCTCTACGGTGGCCTTAATCTGAGCACTATAAGAACAAGACTGCCAAGAGAATAATTTTTGGCATTACTGTATTCATAAAAATTCAAACGAGAACAATCTTACTTTACCAAATATTAATTCATTTATGGCACAAAGCACTTAAAAAATTTAACATAATGCTACAAAGAAGCCAAGACTGTACAAGTTACAAAGAAATGTGCTGTTTGCAACTAAAATTCTGTGATTAATTCAAAATAAAATGCAACTGTACTTGTCTAATACTAGTGTGCAAAAGCCACAATGTGTGTGTTAACAGCTATTGTTAAAGTCAGAAAATATTAGTGAATTTTGTTAAGATGAGAATTCCATGATCAATAATAACCAACAGTAATCGCTGTAGGTGCCTGTTGCTCGCCATATTGCCCCTCAAATCTAGTAGTGTTTAAATAATACAGTATTACAGTGACAGTTACACCCTCTCCTGGTACGTATCGCTACACTTTCTTGTTAAAAAGCACTACTTCTTACAATTGCTTCTTAAACTTGTGCCTTATCTCCTGTTTCCTCAACATTTCTCTTACAATATCAACCCATTTCTCTTTCTACCTCAACATTTCTCTTACAATATCAACCCATTTCTCTTTCATCTATGCTTGGTAGGTGATGTATTTACCTAGTCTTATTACTCATTTCTAATACCTGCAATACATAAACTAGAGATCAGACCTTAACAGCATTCCTCAAACTATTTGTACTTTCACTTATCTACCAGTACAACTTTCCCCTTCATTTTTTTTATTCACTATCAACATCTACCATTCATTTTTTCTGCAGTTCATTCTTCAGCTATTTGTATCAGTGAAAAAAACAACTTATAAATGTACAGTGTAAAGTGTTTGCCAGAAACAAACCAGTTACAGCACCACATCTACTAGGAATTTCCCCATGTGTGTTTATACAGGTTGTACCTCTCTAGTCCGGCAACCTCGGGACCTGACCGGTGCCGGACCATGGAAATTGCCGGACCATGGAAATTCACCCTTTTCCTGGATAGATAGTGACTTGTGCTTATGCCTGGAAGCACTAGCACCACTTTCTCTGCGTCATGGTCTCTTTGAAGACATATTGAAGGGGTAAATGTCATATCGTAGCTTCTCAAATTTCGCGAGTTTTTAATTCTTAACGTATTTTATTGGAACACACAAAAAATAAATAAATAAAATTTTGACGGCGGAAACTTGAATTTCGACGGGTTTGAACGGCCCGCCAACTTGCAGACGACGTGCATAATCGTGTAAACAGCGTCATTTCTCTTATGTACAAAAGATTCATTATTGTTTATTACTGAATGTCTTTTTTATTGAATTAATGTTTGTGTGCAAAATGAGCAATACAATTCATTAATAATACGTAGAATATTAAAACACATGAGGAAATGACACAGCATTGTTTTCGTTGATTACAAAACCAGTGACTGACTGGTTCTACATATAAAACTGAAGAAAATAAGACCTTGGTTGTAGCTGTAGTAAAATTAATATGGTTGTTTTAAGTAATGTTATTTAATGTTAATAAATGGAACAATAGAAGTAGCTAACGATAATGGTAAAGAAAAAGAGAGATCGCATATGTAAGTGCGCATGCGCACACGTGAAAACATATCGTCATTACTTTACATAAGAATATGAAAGCAACACTTATTTACTGTTCATATATATTTTAATTAATGTTTCTGAATTTGTTTTTATTGAATTAATGTACGTGTGTGCAAAATTAACAATACAATTTATTAATAATACGTGGAATATTAGAGGAGACGAGACGGCAGCCGGCATTGTTTACGTTAAAGCTTACGAAACCAGTGACTGATTGGTTCTACATATAAAACTGAAGAAAATAAGACCCTGAGTTTAGCTGTAGTAAAATTAATGTAAAAAATGAATATGGTTGCTTGAAGTGCCTGTAATGTTATTTAATGTTAATGAATGGAACAATATAAGTAGCTAACCATTAATGGTAAAAAAAAAAGTGAGACTGCTCGTATGTAAGTGCGCACATGTGAAAATATATCGTCATTACTCTACATAAGAATATGAAAGCAACACACATTTACTGCTCATATATATTGAAGGGTTAAATGTTGTACTCTGTATAGACAAGCAGAGAGAGAGAGAGCAGCCGAACTGCCGGATGTAAACAAACCTTAATTTCCCGCGGCTTTTTTTTTTTTAAGGGGATTAGCCCACCCGGGCATAGGTCACTGACCCACATTGGGGCCTGAGGGTCAAAAATTTAATACTCCTGTAATAATAATAATAATTCAGATAAGGGAAAAAAAAAAAGCTGCCTATTGGACAAACTAAAATCGTTCCGGACCACGGGAGTTTCCGGACCACAGAATGCCGGACTAGAGAGGTACAACCTGTACCAGGCATTTCTCAGTCTCCTGCAATGCCTGCTGCTTGCTACTATCATTCTTTACTTGAGCATTCATGTTCCATAGTGCCATGAACTTCCAACCTCTATCAGAACTAACAGTTATTTACCAATCCCCAAACACATTCCTTCCCTCCTTTCTTTTCCCACTTTTCCATCTCTATGTATACAGTATGTTCATATTGTTATTTTGTCAATAATTACAACAGATTAAAAAAGAAAAAAAAGATCTCTAAGGCAGTGCAGTGGTGTCTGATACTGATGTATATACAGTTGGTCATCTGTGGATGACCCAGTGATTTTAGCTGCTGACCGTGCAACCCGGGCCACATGAAGACGACGCCTCGGGATTTAAGCCACTGAGAGTGACAGCTGCAGAGCTTGGACACAGCTGGGATAAGCAAGGAAGATATATAAGAATGGAAGCATTTGATATACAGTATACTGTATACATATATATACTTTTATTTTTTATTTTTTTTCATTTTTTTATATCACTAATGAATCATGACTTAATTAAGATGCCAACTTTTTTTTAAATTCTATCTTGGGTAGGAATACAAGAGTTGTGTACTCATTCACATTCCTCAATTATAATCCCAACATAAAAGAATAATGATTCATGTTCTTAAAAGAAAACTTTTGATGTAAATAACTGTACTTCCTTCTTTCATACATCTCCCAAATGCAACCACCAGCTGCCAAATGTCCTCTTGAGCTCATGGCATACTCTAGTCTCACCTTCAAGTTTTCATACTCATGGTCAGGTTTAGAGGACAGAGTGGACACACTGGTATGCTTGGAGGCTGCAGTGTAAAGTGCATCAGGAGGGATGGAGGCAAGGGAAGTGGCTACCATTGTGGCCTTGCCCCCATTCCTACCCGCACCTGACCTTGAGGCAGAGCTATGACGATGCCTACCATTGTTTCCCTTCTGGCTCTCAATGTCGCTCTTGTCACTGCAAAAGTAAATACATGGCAAATATAATTTAACAGTCGGAAAAAGTTTTGAGAAACCATTTATAAATATTTGAAACAACTTTTTCATTGAAAGGGATAGTATATAGAAAATATATTTACTGTACAGGAATTTTTAATAATTTAATAATCTATAAAAGAAGCACTAGAAAAACATGTACTGTATTGTACTGTACTGTATTATTCTTTTAAACTATGTAATCATTTGAAAAGAAAAATATTTACAGTGTATAGTTATGTATATCAGTTTAAAAAATAATCAATTGCTAAAAGTAAATGGACTACTAATGTAGTATACTGTATAATTTTGTTATACACTATTCATAACTTATTTGGAAGAAGTACTGTAATCCTAGATTAGTCAAAACATTCAATATTTCATTTGTTGAATATTATATCAATTACAGTAATGAGTTCAGTTGCTTTAGCTTAATGCTTCCACACTGTGGCAAAATCATATAAGAGTCCCGGCCCTGACATGGTGCATCCTAGAGTGCTAAGAGAGTTGTGCAACGAGCTTGCAGAGCCCCTGAAGATCCTGTTTTGTAAATGCCTGGATGAACAAATGGTCCCCAGTGAATGGAAAGTGGCTTATGTGAGTCCTATCTTCAAGAAGGGCGATCGTCACTCCACTAACAACTACAGACCAGTGAGCCTGACCAGCATAATATGGAAAGTACTTGAGAGTATTATCAGAGATGCCGCAACGGAACATCTAATACGAAACAACCTTGTAAAAGATTGCCAACACGGTTTTATGCCGGGACGCTCTTGCTTAACACAATTGCTCAAGGCATTGGATATTTGGACCCATATTCTGGAACGGGGTGGTAATATCGACAATACAGTATTTACCTAGATTTTGCCAAGGCTTTCGACAGTGTACCCCACGAAAGGCTGAAAATCAAACTGGAAGGGTACGGAATTCGGGGAAATGTCCTCGCGTGGATTGAAGACTTTCTACATGACCGCAAGCAGTGTGTGGTGATTAATGGCACGAAATCGTCATCTGTACCTGTAACAAGTGGGGTAACACAGGGCAGTGTATTGGGCCCGCTGTTGTTTGTTTGTTTCATAAATAACATGCCTGACGTTGTACATTCCTCCATACAAATGTTTGTCGATGACGCCAAGTTATTTCGGGAAATTAAGAACCAAGCGGTCTGTGAAGAGCTGCAGAAGGACCTCTGTGGGCTCCAGGAATGGTCGAAGAAATGGCTGCTGAGATTCAATGTCACGAAGTGTAAGAGGATGCACCTGGGGCATACCAACGGTAAGGAGGCGTATCATATGTCCCAACGGGATGAAGAAACTAAACTAGTTGAGACTGTGTGTGAGAAGGACCTAGCTGTGTATGATGACAATGAGCTGAAGTTCTCGGGCCATTTTGAGAAGAAGGTAAATCAGGCAAATAAACTATTGGGTCTTATAAGAAGGTCGTTCAGATATCTAGACGGTCCGTCCCTCGTAACGATCTTCAGGAGTGAAGTGCTTCCCCATCTGGAGTACTGTCACCCCATCTGGTCCCCGAGATATGCTAGGGACTGTCAGTTGGTTGAATATTTTCAAAGGAGGGCCACCAGACTGGTGCCTGCACTTCGGCACCTCAGCTACCCTGAGAGATTGGAGAGCCTGAACTTGCCTAGCTTATACTACACACGGGCAAGGGGGGGACCTAGTTGAGGTGTATAAGCATCTCAGGGGTGCACTACTCAGTTGAGTGTCCTTACTTGGAGCTGGCGGACGCTCGCCCCACAAGGGGTCACAGCTCAAGATTGAAGAAGCCGCAAGTCCAGAAAACCGTGAGGGCAAACTTTTTCTGAGTGAGGGTTGTAAACTCTTGGAACAATCTACCAGAGAGTGTTGTGACGGCACCGAGTGTGAGCTCTTTCAAGACAAGACTTGACCAACACTGGAGCAGGTTCAGGTACATTCAGGAACCGGTGCATGCCCAGTATTTGCCAACAGTGCGTGACAGAGACGTGACCGATCGCCCGGGCGGCTAGCGAGCCGATCTTTTGGTGAAGAAGATAAATTAAAAGAGACGTGACCGATCGCCCAAGCGGCTAACAAGCCGATCAGTGGCAAAGAGGATAAAAGTAAAAAAAGGTAAAAAGTAATTAAGCTTTGAAAGGGAGATTTGGGTTAAGAAATAAGTACTGAATGTAATTTTTACACATATACAGGGTATATTTACCTTTCCAAATCCGTGGGCTTGAAGTCTCCACGTTCTGTTTGTAAATGAATAAGACAAAAGATGAAGTTTATCTGTAATTTCAATAGCACTTAAAAATTGTATGTCTTTATATATCTACACATTATAACCATATATCTACCATAAAAAAACAATCTACTCTATTAGGACAAATAGCAAAAACAATAT
This sequence comes from Homarus gammarus, assembly GCA_958450375.1. Taxonomy (NCBI): domain Eukaryota; kingdom Metazoa; phylum Arthropoda; class Malacostraca; order Decapoda; family Nephropidae; genus Homarus; species Homarus gammarus. Next base: position 919,197 of record CAUDMG010001831.1, read on the forward strand.
TAATAGCCATATACCAGAATAAAGACTCAAAAACAACAATACTGTATATACCACACAGGTTAGCCTTGTCCAAAGAGTAATCGGCCTTGACTACAAGAAAATACAAAATTTGGATATACTTAGGCTTTATAAGGCTAATGAATGTATGATGAATCAGTAGTAAATTAGAAAATCAATACAGTACTCCAATTTAATAAAGTTGTCAGCAGACTTAAGGACACAACAAATGTCCTTTAGAAGGATTGTCTTTATGAAGTGAACTAGACTATTCTATTTCAAGTACGTACAGGGAATTAAAAAATGGAGATATTACTGAATGTCAAAATTTTAAATACTGTACATTGTGATCAGTATTGTGGCTTTATGAATATGAGTTCACAAATTTTATTCTATTTTTTATTAACTTTCTTTAGAATGTCGAAATATTTTGTTACTCTATTAGACAAGGACAACCTAAACAGCATGAGAAGAATGGGGATAGGACTTGTTAGCAACAGTGTGGTCAGCCAAGTTACCAATTAATTTACAATATGGTATTGCATCTCAGTACAAAAATAAGAAACTATTTAGAAACCTCTAAAACAAAAAGAGTGGTCAAAAGGCTGACCACAGGAGAGATAACAACACCATCCTGTGATTGAAAGACTCACATTGTGTCAGGCGCCCCAACATGCGGAAGACAAGAGGTGGCAGAGGTAGATGCCAGACAGTAACCAACACCATAAGGCTATGCAACTGAGGAAACTAACTGTTTGTCCTTTGATAAACACAATTTCTTGTTTTCAATAATTATTGAAAAAATGAGATGTGCTTGAACAGAACAGTAAACAAGGCTTGCAACTACTGTATTGCAATATACATATTAAAAGGAAAATACAAATATAATGTATCTACCTAAAAGGGTTTCATGTTTAAGCAGTTTCTAATACTTTAACTCTAAAAACCTGGACTGTTTCAGATTTAACTAATTTTAAAATGTTAAGTATTGTACCAATGTACTGTGTTGTGATGAAAAGGTAAAGTGAAATCTCAAAATTTCAACCATTTATTTCATAAAAAAATTTATCATACACTCTTATTACCAAGATGGATCTCACTCTTATACTGCTTAGAACCTAGAACAAAATGTAGTGCTCACACTCGATATCTACTCTTAATGATATTTAAAGAGATACAGTAACATATGGTTGTATACATCATTTAAATAATCTGCTCTGTATATACAGTGACTTTCCTAACCACATGTACAGTATTGTTTTATTGCATGTAAAGTTGAAACAAGAATAACTTTGTAACAGATAACTGAAATTTTTTTTTACAGACTGAACAATTTTATATTTAAAAATATATTAAATTTTGATTTATGGATTTAAAGACCTGTTATTAATTTTTTTTTGCTCAGGTTACAAATTTCAAGCCTAACAAAAATTGATATAAAATAAATTTTAAGGGTCACTTTGGAACTTTGTGTTAACATCAAAATAACTCTGTAAAACCCTAAATATCCAGGAACATCATTTGAAACCACAAGAATTTCATAGTAATGTAGTATTTCATGTGAAATGCCTTCTTGAAGTTTTGAGTTGAATTGACTAAATAAATATATATACCCGTATACTGTATATATCTTTCATTATAAATAAAAATGTGTCTACACTGAAAAGGGTAACCATTTACCCTACCATCAGTTCCTTCCAATGTAATAAACATCTAATGGCTTTTTTGGCTATTCTTGATCCAAATGACGAAATATAAATTGTAGGGTACTGTATATAGTGTTGCTGTAGTGTTACTAGACTAACAGCCACTCCATTTCATTTATTATACATTTAATTTTCAATCAGTACACTTAAAATTTTACTAGCTGTATGATCTACTCCACTCTGACTAAATGGATTTGTTATCAAACTTTCAGGGAGATGAAGTCACCAAAGGTCTGATCTGATTGTAATTCGATGCTCGATGTTACCATATATAGTGTATAAACAATGAACTCAATGTGCTAAAAACGTTTCCTTGAGCATCATACAATCTTTTATTTATTTTTTACACTGTGGGTACTGTTTCCATAGTGCTAGCAAAGTACGCTACGGGTATACAGATTTCAGTTTGTCTGGGCTGACCACCACTCTTATTAACAAAATCAACACATTTTAATGGTGTACAAGTGTGTTCCCGAGTATTTAGAACATATTAGCAGCTACGAAAAACTTCACCTTAATAGGTCTACACAGTACTGCACTCCACTAACCACTACTGTACTGTTACCACTACTACTACAGGTACTAATAATAAAAAAAGTCGTGATGCGAGACATTATTTTCCAAAAATGTAAAAATAATTCTGAAAATAAAACATAAAACTATCACAGAAAACAGTTCAAAATGAGATGGAAATAAAGACTGTAGCAAGAGCACAGATACAAATGAACAAGGATAATATACAGTAAGTTGTTGTGAATCAAAACTGCATTTCACTATCTGTTAGGCTGAGCTTCTACACCTAGATTCTATACCTGTACAAATATGAAAGTGAAAGCAGCCATGAAATTTTCTTCATAATATGCTCATTAACTTTCTCACCTCATTTTTTTTCTTATAGTTGCTCAGTCTTTAAATGCTAACACTAACAATAACTGAGTTACAAAGGTCTAACTATGGGTGAATTTCTTTTATTTGTCCCTAACAGAAGAGTATTGCTACAATATTTAGAAGTTCATAGGCCACAATGGGTATACCGTTATGATTCAATTGTCGGGGGACTAGTGTTTACTACATACTATACAATTTATAAAAATCCAAAACAGTAAGGTCTGTTCACACTTTCCGTTAAAATGTGTAAAAATCACCACTGTAATACTGTACCTTGTTCAAAATATGCTAATTGACTTTTTTCTTTAAGTGATTTTGGGTGAAAAAAAAGTCATAGGCCTAATGGCCCATAATAGGCAGTGTGAATACAGTACACTACAGTATACTGTAGTACTGTACACTGAATTCAAAGCATCTGATATAAAAGGATGCAGTGTGGTTGACACTGCATTCAACCACCTTTACTTCACTAACTGTAAAATTAGGTATCCATTTACTGTTAGATTAACTGGGGATGCCCTAGGCATAAACCAGTGACACTTAAGATTGGATATGAGCATTGAATCCATCTGAAATTTATCTGCCAGAGAAGGTTGCGACCAAAGTCTTATTATACCAAATCAACCCACTTCGAGTAAAAAATTTGTCTTTCACCGCGCATGACGTCATCTAGCCAGCAGCCCGGGGGGGACCTCAGTTACTCGCTGGCCGTGGTGCGAAGGTTTATGACAATGCCTGATAAATGCTCCATATTTGGATACATATCAAATTACAGACTAAGTGATAAAAGTTTGAGATTTCATCGATTTCCAAAGGAAGAAAAACAGAGAAAAAAGTAGATTTTATTGAGCATGAAGCAAACATATAGGAGGCGACATGAGGAAGGACAATACTTGAGAGCCGTTGGCAGGTTTAAATTTAAATTCCCTAAAGTCTAACTTTCGGCCAGGAAACCAGATGTAGAAAGATAAGTACCTACCGTATTTGTTGCCTGAAACTGTTGTACAGTTCGTCCCCGAGTTACGTACATCCGACTTACGTACAAACGGCCGATACGTACATCGTTTCTGAAGTCTTTAATTGCAAAAATATTGTCTTAAAAGGGCGAGCAATTTTTAAATTTGGCGGGCGAGCGTATAGTTTGCGTGCCAGCCGCACCGCGCCGCCACTATCACTGACCATGCAGACGACACGCTAGACGCACCAAAGCAACACGTGTGGTCATTGTGCGAACACGTGTGGTCATTGTGCATACTTCTCCTGTGAATTTCTGCCCTATTTTGTACACTTTACTCTGTGTGCAATGACTGGTGTAAAGCGTAAGAGTGGTGAAGCCAGTGGGAGTGCTACGAAACGTCAAGCAATCTCACTAGAGGTAAAAATGGACATAATAAAACTGCTTGACAGTGGTGAAAAGTTGACCAATGTTGCCCGCAAATTTAACCTGAGTCGGTCAACTGTTAATACAATTGATAAGGGCAAAGAAAAGATCAAGGAACATGTGAAATCTGCAGTGCCAATGCAATCTACGATTATAACTAAAAGAAGAGGGAAGGTTCTGGAAGAAATGGAAAAATATCTTGCGCTGTGGATCGAGGACTGCACACAAAAACGTAAGCCTCTGTGTCTCAGTATGATTCAGGAGAAAGCCCTAAGTCTTTTCAACGACCTAAAGAAAGATCACCCTGATGATACTGTGACATTCAATGCTAGCAATGGGTGGTTTAACCGATTCAAGGTGCGAAATAAGCTGCATAATGTTCGAGTGACTGGTGAGGCGGCGAGTGCTGATTGGAAAACAGCACAGGATTTTCCAAAGAAACTCGCGGAAATTAACATCAACATCAACATCATCTACACCTGATCCAGTGCCGCGTGATATGGATGATAGTGACGACTGTGACGACTGCGACGGCTGACTGCGTCACGAGTGTTGCCGCGAGTGTGTTTACATAGTTCACCGCGCGGCTACTTATGCCGCATTTATGTTAAATAAAATATGTTTGCATTTGATAAGTTGTATTAATTACCACCAGATAACATTATAGGGTTGGGGGATTTTCGAGTTACGTACATTTCGAGTTACGTACAACCTTTTGGTCCCCATTATGTACGTAACTTGGGGACTTACTGTATAGCGTTGTCATCTGTAATATATCTAGTGGCCATATTGATAAATTGAAAAGCTCTACATATACGTATACGTACACTTATATTCACTGATGTACTGCAATAGCTTGGGGAGAGAGAAAGATGATAATTATAATCATTAACAATTTTTAATATTTTCTTTAACTATTTTATTTAATTCTTGTATTCCATCTTCCCCCCCCCCTCCAGTAAATATCTAGCACATATGCCTATGATTACTTGTTTACTTAATTGCTTTTACACTGATACTGGCAGCAAAATCATAAGAGTATAAATAATAATAAAAAGAGGAAGAAGAGGTTTGCTAATAATAATAATAATAATAATTTTTTAATAATAAGAATAGGAATATCATAAAAATAATGATTACATGGGAAGTTCAAGTGGCTAACTGAAAGATAGTGTGCTATGGAATGAGAAAATCACGATAGCTGGGGTGGTCTCACCCGGGATCCACTACACGCCAACGACGTCACATGCGCATGGGTAGACTTGGTTTATTTAGACTTTGGTTGTGACAACACCATATGTGAGCTATCTTAAATCCTGGCTCGACCAACACTGGAACATGTTAAAGTACGCACATTCAAGAGTTTATACATGCTCGTTTCTTGTCAAGAGAGCATGAGAGACAACTGAGTGACCACCCAACTTACTAGTTAGCTGACAAATGATGAGGAGGATAAAGTTAAGGGCTGTGGTTGAGTTAGGAAATTATTTTCCATTTGTTTGTTTTTTTCCTGGATAAGTGGAATACAGAGTCTGTGTTATAAAAGTCAGGGAACCCTGGGGTGTTGCTGACTCAATCCTGGTCATCAAATTCACTGTGTCATTTATATATAAATTTGCTTCATACAACTTAAAATATTCATCTACAGTATTGATTTCTAGACTCGTAAATACTACTGTATCTATAAAAGGGTGTAACAAGAAGAATTGAAAATTAATTAATACAGTGTTAATAAATAAATAAACCTACAGTATTGCATAAATCACCTGTTTCATAAACTAGCCTGTAAAGTACATGAGTGAATATTTACTAGATGATTGAGGAAGGAATAATTTGGTCCATTCATTTTCACAAACACATGAAAACTAACATGTCAAAGGCTGCTGTGTTAACAAAGCACGAGCAGTTGTTTCAAGACCCAGCCCTAAAACAGTAGATGTGATGATAGTCGTGGCACATCTTATACTTGGCACACCTTTAGTCTTGATACACTATTAGTAGTTCAGAATGAATAATAATTGTTTTGAACTGCTTATACTGTACAGTACTTGAGAATATAGCTTAAATATTTTTTATGTCTTGTGCACTTTAAAACAGTACAGGTACAATGATTGTATCACTAAACACTTGTTTTGATTCATTCAAATGAAACCATGTATACAGTTAGAATTCTAAACAAAATTTTTGCTGAATAAATAAATAAATATATATATATATATATATATATATATATATATATATATATATATATATATATATATATATATATATATATATATATATATATATATATATATATATATATATATTAGTCTGCCAACTTTTCATAATTATAAAGTAATTATTGTTGTCCATTATTTACCCAGTTAGAAAATCTTATGATGTGCACTGACTAGCTCATGGATTTTCTACATATGAAAATCTATGAAGAATTTTATGCATTTATTGCCATTTTTTTCACAAGAATAATATTATAAAAACAAAGAACACTTACTTTATCACTCCAACTAGGGTAAAAAATATTTGTTCAAACTCATATTAGCCAGTCCCACATGATGAGATACATAACCTAAGTTAACATACTGTATAATCCTTTCACATTATTAAATGAAAAACATCTGAACTAAAAAAATATGATGCAGCTGGGGAAGAGGAGAGAGTTGTGGTTTCCTCCATGTAATATTGGTCCAACCTCAACTCTGCCTACTCTATTCACCATCATTTCCTCTTCTTGTCCAACCCCACTCCTCCTGTTTATGGACCATACTGGGTAAACACATAAAATTTCAATCCAAGTTCCTCATGTTGGTGGTTTCTTGCTCTGTTTTATAAAATGTATTGTAGTTTAATTCTATGCTTTTGTTAATTGGTCCAAAAGTAGCACTGCATTTATTTAATACAGTAACTATTATTACTATAGATTCTCACTGAAGTTATGGTTCTGATGCAAATTTTACAGATGACAGTGAAAATCTTTCACTTGAGTAACTTGTGCCCCAACCCCGTGGCTGTAGTTTATCCTAATAGAACCTGTAGTGGTCCAAGTCATAAGCTCGGAGTGGCGATACCTTGCTGGGGGGCTGCATCGATCCCACTTTGGTTCCTATACCAAGGGGAGGGGGATATCACTCATGTAGTCTTCAATTGGTTTATTTTTCACTATGGACTGCCTATTACATGTGTTAAGGAGGAGGGACGTGCTGCATTATGTTGTTCTAGGTGGGATGGGGTTATCACTGTGGATGGGGCAGGAAAGCTACTGGACGAGACTTACAGTAGGCTTCATCTATCCTGAATCTGCATGCGATGCACTACAGATGAGACCAGGTAGGGAATAGTCTTGCAAGTTTCTTCTTCTAGCACTGGATACATGCAATGAACTAGCTCCGATATGCACATATACAATGCCCAGGAATGCCTCATGTCTATGGTGCTGCATATTTATCTGAACACCATATGTGTGTGTCAGGTGTGATTTGGTTTTTGCAGGGTCGGCTCCACTTGCAGGCCTCCTTGTTTTTCTCTGTTGCAAGTTTATAATGTTTAAAAACAAGGATTTAGGGTAATATCACAGAGCACAAAACAGTTAATTTCTGAGATGCAGAATATCAAATCATGCAAAGTGAGTGTGACTACGGTTCTCTTTGTAACTCAAGATGCACAACACTTCATTCCTGCCTCCGAAAACTGTCTCGGCTCACAGTTTATAGGTTATAGTTCCCATGAGTTACCGAATCGTCTTCTTTGGCAGCACTCAGGTGATGTTCTAATCTTATGTGGAGATGTACTGGTATGGCCTCAAATACTCTTGACATTGACACTATTAATGCGTGATCGATGATCTGAAAGCCAAGTGTTCACACAGATGTCAAGAGAAGCTGTGCAAATTGTTGAACAACGTTCGATGCAGAATAATCAATTGTTGATGAGACTGACAGTAAACACTATAGGAGCATTACACGGAGTTCTGCAAAATATATCAATACTCCTAAATGTGTACACTAAGAAAAAAATTTAAACAAGTTCTATATGTTTATTGTATTTATAAATTTCTTTTTACATACCTTATCCCCAGTCTATGAAGGAAAAATTACTTATTTGTAGAATGTGAAGAATGATTTAAATTACTGTACCATACTATACAGCACTCATTTTCAATTTAATAAATAAATTGAAAGTTACAATTGGCTAGAACAGAGTAAAAGATTTCTGGATTAACAATATTACAATAACCAAATGATTCCATATACAGTACCATAATAATTAAAAATTACTGTACTGACAATGACACTTGAGAGAATTTTGATGCTTTTACTAAATTCTTTGGAGAACCATGTCAGTTTATAGGTCATATTTTTGGAAATTTAGATGAAGAATGACCAAAAAATTCCTGTTTTGCACTAAAAATACCTAGTAAAGGATACAGTGGAAGGAAGGGGGTTTATTATAAGCAGTGAAAATATTTGTAGTTTAGTTAAATGAAATAACAATAAAAAAATCTCATTCTTTGACACTAAGAAAAACTGAATCTGATCTTGAGCGCAGTCACACCTAGCACAGTTACTACCTATAATCTGTGCTGTCCTGAGACTACACCAAGCTTCTTACCAGGGAGGATGACGCCAACACCAGAAATAATCAAAAGCAATTAAATGACTATCACATACCATATGATATCACTGACATACCGTACATGAATATGTCCAGTATTTGCATATGTATAATATGGTACTGTACACTATATGCTTAAGCACACAAGGTTAGGCCCTGTCAAACCCTCACACATACACCTGATGCAAGTATAAACAGCATACACCAAAACCCTGAATAAAATACCCAGTAGCAGATCAAGATTGAAGGGTTAAGTGGTAAAAACAAAAAAGAAAACTGGAAACTGACCTACTATTTAATGAATTGAACTTCTTCACCTATCTAACAGTAAAAATTTTGGAGCACTTAAATGTTTAAAAAAATGATGATAATTAGTTTTGGGTGATAACAACTAACATGACAAGTGCCATAAAATGATGAAGATGATGATGATAATATGATACACCTACATTAGGTACGTTCTATTTTCCTCCATATTTAATATCCCTTAAAAGTAATTAATGAATAATAAGTTGTATGAACTGTATATGATATTAACAAATACAGCATGAATATTGAAAATTTTTCTTGTGGTAAACAAATGGGGGGAAGCAGATGTGATAAATTTAAAGTTAAGTTTTAAGAAAATTGTAATACCGGTACATGAGTTCCTCATTATCTGAGTATTCATTATCTGTGGATCTGCAGTTACAAACCCAACTTTTGTAGAACTACAGTATGTGTAAAAATTCACCGAACTTACAAGGATTCCACGGATGACATCTGTTGGTTGAGAGCATAAGGGTTTGAAATTCCCGCCCGCCTCCCATTGTCTCAAAGTTTATCCTCACCTGTGCAGTAACAGTCATGCATGTTCCCAAGCCAGTTTTGAAAATGTTCCTCGGATTTTTTATACTACAAGTACTTTGTTGCGCCTTTGGTGAAATCGGTGGAATTTTTTGTAGCCATGAGTTGAAAACAGATACAAAGCGGTGTAATGCCTAAAAGGAAGCATTGAAGCTTTGGGATGGATGTGAAATTAAAAGTGAATCATCGTAAGAAGAGTGGTGGTGAACGTATGAGCTACATCTCACGTGCCTTGCACATGTTTGAAATGACCACCCATACCATACTTAAGAATGCTAAAGAAACAGAAACAAGTGCTACAACTTTTGTGAGACATTCAGAAGTAAACTTAATACAGCAAAGGAGTGATGTGTTGGAAAGTATGGAAAGACATGTATCATGTATCTGTATCAGCAGCATATGCTCATCACATAACCCTCACCAAAGAAGGCTTTAAGGTTACATGAGGATATTCAGGAGTAGTTGGGAGAGGAGGAAGCTGCTTAGGAGTAGGATTTCAGTGCATCTAAGGTTGGTTTTACTGCTTCCAGAATCGGTATGGCTTAAAAAATACTGTATAAAGATTCAAAGCAGATGTCCAGGCAGCCGAAACATTTCCTAGGAACTTAAAGAAGGTTATCGAGGGAAGTGGCTACACTTCACATCAGGTGTTCAACGTTGATGTAACTGGCATATATTGGAAATGTATGCCATCTTGCACCTACATCTTTAAGAAAGCAACCAGTGGGTCAGGTTTCAAGGTATCTAAAGACCGTGTATCTCTGCTTGTGGAAATAGTGCTATTTGGTGACTTAAAGCTTAATCCCTCGCTTGTGTTTCACAGTGAAAATCCACGGGCGTGGGGAAGTCACAGTGAAAGGCATGGATTACACGACAGATTTTCTGTGATTGGTTTGTGAAGAAATTGTGAAGTGAAGAATATTGCTTACAAACTTCTTTTATTTTTGGACAGTGTCATTGTTCATAATCTTGACTTCGTGAGTTTGTCCCCAAACGTGAAAGTAATGTTTTTTGCCACTGAAAACAACATGAGTAATGCAACCCATGGATATGGGGGTTATTAGTTGTTTTAAGGTGTATTACTTATGCAATACTTTCAGAAAATGAATCACAGAAACTGATGTAAGAGAAGATAAAGTGCAAGAAATTTGGCAGAACTTTAACATTTTACACTGTGTGCAACTAATCAATCAAGCTTGGAAAGAAGTTTCACCTCAACTCCTGAATGGTTGCTGGAAGAATTTATTTCCTGAAGCTGTTCACTCTTTTGAAGATTTTTTTGCTACCAAAATGTACATTGTGATTACAAGTCTAGCAAAAATGCAGGCTTAAACGATGTTGGTGAAGATGATATTTAAGAATTACTACAATCTCATTCTCTTCCATTATCAAATGAGGACTTGGCCAAGTTAGACAAGAAAACTTACTAAGAATTAGGAGCTGATGACGACTCTACTCCCGTTGCAGAAGAAAGCAAAGGGGTAGCAGTTAAAGGTCTTAGAGAAGCCTTCGCAAAAGTTGAAGAAGTTGTGGATTATTTTAAGAAGAATGACCCTCTCTATGATCATGCTGCTAAAGTTAAACATTGCTATTCTACAATTATATATGACAAAGCATTTGTTGGGAAACAATCGACTCTTAATTTTTTGTGTGATGCAAACCTGTTATGGAAGTTTCTGAATTTTAGGCAGGTCCTTCTGGTGTAAGGCAACCACCTCAAGGAGATGATGATGAGATGGCAGCAGACAATCCACCTAGTCTTGCCTCTCTCTCATCCTCTGATTAATCCTCCTCTCCCAAAATCCACCTCCATCCATCCAATCAAGCCCATCATCTCTACTTTTGAAGGTAAGTTAGTGAAAATCATTGATATGTTAATACTGTATCACTTATTCAAAAAAAATAATTTATAGCGTATCTCAATGAACCACTTTCACTTTCACTGAAATGAGTGTGCGAGTGTGTGCGCGCAAGCGCCCAACCGCGTGGATAGAGTAACCTGTGTTGCAGTAACACATTGACCCCAAAGAACTTTAAGTACATTAAATAAGTTATAAAGTTAAATAATTTTGTAAATTAATGTGTAATAAAATTGATTCTAAGGTATATAAAAGTTTCAAGATATCAAATTAAACTTTTTACCGTAAGTGTCATTTACAATGTGATTGTCGCAATTAGACCCCATTCCTATTAAATCTTATGAGAATTAATTCCCCACTTTATGTGGAATCACTATCTGAGTCTTTTTTCTGGTCTGTATTAAGCTCAGATAACGAGGATCCCCTGTATGAGTAAAAATAATAATATTACCCAGTGCTGCAACATCTACAGGTAGGCCATCTAATTTTTTTTTTTATCCTCTTCACCTGATTCAAATGAGAAATTATACAAAGATATGTATGTATGTATGTATATATACAAAGTGTACTAGGCCATGATTAGTTAACAATGTAATTTCTCTAATACTGTAGTTAAAGACATACGTACTTAGATGTTGATCTGAGACCTGAACAAAAAGTGTACAACTCTGTACTGTACTCTATGTCCCATAAATTGAACATACAAGGTAGTTCATTATTATGAAATTGCTACCTTTGGATTGTCTAATATTTATCCTGACAGTGATAAAGCCAAAAACAGATTCACCAATCACAATCACCATTACATACAGCTTTACTTCACCAAATATTGCCAGGTAAAATTGCAAGTATGAGAGCCAGGGTGGGGTCAATGCATCTTTGGCTGACTGTACATATGAATCTTATTTGAATAAAACAAATGTTTTCCTCTTTGGTAAAGTGAAATTTCAAAGGAAAATATGATGAAAATTTCAAAGGAAAATATGATGAATAAAGTAAAAATTAATTCAAGCTGAAAAAGGATGAAGAGGATAAGTAATAAGCTGAGATGACTTAAGGAAAAAAAAAGTAAAACAGGGTCACCATATTTAAAAACTAATCTCACCACTGTTGCATATGGGGGTCACCATATTTACACATCACAGTCACCCCCCTTTAAAACAAGACCACTATGGTCGTTCTGTTTCTCATCTCTGCAACAATAGGCAGGGGAGTGGTTAAAAGGCTATACCTATGGTTGAGAGGCGATGCCATAAATCCAGATTTTGGCCATTTCCAAATTTATAACATTACAACTACTGTAGTAACTGACTGAAAGATAATGTTTCTGAAGATCATAGTATTAATTGATATTACAGTACCATTTCTCAATTTTTATAGTACAGTACAGTACTGTATTACTGATCGCAAGGACAGTGTTGTAAATTAATTTTATTTACTACCGGGTAATTATGTTGAAACACCTCTACAGTATTGGTAAATTTTGTATAAAAGCATACAGTATTTATATTTCAGTACCTGTATGGACATTTCCTGATAGAGGCTCTGGTCTTTGATTGAAATAGTGTACATGTATGACAAGGCTGAATGGCATTCAAGCTGATCAGGCAAGGGGGCACCTAATTGAGGTGAATAAACAATGTGTAACAAAGACGTGACAAACCACCCAAGGGCTAACGAGCTGATCAATGGCAAAGAGAGTAAAAGTAAAAAAAAAAATATAACTATGGACCTGTCCAATTCATATCATGTTTTACTGATGGTGACATATGAAGATGGGAGATACTTCAAATGGAAATTCATCATTAGCTCTTCTGGATATTCTTTAATGCTAATTAATGAGTGTACATATTCGTAGTACTGTACTATTTTTTCACCAAAAAATTAAGGAAAACAAATTCAGCGAGTTATTATGAAAAACAAAAACATTGCTGATGTAGCACACCATTGGTAAGTAAGATGCTGAAATAAGATGAAGACAATTTGAAGATTATTTCATTCACCTCACTTTTCAATATCTGGTACTGTATACAGTATACAGTACAGTACTGTACTTTACTTACTTTACAGATATGAGTTTCAACTCATATTCATTTTTGAGGAATTTAAGACCACATAATTTTGTATTAATAATCTTTACCCACCAACCATTGGTTGTTAGTTACTGAGCATCTTGAGAACTTTGAATCTTCTTGAAAGTTCTCTAAGTTATATCCTGATAACAGGTAAGTAATACTGAAGCTTACAGTAACAGTGACCAATATGTCACAGAATGAAAAGTTAATAGTACCGTATTGTACTGTACTGTAAATGATATTTTGTTGCAATGTTATCTGTAATAACAATTAATAAATCTATTGAGAGAAGTAGAATATAAACTATTGATTCTTCGCTGGAGAGTCATGGTTCACCACATAATGAGGGGCTCTTTACTGATGGGGATCTTATACAGTACACCTGTACTGCCACAATACAGTACTCTATAAGCATCATGGCTTGTAAGTCAGGTCGTAATAGAATAAAAAGCTGGGTAGGCAGACAGCGAGAGACCTATCAGAGGAAAAGAAAAAACAAATGCATTAGGAAGATGCATTCAAGATTTTTCCTAGGTGTGCTTACTTATATAGTACAATAAACTTATACTTTTTACTAGAGGAATATATAAAGAGGGGGAGGGGGAAATGGTAACACATATGAGAGTTACATACAGTACTGTACAATAAAAGGTAAAGAGCAGGAGCAGCTCCAGGAATTTATACTGGGAGGCAGAACAGTTTAAAATACCTGTACCTGCACTGTACAGTAGTATGGGTCAAAGGTAGGAGGTAGTAAATCACACTGGGTGTTTGGGGTCAGCCTATGACTCTCAAGCCCTAGCATATGAAGAAATCTAAGGTGTAAAATAAACCGACATAACAGAACTCAAATTGGGGGAATTAAATTTTAACAATAAATTAGGAAGGGATAGGATATGTACCCCTCTACACTCTCCTCCTAAGTCTGCCACTGCAGGGGATAGGGAATTAAAAAAGTGAGAGATAATACGGGGTAATCAATTAAAGCTATAATCAATGAACATAAAATTTTATATTTTAAGTTCATTGATTATAGCTTTAAAATATAATCTTCATATTTCAAAGATGAACAGTATAGTTCTAAAAAACGAGCCCCATATATATTTTTAAACATACATTTAAGTACAGGTATATAAAAAAGGTAATTTTTGTAAAGAAAGAAGTGAGTTCTTTAACATAATAAGGGAATCATATGAACTGTTTTAAGGTTTTTTTAAGCTCATTCAGTAAACTGAAGAAGCAATCTTGAGTAAGAAAGTAGTGAAGTTTTTAAACACAGTGGATAATACTTCAATGCAGCAGATTTGAGGAATAACACAATTTCACCCATGTGAACACAGTTTTGATTGTGACTAATACCCATACAGTATCTACTCTCATGACCAACTATGGACCAGTTGTCCCAACAGATGTACAGTACAGTAGCTGAGAAAATAATAATATGATAAGAAAAAGCATCTACTGGTATAGTACTGTACTTGTGCAAAACACCATTCACTTGATCTAAAACTCCAAGGAAGACTCTTTTTGTATAGTGTACAGTGCAGTTATATGATTTTTTATTTCTTCATGACAATGAACCTTAGGATGATTGATTTAAAATTACTACCAATTCCTTGAGATAAACTAAGAAGGAAGTTGATAATGAGAGCTCATATAATGATGTTAGACCGAAGGGCATAATTTCCTGTACTGTGCCACTGATTTGGTTAAGATTAAAGCATACAAGGGGTCACAAACTTATGAACGTCTGACTTATGAACGCCCGCTGATACAAATGGGGTTAAACTTGAAATTTATAGTATTTTATTTACCTGCTAACTTATTTTTTACTTTCATTTACTGTTTTTGTCATTTTATTTCTTCTTTTATCTTAAGTGATTTTAGATGTATAGAATAATGGATGCCCCTCATGATTGAGGATGGCCAGCCCTACAGCCACCTAGATGTTAATTTGTTTAAGGTGCAGTGGCGGCTCGTGCATAGGGCTGCAGAGCTGCAGTCCCCCCAGACACTCACTGCCAGGCGTATGATTCCTTTAGAGAGACAGCTGAATAATACACTACCAACAAATATATCATTTTATATGTTATTTAATTATTTTCAATACGTTGCTAAGTGAATTTTCATTAAAATCAGACCAAAATTTAAGTTACTTTCATAGTTGCTGTCAATGCTGTACGATTCATGTCTGTTATTAATTGGCGCCGCCGCCGCACCACTTCTGGAGACAATGCGCTGCACTTGAAGCAGCTCAGTCTCGTACAACGTGTTTACATTGCGTGTGGACGGTGTGGTTAAATCGTGCTTTCTTTAATTACCCTTTGACGATGGAAAATCGAGTGAAGTATTTGCAAAACATCAACTTTTCCCAGCTGACATTAAATGAAAAGACTGAAATCAAAGCAAGAGGAAGACCTACACCAGTTTTATCCATTCAACAGAACAGTACAAGCAGGAACAAAGAATATACACGCCAGTTTAACATCAGTGTTTATCAGAAATGTGAATGGCTCTGTGGTTGTGACGAGGCAAATACTATATTCTGCTTTCCATGCTTATTGTTTGGTGGGGACTCGGCATGGACGAAAAGTGGTGTGACTGACTTGAGGCATTTGCCACAGAAAATAGTGAAACATGAGCAGTCAGCCAAACATATGAATAACATGATTAATTTATCGTTGCTGGGTAAAGTGAACATTGCAGCTCAGATTGACACAGCATACAAGCTCTCAGTTGCAAAACACAATGAACAGGTGAAAAAAAACAGAGATGTGTTATCCAAAATCATAAACTGTGTAAAATTTTGTGGAAAATTTGAACTCCCTCTTAGAGGACATGATGAAACAATGAGCTCTAGGAATCCGGGAGTATTTCGTGGATTAGTTGATTTTGCTTGTGAACTGGATTCTAGCTTAGATGCTCATTTAAAGACCGCTACAGTTTTTAAAGGAACATCTAAATCAATACAGAATGAACTTTTAGAATCTAGGTCAAATTTGTGTATCCTACTGTTGTGTGAGGCTTGCAGTCCCTCCATTTTATTTTTCACGAGCCGCCACTGTTAAGGTGTAGAAGCTGCTGCCAACACAATAACCACACCCTAAGTTAACGTGTGTCAAGGAATAATCCGAGAAGACCGGATAACTCACCAAATGCACTGGCTAACCATTACCCCGAAATACAATCCTCAAATCGATTAACACCCAGGTTCCCAATTACTGCTGGGTAGACAAAGGCAAATGGCATAAAGAAACTTGCCCAGGATTCAAACCTGGATCCACTCACTTGCAAGGCGAGCATGCTGACCATTACACCACAGATGTACAGTGACCCCTCCGTTAACGAACTCAATCCGTTCCAGAAGGTCGTTCGTTAACTGAAAAGTTCGTTAACCGAAACCATTGTTTCAATGGGTTTTTGGTTAATTGGTTCCAGCTCACCGAAAATTTCCTAAATTTAACAAAAATGGTAGAAAAGTTCACTTACTTTGAGGTGTGTATGTAGAAGGCTCCTGGATGATGATGATGATGATGATGGGATTTAGAATGGGGGGTGGAGGAGAAGGAAGAAGAGAAGTCATTGGGGTGGAAGAGAAGTCACCCCATGGTGCCATTTCACCCATAAAATTTTAGCTCTCTGGTGTAATTCAAGATTATTTTCTTTAAATCAACACTGCACTGCATTATATATTGTCAATATATAAAATATACTTCAAAATGACCAATAATTTGCTTGGAAACACAGAAAAAAAGCGTTTAGTTGAAGAGAGTCTCAAGCAAGATGTTACCTCCAGTGAAAACAGAGAGAGACTAACGCCTGTTTGATGTGTTAAGAGGCTGGATGCCGCGCATTAAACTAGTCACTTTACCTTCAATTATGTTCAATAATTGTTAAAATGACTAAAAAATTGAATATTAAACTTTTAAAATTATTGAATAGTATAAACTTCTTGATATTTACTAAAATAGTAAGGAATTTAAGCCCTAGAACCGATTAATGTATTGGCGGACTGATACTAAAGCTGGTTGCCCGGTCAATGCAAGCGAAAACATGTTGAGGTCGGTTCGTAAGAACTTTGTTAACGGAATTTTTTTTCGTTAACCGAATTGAAGATCCTTATGGAAGGCAGTTCGTTAATCAAAATTACGTTAACCGAGGTGTTCGTTAAACGAGGGGTCACTGTATAAGGACTTAGGCTATGATAAATTGTGGGATTTTAAACATTGTTCTGTAAGTACGGTATGCACATAGCATGTGTTCCGACTTACGTACAAATCCGACTTAAGAATGTCCTCAGGAACGGAACCCAATTGTAACCCGGGGACCCCTTGTATAAGAAAATTATCTTTTCTCCAAGTGTTGCTTATAATGAAGAAATTACAGTTTTCCAGGCACATATGAAATTATGAGTTCAAGACACTTATAAGGAAAAATTAAGTTTTCGCATTACGCAATTCATTTCCAAAGCAAGGCCTAACCTTTAAAATGGCAAAAGCTATCCTCACAATGAATTACTTTAAATTGTATGATGATCACTGATACTAATAATTTGAAAGCAATTTTTTTCTTGACCTCTGCTGTGAAAATCACATTTAGTACAGTACTATTTTTCATAAAGGCTTTGAAAATATTAAGATCACTGTAACACTTAGATTTGGTTTTAAGTAAGTCAATGAAACCAAAACTGAATGTGGGACTACAGGGAGTGGCATTTCTACATAAAACACCTGTACAACCTTGATGTTTTCAAGGAGACAACTGGTCCAAAAATAGTCTTGGAGGTAGTCAAAGGCACAAGGGCACAACAGGAATTGGTACATGAGAGATATTAAATAAGATGGCTCTGGCACAGTAATACTAAAGGTAAAAAAGTAATTTAATCAATCATATAGTAAATGAATTTTACACAAATTTCATAAATAATGATGAGCAAACTTGTTATCACAGCAAGGTAAATATTAATATTAGTACAGCAATATTAGTAAAGTAAATACAGTAATTCAAATGAGAAACAGTGTTAGGGGTTTGACCACATTCTTAAAAAGCCATATTATTCATTTCTTCAAACTGTGTGATTATAAAGCAAAGCAGAGGTTGAGGTGCAACTTGCAAGGAGAAGAAAAATTTAAGGTCTGCTGTTTGTTAAGATGATGGATGTCTGAAAATATTGGGCAAACTGTTCAATACATAACCTGGATATGAGTAAACAATGTGCTTTATTGTGTCATCAGCTCACAACACATGAAGAGTTCAATAATATGGATTAAGGGCTTATTATAAAAGCTGTGAGGGCATTAATACAAAATGACATTACAGGGTACAGTACTCAGGTGCCAGACCAGTGAGTCTCATGGAAACACATTTTTACCAGTCCTTTAAGATCAAAATGTCCACGTACTGTCTAACACCAGTCAACAATACACACTGCATATTGTACTGTACAGTATATATTATATATTTCTAATATTTCATTTCTTTCTTCTCACTTATTGTCTGGCTTAATACCATGTTATTAATCCCTTGAATCCACACCTGTTGGTTACAAAAGTGCATTATCATGCTTGAGCAGTTATGATGGTAATATTTCTGGTTCAGTCTCACTTATATTGCCCATCACTTATGCCTGACACGGATAAAAAACCAAAATCTACTCTCACACAAGTTGTAATGTCCTTGTAGAATGCCTTTCTGCATCACCCAGTTTTCCTGCTACGTTTTATATTCTCATCATCTTCCACACGGACTCATACATCACCCTATCGTCTACCATCTCCAGATAAAATAAATGTTGCACAGTTTCCTTTTTTATCCAAAGGCTTTTTTTACTGAAAATATTGGGTCTTACAACCCCTACTTCCCCTAAGTGGGTAATTTACAAAAATCCAAAGCAATTAGCAAAATTAATTACAAGAATTAATATTTGTTGACCTCACAACCTGAATCAACATGTTCAGAGATCAAAGGTGCCTTTGGTGAAAAAAAAAAAAAAAAATCTTTTGTGTCACGGAATTGGATATTAATGTGGTGATCGACTTTACGAGTTTAATTCTAAAATCTGAGGATCGAAGTCCATATCTGAAGCCTATAGAAGTAGTTGGTAATGAAAGTTTAAGTTGAACAAACTAAATACAGTGTACTGTACTGGTAAGTAACAATCAATCCTATAGATGACTGAACACAAAAATATTATAGTTAGGATTGAAAACCATATACAGGCTACATTAGTCACTATAATTATTGGTGGTTTATACTGTATACAGTACATGACTTGATTATTCATTCCATTTCAGATAGTGAGATGATATGCTTTGTTTATGGTAAAATTGGGAAATGTTAGCATTAGATAGTGCAACAAGTCCTTGCTTAATGTCGGGGTTATGTTCCTAAAAATGCGACGTTATACGAAACAACGTTAAGTGGATCAATTTTCCCCAAAAGAAATAAATAAAATACGGAAGTTACGTTCCTGAGTCTCCCTTTGCCCCATGAAATACATTACATATACAGAAAATCATTTCCATTTCTATGGAAAATAATGCATACATATACAACTACTGTACTAAGTTTGTATTGATACTCACTGATGGGCGGAGGTGGTAGAGCGAGTGTGTGGTGGGTAGTGAAGCAGAGGAGGCGGATGGCGGGAGAGGAGGAGTATGGCATGAACGGAGGAGGAGGAGGGTGGAAGTGGAGGAGGGCAAGAGAGGTGGGTGGTGAGTCACTGAGGTTCTGCATCATAAAATGTAGTCTGTGACGACGCAAAACGACGTAGTATTGGTTCACCGGGACGTTAAACAAATTTTTGGTCTCTAAAGTTTAGCGACGTAATTAGTACCGAAACAATGTTAAGCGGGACGGCGTTAAGTGCGGACTTACTCTATGGCACTGTACAGTTGCAGAAATGTGTTCCTACACCCCTTGTGGTAACCTGTGTCTCCAAGTGTCCAACCTATATGACCTATAGCTAACCTATCCACAAATCACATCCGTCGTTACACAACCAATACCCAATCATTCATAAAGTAAATAGTGATACTACTACTGGGACGGTGCCGTTTGGAGACACGGGTTACCACAGGGGGTGTGGGAACTCATTTCCCCAACTGTACATTGCTGACTCTTATTATCATAGAATAACACATGATCACAGTATGCTCCCCAGAGCTCAAAATATTGTTAGGTCTCCCTTCATATCAAGGCTTCCTCAATTGCAGTTTCCAATTTTCACAGTATTAAAAATGTATCAACTTCCTCTATTGCAGTTCCAATTATCCTAATTTCTCAGTGGTGGTGAAGAGTTTGTCATTATATGGTCCCTACCGGTATGTCTCTCTCAATATAGGCCCTAAATGCAAGTGGGATAAACAATATTGAATCTGATATGTTATATTATCCACAAACTTGTGCTGTTATAACAAGAGATAAACCCCCAAAAATGGTGTATGATGATTTGGAAGAAATTAATGTGATAGAAATGATTGAGACTCATTTGGAGGAAATGATTCAATACAATTTAGTAGAGGTGTCCTAGCAGAGAAGAAAAAAGTTACTGAACAATATTGTAGAACCACATAATGACAAAGAGGTGGGCTAAACACCTCTTGTTTAATGACCAAATTATCCAGGAAGGGACTGATATGGACCCCAACCTGAGTGAAGTTTACAGATTGGAAGGATGATAATATCAAATGTTTCTGCCTACAGGGACCTTTATAAACATAAACAGCTAAGACCTCTCCACTGGTGCCTAGCACTTCCAGTTCCCCTATCAGCTGACACACACTCACTCCAAAACTCAGGCTTATAACAAAATTATCCCTGTAAGTTCACTTGAGCAGCCTCTACTCCACTCAACATGACCCTACCACAACACGTGATGACACTACAATGCTCTCTCATCACACCAGCCTTTGCTCGTGCAGAAAACAACAAAATGAACTAATCAGTAAAGTCCATTTCCCTTATACTGGACTGTTCATTCAATAAAATTTACAGTATGTATGCAACTACAGGCACTCCCTGACTTACGACAGGGATATACTTTTATCCTCTTCGCCAATGATCAGCTTGTTAGCCGCTTGGGCGATCGGTCACATCTCTGATTACTTTTCCTTTTCATTTATCTTTTTCACCAAAAGATCGGCTCGCTAGCCGCCCGGGCGATCGGCCACGTCTCTGTCACGCACTGTTGGCAAATACTGGGCATGCACCGGCTCCTGAATGTACCTGAACCCGCTCCAGTGTTGGTCAAGTCTTGTCTTGAAAGAGCTCACACTCGGTGCCGTCACAACACTCTTTGGTAGATTGTTCCAAGAATTTACAACCCTCACTCCGAAAAAGTTTGCCCTCACAGTTTTCTGGACTTGTGGCTTCTTCAATCTTGAGCTGTGACCCCTTGTGGGGTGAGTGTCCGCCAGCTCCAAGTAAGGACACTCAACTGAGTACAGGTAGTGCCCCCTGAGATACTTTTACACCTCAACTTGGTCCCCCCTTGCCCGTCTGTAGAATAAGCTAGGCAAGTTCAGGTGCTCCAATCTCTCAGGGTAGCTGAGGTGCCGAAGTGCAGGCACCAGTCTGGTGGCCCTCCTTTGAACATTTTCAACCAACTGACAGTCCCTAACATATCTCGGGGACCAGATGGGGTGACAGTACTCCAGATGGGGAAGCACTTCACTCCTGAAGATCGTTACGAGGGACGGACCGTCTAGATATCTGAATGACCTTCTTATAAGACCCAATAATTTATTTGCCTGATTTACCTTCTTCTCGCAATGGCCCGAGAACTTCAGCTTATTGTCAACATACACACCTAGGTCCTTCTCACATACAGTCTCAACTAGTGCAGTTTCTTCATCCCATTGGGACATATGATACGCCTCCTTACTGTTGGTACGCCCCAGGTGCATCCTCTTACACTTCGTGACATTGAATCTCAGCAGCCATTTCTTTGATCATTCCTGGAGCCCACAGAGGTCCTTCTGCAGGGACCCTGATCGTAAGTCGATCTGTTCATAACTCGGAACATTGTAAATTCCCAATAAAGTACTTGAAGCAAAAGCTTGTGACTGAATGGTAGCGAATTAAAGATCTGTTGAGGAGCGATTTGTAACACTCCTTTCCACCTCTTTGCTTTCTCACTCCATATTTTAAAATGTTATGTAATGTAATACCTGATACAAATGAAGATTTACAGATAACTTTCTTTTCACATTTACATTTGATAACATCGCTGGTGGCATTGTAACCAAGTCAGACTTGTCACTGTAACCACCAGGTTACTGAGCCAAGCTGTGAGGTATTATGGTTGTTTTTCAACTCGCATTTTCGGGTAGATATACCGGGTACGTAATTTTCTTCATTTATTTTTACTTGGTTACATGAACACACCATCCTAAATACATCTTGTGAAAAAAAAAGGTAAAACAAATACTAATTGCCATGAGGGTAAACACAAAGGGAATATATACATTTCTTTGCACATGAGTTAGCTGGCTCAGTGGGTTAGCTGGCACGGTGTGCCGAACAAAGTTGAGCGCTCCACTCATGGTTCATAAGTAAAATAGACGGCCGTATATCGCTTTTTATTTTTTAAAGAATATTATTGAGCAATATTCATAAGTGCGGATGTTCGTAACTCGGGGAGTGCCTGTATTAAATTGCAATCACTGTGGTGTATATGTGAAAATTTAGTAATGTACATAATCACTGCCACAAAGGGGAAAGTTGGCTGTGCTTGGGAATGTAACCCTTTTTTTTTTTACTATAAAACCAATCTTCATTTACATTAATTTCACTTATAAGGTAACAGGTTTTCTAGGAACAGAACCCTAGTATAAATGAAGGTAACCAGTTCACACACACATACACCATAAATGGTGTAAAATTTACCAGCAGCGTCTTTGGGATTGAGCTAAATAATGTTTATCCAAACTTCAGCTGGCAAACAGAAGAATGGACACCACCATTCCCTAATATCTTTGTCTGCTCTGTGGACATAAAGGAACCAACAAGGCCAAACTGTAAATCATGGTTCTCCTGGATTAAGCATCTACAACATCAGTATAGAGAAAGAGTGACCCTGTCGACATTCTAAGACGATGCAAATTTTTTTTTTTAATATATCCGTGGAGGATTGTGAGTGTCTTTCCTCTTTCTGTACCTCTCATTAACAACAGATGCACATCAGGTATATAGTACATTAAATATTCGTAGATATAAATGGTACTGTACTTCAAAAAGAAATTCATGCAACACATGCTTAGGAAGCCTCACCATTTTAACAGCCTGAAGTCTTCTAGCTTTACTAACTTCTAGCATGTCTTGTTACCCTATCTGTATAATATCTTCTTTCTCTACCCTACTATGTCCTGC
This sequence comes from Homarus gammarus, assembly GCA_958450375.1. Taxonomy (NCBI): domain Eukaryota; kingdom Metazoa; phylum Arthropoda; class Malacostraca; order Decapoda; family Nephropidae; genus Homarus; species Homarus gammarus. The sequence continues at coordinate 942,934 of CAUDMG010001831.1, forward strand.
TAAATTCACATGACCAGCTCAGTGAAATTCTAATTCATGATTGTCAATAATGTCTAGTTTCTCAAAAGCTCATTGGAAGCCAAATTCAAAAGTCAATATCACTCATATTTCTCCAACTTAGAGCAGTCTAATCATTAATGTTAAACAAATTTTAGTGTCTACCAGGTGAGATTATACAGGTAAGGTGTCCTCAGAGTTGTTATAATGGCAAGGCAATTCATGTCAGGCATTCCTGATGGAGAACACTGTGCATGCAGTGTGGGGTAACACAGAACTGTGTTCAAAAGCATTCAAGGGTACCAGGACATTCAGATTGTGTTTTTACAAACCTACTTCTATTTTTTTTTATAATATGGGCTCTGTCATTGGAGTTAGTCAATTCTCAGTACAAAGATCTGACTAGCTGCCTAGCAAGTTGACAAGTGATAAAAATGATACAGTAAAATTTTATGCACAGAATAGTACACAAAGATTACAATTAATAATTCTAAATCAAACAAATGGTTTTGTATATCAAATTCTAATTGTTTTGAAATTCATTAAAAGGTGTACACAAAGCCCAAGTTATAAAACAAAAATTCATCAATTTTATGTTTGAGAATCCACAATGTAGTACATTCAAAAGATGGCATATTATAAACTCTCGAATATACTGTAGTTTATATTTCAGTAAGCATAGGGCAGGGGTGGCCCAGCAAGACACGGGTTATTGACAGGTTGCACCGTATTAGACACAGTGCAGAGGTCTCAGGTGGGTGGCGGTGGTGAACATGAGCGCCAAAGAAAAAAGGCAAATTAATTTCCAAAGGAAAATAATGACAGAAAATAAATAAAATGAACATTCTTCTTCTCTTCACCTGAACAACTTATTTTCCGAGATTTTCTCCACCTCCGCCAGGGAGACGAAACCACTGCATAGTGTGATGAGATTTGGTAAAAGTTCAAGTTCAGTAAATAATTTGGGAACATTTATTTACATGAAATTAGGCTCTGTATTGCCAGCTAAATTTCATAAATTAGTACTGTAATAGAAAAATTTTCTATTGTTAACTAGGTAAACACTTCATGCCATGTAAGCATTGGAAAAAATATTTCATGTCATAAATACTAAGTATACATACGTTATATGAAAAATATGCCAAGAATTAAAATAATAAAACTCTGCCACAATGAACACTAAAGCAAAGCTAAACGATACTGATAGCATAGTAAAAATATGATAAAATTCTATTAATTTATGAATCAAATGCAGAGGCAAGATATTGAGTAGAAATAATCCAACGTACCCATACAGTAAGTCGGAAAACATGAATGAAGAGAATATATGGGACAGTACTTACGGGAGAAGCACCATTTTTCTGTCTTGAAGGCGTACAGGACAATCAGTGTGACCAACACAAGGATGACGAGACAAGCGATCACGATGCCAATCACGGTGGACATGGACACGGGCTCTGCTGAGGGAGGGACACGCTGTAGTGGGGGCTTGTCTACATGTCCTGGTGGGGGAGGGGGAATTCACCAGGTCTGGCCATCGAATGATCTCCTAGTCTTTCAGCATTACCTATGTTCAATGTTTACAACTAGGCCTTAAGTATATAATTTAATAGTACCCATAACATCATTTCCAAGCTTTACCCATTAGCAAGTTTGACAGCAAAGACTTGAGTATACTAAACAACAATATCTAGAAGACTGTTCCATATTTTGCTTATCAGTAACATAGCTTAAGAAACCCTTGCTAATCTTACAATCGTTTTTTTTTTAAACTGATCATCCTCAGTCTCAAAACCCTTCATGTACTGCTTTGTGATATATATGTCGATTAGTACAGTACAGTACAGTATACTCTCAAACCTGTACAGTATGCATAACTTCCTGGTGTATATATCACCCTCTGAATCATATTTTTGTAACCCAACAATTCCTGTTGTGTATAATAACTAACAGAACTTAAATGAAAAAGTTCAAGTTTTTAATGCCACACATTTTAAAATTGTCCTCTTCACACACCCATGACAAAATGCAGGGACACTGTAATATGTTCGACCAATTACAGTACAGTACAGTATATTGTATTCAATTGGGACAAGAATGAAAATGAGGTGAATAACTTGTAGCTTTTGTCTGGTAGAGGGTGAGTAGTTGGGTGATCAGGGTTTAATTGGCAATCTAACAACACCCTTGTTAACTGGTAAATTTGGTGCTCATCTATTGAAATCCGTCACACTAAAATCTTCATTTTATGTGCACTTAAGCCCAAGTTTTCTTCAATATCAAAACCTGCATATTTTAGTCAGGTTATTATGTCCAACCAAAGTCCATTATCTCCAGCCCTTGAGAGTGTGTCACAGAAAACAGTATGAACACTATTTGGTCTGCCAGGCCATGATTGGTTGAATAGTGTGACATCATGTTTCCTAAACTAGATGAAGCTTCTTACAATGCCTCTCATGATGACAGCAAACAACATGAACCAACTACATCTATATTTGACTGTAAGATCCCAGGTAGGTTAAGTTTGGTTGGATAAAATTTGGTTGGTTCTTGTGGTCTGCTTCAGAAATAAGTCACATATTCCAACCAATCACAACCTCGCTGACTACTGTAATGCTCCATATTCACATGTACAGTATAGAACACTCACTCAATTATCAAATACAGTAGAGCATATACCTGACAAAAGGCATTCACAGTATCAGTGCAACGAGTGAGTACTTTCCATTCTGATGGTTCGAATTCACAAAGAATCTATGCATTACTTTTGTCCCTCATCATGCATTAAGAGAATTAATGTCATAAAGGAAGAATTTCAGTATAATTCTGAAACCATAATGGAGAATATTTTTGTGCTTTAGCTCAGGTCACCCAGTTTGATACATTATGTAACTTCATTTGCAGGAAAAATTAACACATGAACCTTTGATAGTCCAAACCCAGGAAGGCAAACAGTACTTCAAAGACACCCTTACAATGATGCTGGTTTATATTGCACCAAAGGTACTCTTATTAAATCTTCTTTCTCTCTAAGGCACCATGGCCCACACTACCCACCATTAACTAGGAGACCGACAGCATAGCGATCTGCGCCCTTGTCGTTCTCCACGTTAAGCACGTAGTCCCTGGCATCTGCGATGTCCACACCTTGTACCAACAGCCGTGCAGAGTAGCAATCCTCCCGTGCATCCTGCTGGGGAGGAAATAAGTAGAGTATCCATAGTGGAGAGAGACACCAAGGAGAGTACCCATAGTGAGGGAGACCTGTACAGTAGTTATAGTTGAGAGACCTGTAGAGTAGCTATTGTGGGGAGACCTGTTAAGTATTTATAGTGGGGAGAACTATAGAGTAGCTATAGTGAGGGAGACCTGTAGAGTAGCTATAGTGGGGAGACCTGTTGAGTAGTTAAAGTGGGGAGAACTATAGAGTAGCTATAGTGAGGGAGACCTGTTAAGTATTTATAGTGGGGAGAACTATAGAGTAGCTATAGTGAGGGAGACCTGTACAGTAGTTATAGTAGAGAGACCTGTAGAGTAGTTATAGTGGGGGAGACCTGTTGAGTAGTTATAGTGGGGAGAAATATAGAGTAGTTATAGTGAGGGAGACCTGTACAGTAGTTATAGTAGAGAGACCTGTAGAGTAGCTATGGTGGGGAGACCTGTACAGTAGTTATAGTGGGGAGAACTATAGAGTAGTTATAGTGAGGGAGACCTGTACAGTAGTTATAGTAGAGAGACCTGTAGAGTAGCTATAGTGGGGAGACCTGTACAGTAGTTATTGTGGGGAGAACTAATAGAGTAGCTATAGTGGGGAGACCTGTACAGTAGTTATAGTAGAGAGGCCTGTAGAGTAGCTATAGTGGGGAGACGTGTTGAGTAGTTAAAGTGGGGAGACCTGTTGAGCAGTTAAAGTGGGGAGATCTGTTGAGTAGTTAAAGTGGGGAGAACTATAGAGTAGCTATAGTGAGGGAGACCTGTACAGTAGTTATAGTAGAGAGACCTGTAGAGTAGCTATAATGGGGAGAAATATAGAGTAGTTATAGTGAGGGAGACCTGTACAGTAGTTATAGTAGAGAGACCTGTAGAGTAGCTATGGTGGGGAGACCTGTACAGTAGTTATAGTGGGGAGAACTATAGAGTAGTTATAGTGAGGGAGACCTGTACAGTAGTTATAGTAGAGAGACCTGTAGAGTAGCTATAGTGAGGGAGACCTGTACAGTAGTTATAGTAGAGAGACCTGTAGAGTAGCTATGGTGGGGAGACCTGTACAGTAGTTATAGTGGGGAGAACTATAGAGTAGTTATAGTGGGGGAGACCTGTTGAGTAGTTATAGTGGGGAGAAATATAGAGTAGTTATAGTGAGGGAGACCTGTACAGTAGTTATAGTAGAGAGACCTGTAGAGTAGCTATGGTGGGGAGACCTGTACAGTAGTTATAGTGGGGAGAACTATAGAGTAGTTATAGTGAGGGAGACCTGTACAGTAGTTATAGTAGAGAGACCTGTAGAGTAGCTAGAGTGGGGAGACCTGTACAGTAGTTATTGTGGGGAGAACTAATAGAGTAGCTATAGTGGGGAGACCTGTACAGTAGTTATAGTAGAGAGGCCTGTAGAGTAGCTATAGTGGGGAGACGTGTTGAGTAGTTAAAGTGGGGAGACCTGTTGAGCAGTTAAAGTGGGGAGATCTGTTGAGTAGTTAAAGTGGGGAGAACTATAGAGTAGCTATAGTGAGGGAGACCTGTACAGTAGTTATAGTAGAGAGACCTGTAGAGTAGCTATAATGGGGAGACCTGTTGAGTAGTTAAAGTGGGGAGAAATATAGTGTAGCTATAGTGAGGGAGACCTGTAGAGTAGCTATAGTGGGGAGATATGTTGAGTAGTTAAAGTGGGGAGAACTATAGAGTAGTTATAGTGAGGGAGACCTGTACAGTAGTTATAGTAGAGAGACCTGTAGAGTAGCTATAGTGAGGGAAAACTGTAAAGTATAAAGAAGGAAACAGACTAAAACCACGAGAAAGACAATAAAATAAAAGTAAGGAAGAAAGCAGCAGATTAAAACTTCGATATAGACAAGAGATCCCTGAAGATAAGCCATTCCCAGTTTAATTCACCTGATAATTGAGCATCCTAATGCTTCCTGGGAGGGTTAGGTTAGGTGAGCTTAGGTTTGCATTAGGGTGGTTACTCTTCAGATGATCCAACTATGGAATAAGGTAGCGCAACTGCAAGAGACCAGGTGAGAGAGAAGGAAGACATACTTGTGAGCAGAGGTCCATCAGCCCACCACAACACCTCACTTTTACTTTTAATTTTATCCTCTTCGCCAATGATCATTTCGTTAGCCGCTTGGGCAGTTGGTCACATCTCGATTACGCACTGTTGGCAAGTACTGGCTCCTGAATATATCGGAACCTGCTCCAGTGCTGGTCAAGTTAGTCTGCCTTTGAATAAGCTCACACTCAGTACCATCACAACAGGGTCCGACTAATTACCCAAATGTACCCAAATGTAGCCAAATATAGCCGGAATGAAGTCAAATAATGGTCCTAGATGAATAAATCGGACTGCCAATCACTTCTCGACTAGTATTTGGTGTCAGAAAGTCACAAAAAATTGGAAAACTTACTTTAATCTGAGTTAATAGATCGCGTGCATGTACCGACGGAGAGAGGAATTACCCAAATGTAGTCGCAATGAAGTCAAATAATGGTCCTAGATGAATAAATCAGACTGCCAATCACTTCTCGACTAGTATTTGGTGTCACAAAGTCACAAAAAATTGGTAAACTTAATTTAATCTGAGTTAATAGATCGAGTGCATGTACCTAACCTAACCTAACCTAACCTCGACAAGTATTTGGTGTCACGAAGTCACAAAAAAATGGTAAACTTAATTTAATCGAGTTAATAGATCAAGTGCATGTACCTAACCTAACCTAACCTTACAGAACACAACTCAGATTAAATTAAGTTTACCAATTTTTTTTACTTTATGACACCAAATAATAATGGAGAAGTGATTCACAGCCCGCATTACGCTTGTACGACCATCATTTGACTTCATTGCGGCTACATTTGGGTAATTCCTCGCTCCGTCGGTACATGCACGCGATCTATTAACTCAGATTAAAGTAAGTTTTCCAATTTTTTGTGTCTTTCTGACACCAAATACTAGTCGAGAAGTGATTAGTAGTCCGATTTATTCATCTAGGACCATTATTTGACTTCATTGCGGCTATATTTGGCTACATTTCGATAATTAGTCGGACCGTCACAACACTCGGCAGATTGTTCCAAGAGCTCACAATTCTCACTCCGAAAAAGTTTGCCCTCACAGTTTTCTGGAGTTGTGACCCCTTGTGGGGTGGACGTCCGAGTAGTGTCCCCCCCCCCCCCCCACCCCCGAGATGTTTATACACTTCGATTTGGTTGCCCCTTGCCCGTCTGTAGTAGTAGCTAGGCAGTTGCAGCCGCTAATCTTTCTGGGTATCTAAGGTTCCGTGAAGGCACCAGTTCGGTGGCCCTCCTTTGGATAATTTCAATCAATTGACAGTCTCTAGCGTACCACGGGGACCAGACGGGGTGACAGGACTCCAGACGGAGAAATCACTTCATTCTTGAAGATCAAGACGAGTGATGGACCATCCAGATATCTAAACGACCTTCTCATAAGACCTACTATAGTTTCGTTGCTTGATTCACCTTCTTCTCACAATGGCCTGAGAACTTAAGTTCATTGCAGACATACACACCCACGTCCTTTTCACATTAATCTCAATTAAAGACCAGTGGTCGGCAAATTTCTAACAATTTGCAATCGACTAAAAGTAGAATTACTTTTCGAAAATAGTAATCGAGTAGAAATAATATTACTCGTCTCAAAGCGGAATAGAATAAAAGTAAAAATTACTGCTGTTACGGCACTGTTGGCATGTACTGAGCATGTACTGGCTCCTGAATGTATCTGAACCTGCTCCAGTGTTGATCAAGTCTTGAAAGACCTCACACTCAGTGCCGTCACAACACTCACTGGATTATATTGCAGTTGAAAGAAAGGCAAAGATTCGTTTTAATGCCCGCCTCGTGTTTTACAGTGAAATATATTTTTTCTGGTGTATTTTGGTGTGCTATGTTTAAATCTGAACTTCATTCTCTTTGGAAAATCCCAGTTTAAGAAAATGTCAAAGAAATAGGACTAATCAGCCAAAGAAGGTATTACTGTATTTCACTTGTTGCCACTACATGAATCGTGGGAATTTTATAGATGCAATCAGTAGTTTTGACAATTCTATGACACTTTTCTTCAATGGAATTTCTGGTGCAAATTACATATAAGTGAGATAATTAAAATTTTATTATGTATGTCCATACATGGCGGTACACACCCAGAACATCGAACGACTATGGAGCCCCTGGATAGGTCAGGTTCAAAACTGCTTTTCCAATGGTCTTCGATGTGACTTGAACACTTTTTACCTTGATTTTTATAGACAATTTCTAGATTCTGAGATGGGGGGCGGGATTATCTCAGAAACTATTGATTTGTGCCAGAAATGAAGGTCAAATACATTCATAACACACCAAAAACCATCGGAAAACCAGTTTCAACTCTGATTTCGGATAGTGGCAACAAGTGAAAATTTACCCCCAAAGAAACCTAACCCGGTAAAATTTTAGTTTCGGCATTCCTGTATTTGGGTGCGAGAAAATCACAAACAATAGTGATTTCCGACAGCTATGAAGGTCCAAATCGTTCAAAAAACAAAAAAACATCGTTAACAGTTTGTATTCAGGCATTTTTGTATAGTAAAAAGCATTTACTATTGACTTCATAATATCTTCTAATATCAAGTGCACATGGCTTCAAAATGGCCTCAGAATTCCCATGATATTGGTTAGACTTAAAAAAATCCCCAGCTGGGTGGGACCACTTCTTGGCCCTCCTTTTGATATTCCTAGATCCGCCCCTGATATCTACCCTAACCTGACCTTTTTTCGGGATTAACTCACCAGGGCACAGGTCAATGACCCACATCAGGGCCTGAGGCGAAAATCTAATAATAATAATAATAATAATAATAATAATAATAATAATTAATAAATTATAAAAAATTAAAATAAATAAATAATAATAATATAGTAATAATAATAATAATAATAATAATAATAAAGGATCATAAAAAAAAATCAATAATGTATCAATACTGTATGTACAGTACAGTATATTGTGTTCTTAAGGTAAGAGAAACAATTGAAATGCAATTGTATGTAAATGAGGCAAAAAGTCAGATCAGCAACCTGGGACTTGGCCACATATTTTGTAATGCCATATGGCAGCAGGGTCTTCCATTAGAAAATACATTATGCTTCCAATATCTTCCCAGGCGGTAGTACCTCCCTGTTTGAGAGCTGCCTACTACCTACTAACCGGATGGCAAACTAAATTAATACCCCTAACATTACCTAACTTCCTAGCCACCGTCATACCCTTAAGCCACGGGTTAAAAAAATCAACATTTCCAAAAATAATAAAGAAAAAAGGCAGGAAAATAGGCGGACGTTCTGGAACGTCACCTGGGGCACACTAGACGGACGTTCTGGAATGTCACCCGGGGCCTAAGGGTTTTAAACAGAAAACACTTATTTTGATATCTGGTACCAATGAAGGCAGCTTTGGTGAAGCGTCATGGTGCAATTTACGTTTTTAGTGGTCGTGAGAAGAGCTCTGAGCGGGTAGGTTGTAAACAAACAGACAACATGCGGCAACTTGGGTTGGCATATTTTTCGATATACAGGAGGCAGTGTGGCTGGTAATACATTCCCTCTACTTCAAAGTTTGGTATCCATTCACAGCTGAATGTGATGGATGCGAACCCACGACCTTTAGGATAGCAGATAAACACTATACAAAATCCGCTCAGCCGCCACAACCCTTATAAGGGAAAGAGAGAGCCCAAAATGGCAAAATAAATTGTTGAAAGAAAATTCTTTTATTCGTGAAATACACAACATTTGGGAGAGTGAGTAGAGGAAGGGTAAGAAACACCGGGGGGAGGGGGGGGGAGAAAGGGGGGATAAATCGCTCACCACCAATTAATGTATTACAATAAAACTGTCAACAAAAGAGATGAAGGTTGGCTCCAATTAAAAGGAAGCCCCTCAGTGTACACCGCCAATTACCTTCGAAGTCATATAACTTTATTGGCAAAAACACCAAAGTGGTTGGGGGGGGGGGTGAGGGGGAGGGAAGGATAAAGAGAGAGATGGGGGAGGGATAAGTGAGGTTGTGGGGAGGAAGGGAGAGAAAGAGTTTGAAGGATAGTAAGAGAGAAGGGGGGTGGGGTGGGGGGGAGGGAAGGGTTTATGCCCACTTTGTCTACCTCCGTTATGTCTACTCTGAAAACGTCACATATTCCCAAAATGTATCCAGTACTATCAGTTAATGTCATTTGCTTGTTACTCTACATAACCTAACCTAACCTAACGTAGACTAAATGGGAATAGTAAAGTAGAGCCATTTCGAGAGTAAACACAATGGGAGTAAACGAAATAGGGTGTTACCGAGGGAACGACAGGACGGATACAGGCGAAATGAGGGAGAAAGGATGAAACAGGAGTAACCGAGAGTGGATAAAGGGAGAAACAAAGAGAATGAGTGGAGGAAGGTATTCAATAAGCAAGGAATGTTACACTTTGCACAGATACAGCTAAAGCCACCACACTATTGACAGGTGCATGACAAGAGAAGTGTTTTTTACGTCGCTTATGATGCAGATTGCAGAACAACAAATTAACACAAGCGACTGTGAACATACATAACATATGGCTATACATTTATACAATACAGTATTTTTTGCCAAATCTAGTAATAATCAAAACTAACCAATTAAAACCATTTATTGCCAAATTATAATCAAATCTAAACCAATCAATAATATTCATTCTCAAATTAAACCAAATTTATACAAATTAAAATAATTCAGAAACATCTTAATGTATCATAATATTGTCAGATCTATAGATAATGCTGCATGCTTTAACGCACTATACTTACCTGTGGCTACGTTTGGTCAGTCCAATTTTAGCCATAAATGACCTGACTGATATACAGTGCAGTATGTTTTTTTTTTTCCGTAAGTGGGATGTGTCTTCCAGGAATCAGTTATTAATTATTGGGATTACATTATTTACATTATATTTCTTCTTTTAAATCAATTTCTGACGTCAACTTATAAATAACTATTCATCAGTGAACTTGTGGGAGTTGCTCAAAAGATTCACACCCATTGAATCCATTCTGGTAAGAACGAACGTGGGTATAGTAATAAACGATGATAACGGGGAAACAGAATAGTGTTAATAACAGCAGCGATAAATTATCAAGGCATGAAAAGTAACACTGCTAGGGGTGAGGGGGGGGGGGTGTTATGGTCAAACTTTCACTGGCACTCGGGGTTCCAGATGTTAGTGCCACTGAGTTATGACCTCATCTTAACCCTAGTCAAACACAGCACCACTAATACTTTGGTAAATCCTTTCACCTCTCTTTGGATACAGAAAGTAATTCTTCTGATGGAAGTTAATATACAGTATTATTATTATCACCAGTTAGCATCAACACACTATCATGTGAAAGTTTTATTTTTATGTTCTGTGGGATACATATATATTATACACTAGATGTTCAGCTCTGTAGTTAGTTGGATCTTTTATCAAGTTGGAATAGAAAATTGTCTCTCAGAGTTCATAAAAAAGAATAGCAGGATTATTAAGGTCATTGGGTGTAATTTCATTTCTCCAGTCGATGTCGCCATAGTTAAAGTCCCTCATCACAAGGAAGTGACTAGGGTTGAGCGTCATTGCGTTCTCAATTAAGGCTCTATGTTCCTTTGGTTTAATAAGCTACAATTTGGGGATCAGTAGATACATCCAACAATGAGTAGGTCTCTCCCCTCCGCTCGTGTCATCTGTCAACACCTATAACAGTTCTAGCTACAACATGGAGGAGGAATCTATGTGTTCCTGTTATTCTTTGAATTTTTTCTTTCTTCAAGCCAGGTAGTTTAGTATCCCGACTACTTAAAAGAAAACAACAGTGAGCTACCTGTCAGTGGCGGATCCCTCTCCGTCTTAAAAGCTGGTTTCCCTCTGTCTCTACTCTGTTAATTGTGTATACTCTAACCTCGTTCTTCCCTTTGCGATAACTGACTGTTTCCCTAGATTTTGTTCGCCTTTAGAAATATCTCTTAGGATCCATATCTTGCATCACAACACTCATTCTTCGTCCATAAATTTAATAAAAGTGTTTTCTAGCAAGAAACAATCATTCTACGGATGACTTAAACATTTAGTATGAACAAGTTAAGTCATTCTTCCCCATGAACGTTTTAGAGACTTCATTCCACCACCAAGAACCGTATTATTACTGATAGAGAGTTATAGTCTAAGTTCTCTTATTCATTCATCAAGAAAACACCATCTACAGAAACCTTAAACTACTACAAGTCATTCTTCACCAAAAAGCCTGAGACTTCATATTCTACCATAAAGAACCTTATTTATACTGAAAAAAAAACACCAGTCCAAGAAACCCCAATGATTTAGTAGTTCTCATCCATGCCAGACCAAAATCTCCAGTGATTTTCCACAACAAAAACCTCATTATTTGCCCGTGAACCTTAGGAGACTTAGAATAATTCAAGCAATCTTCATTCATTACATAAAAGACCTCATTCTAAACCTATAAGACCCCATTACGCATACGTCAGTAACACCACTTTCCGCCCCCCAGTAGGGTCATGCTGATCTCACGAGGCGCAAGGTACCTGTGCAAGGTTCTCGGCGATGTAGCGCCCCCTGCCGTTGCCGGCCTCCAGCTGCAGTGACCCCCACTCCCAGGAGGTGCGGGAGGGCTGAGGGTCGGAGCAGAAGACGATCTGGATGACAGCGTCCTGACCCTTCTCCACCTGCAAGTTACGCTCCACCGTATACCGTAGTACCTGTGGTGCACCTGTACGTAGGAGACGAGAGTATGGCTAGGTTAGTATCTTTTCACAATATATATATATATACATATAATTTTGTTCCCTCCACTACTAGCGGCCCTGGCAGATTTCCTGTAAAATTTCACTTGCCATTTGATCATATAATGGAGCGAAACTTAATACCTTATATTCAGAGTTCCTGCGCAAGACGCTGCTTGAGTACTGAGTGGCGCTACGTCCATTTTCCTGCAGTAACGTGAGACACTACCACTCTTAAGAGCAATCAACATGGAGGAGGAGGGAAGGGGAGAGGAGGAGGATGAAGAGGGAAGGGGGGGGGGGGGAGGAGGAAGTCATTCACGTCTCCAACACTTTCTTCTGTTCCTGGACGAGCTGCACCGCGGGATCTTCCTCTAAGTTTGTTCCAGTTGTAGTTTCTTGTGTTTTTTCTTTCTCTAACACTTTCAAAGACACACCACCCTCCATCCACTCTACAGAAAGAACACTTCAAAAGATACTCATTTATCATATTTCCTCGGTTGTGATGTTACTTTCTCATAAGAGTAGTATTGACTAAGTGGAGATTCTGGTTCAAGTGCGATAATGTCATAAATCACTTGGTCGCACACTTTATCGTTACACAGATAGAGGGAAGGTACTAGTGAACTTGTTTAATAATTCTGGTTAGACTTGGTTGTGTAATATTTGTTTGGTTGAGTAAGTTAGGTTTGGTTGAGTAAGTTAGGTTTGGTTGGGTAAGTTAAGAAATCGTGTGGATGTGCATTCGACGTAAAAACATCAGTATCGTGTGGCCGGAGGATTATTCTATCTAATATAACTTACCGTTTTATACTTTGTTTAGAAGGTGCATTATACAGTAACGAGGCAGCGAACTTGTGGCCGCCGCACAGCCTCGGCCAACATTAATAACACCTGAAGGTTGATCAACTCATCTGGAATCCCGCCCACCACGAGCCACGTATTGTGTTGCATTACTGGAGGTTTTAACGATTGAGTATTGATTAATCCAATTATTTGGCTGTGGGAGAGGGTTCTGTGGGTGGTCGGGCAAGGAGGGGGGAGGCTGCTAGGGTGCACTGGGGAGATGAGACAATGGGCGGGACAATGGCAGTAAGTTGAGCCCCGGCTGCGGGCCCCCGACGATCCCCAAGATTACTCACACTCCTCAATAATGTGTGGCAGATTTCTGCTTTCTAGGAGGCAGATTCCGCCTCCTCCCCTGAAAAATGACGTTTCCACTCCTCCAGATGACCCGACATAGATACAGGTAACATCATAGAGGACACAGCAAATACTACACGTGGGGGGTGACGACTGTTTACACTTTACACTAATAACGTCACCGTGACGGTACGGGTTTCGCTCACTCTCGCCGGGATAGTAAACAATCAAGTTTTGAATATGTTTAAGGTAATTTTTTTTCTCGAGTGTTAATAATGGAATGTCCACACTCCGAAGTACACACTACCAGACACTGACCTTGGCAGCGACTCACGCAGTAAACCAGGAAATCTAATCGTCCACGGCACGTAGTCTAAGGGGCCACATATGGTACTTTTAGAAATCAGTGACCAAATATGAACATCCCAGCTTTTATGAAGCACGGACACGATTTCTCTATCTTTCTTGTGGAGGATATCTAATAATGAAAAACTGAGGTGGTTGTGCACTTACCCACGACCTCGAGGGTGATTGGCTGGCTCTTATCCTCTAGAGTCTGGTCCCTAATGACGGAGGAGGCGACGCAGACGTATTGACCCTGGTGTTCATAGGTGATGCCCTCCAGCAGCAGTGTGGCGTTGTGGCCTCGCACTATTGTTTCCCGAGTGTCTGGAACCGTCTGACGGAGGTAAGAATTCTGTTATTGGTGGTGAAGGGGTGAGGTGGTGAGGGGGTGTAGGGATGAGGAGGTAAAGGGGTGAGGGGGAGAAGGGATGAGAGGGTGAAGGGATGAGGTGAAGGGGTGAGGTGGCGAGAGGTGAAAGGATGAGGTGGTGAGGGGGTGAACGGATGGGAGTGAGATGGTGAGGGGTGAAGGGGTGAGGGGGTGAATGGATAAGGTGGTGAGGGGGTGAAGGGATGAGGTGGTGAAGGGGAGAAGGGATGAAGGTGCGGGAGGTGGGGAGGGTTTATTAAATATACGGAATAAGCAAAAAAGTGGGGTTAAAGTAATTGATAGGAGGAAGGGAAGTAAGAGAAAGTAGGCGTGGTGGGGTTGGTGAGTGAGGAAGTGGACGAGTTGGGATGTTTGGGGACTGACCTGCACCCAGGTGTACATGGGCGGGGGGTTGGCCTCAGCTAGACACTCCAGGAGGGTGTGGTTGTGGAGGGCGGCCGTCACCTGGGGGCTGGGGCCTACCTGGAGCACTTTCGGGGGATCTGTACCGATGATCCAGAAAACAAAGTAAAAGAGGTATAACTACCGTGTTTTTTTTTCAACCACATGTTATTTCTAATTTAATAACGTCCTATAACAATTAAAATACTCCTTGTTTTTCTGAGTATAGTAATTGTACCATATGTCCTTACTTCTAGCTTATTAACTTTCTGTAGTCTAATGGGCCTTA